>JADRCH010000040.1:2339383-2388992 GCA_019843965.1 Rhynchomys soricoides
CACACACACACATTCACATGCATAAACTAAACACACACACACATTCACATGCATAAACACACACACACATTCACATGCATAAACACACAGACACACACACATACTCATGTGCATAAACTAAACACACACACAACCAATTCATTCTAAATGAAGTTTCAGATTCCATGCAATGTCAATCAAATCTTAGTAGGAATTTTAAAATCAGAACTGGTAAACTAATTTTTAGAGTTTGAGAAAAAAATGTTCAAGAATTAAAAGTATTCCTACTAGAAACTGATGAGCTGATTATATATTTTTTTTTAGGAATGAAAATGTTAAGAATTTTTCAAAGTTTTTAAAAACTGGAGCAAGAGAATTTATCCTATCATATATTAAAACACATTATCAAGGTTGTATATAACCAAAACAAAACAGATCTTGAAGTCAGATAAATCATTCAATGGAACAGAACAAGAATTTATATAGAGATTTTTTAAATGTTTAAATTATTTAATGAGTAAGATAGCATTTCAAAACACAGCAAAAGGACAATGATTAGATAGATAGTGTCCATAGATAGCGTCCGTAGATAGCGTCCATTCATATTTAAGAAAACAAGTTGATTAAACTTCAATACACATAATGTAAGGTAATTTCTACATATACTTAAAAAGCCAAAAGTTTTAACATAAGCTAAGTAAGCACTGAGAAAAAAACCAAAATGTTTACATAAGACTTTTGAAAAAAGATCTAAGATTCAGAATCCTCACTGGGAAAGACTTGAGAGAGACAATGTTTATAAATCACACATTAGATGGCAACTTTTGTTACAAATAAAATGAAAAGCAACAGAGAATATCTGTTCTACAAAATAAAGCACTAATATTCACAATATAGAATTTTAAAAATCAGCATGAAAACAATCATCTTGTAGAAGTTACCCATAAATATAACAGGTGATTTGTAATGCTGTGAAGAGTTTTAGGCATATGTAATTTGGAATATTCTGCTTTTTTGTTTAAGAGAATAGAAGAAGTTTGATAGTGTACTGGCAGGATGCAAACAAAACCAAACCAAACCAAAAAACAAACAAACAAAAAAACCAACAACAAAAACCCCATGCCACACTCTGCTAGAAACGTAAAATGGCCAAGCCTCTGTGAAGGATATGGGGCAATGCTAAACTTAAACTGGGCATCTGTGGACTTATGTTGTTCTCTGTAGCTCTCTCTTGCATAGGAGCATCTACATCTTATAAAGACACATCTATAAAAACGTTCACTCAAACAGGATTTAAATAGCTAAAACTACATACAACCTATAAATGTTATCTGCACAGGAGAACTTGAATCGGTTTTTCTGGATAGTATACAGCCTCAGGAAGAAAAAAATTATACATCTCTGTGCAAGGAAACGAAATATGTTCACAATGTATTGTGAACAGCAAGCCGCAGAGCTCGGTTCTACTAGCTAGGACTGTGTGTGTGTCAATAGAGAAGGATTGAAAGCAGACCTGCAAAACTGTTAGGGGATGCATTGGTGAATGGAAGGGGCGGGAGGTAAGGGGGGGGGGAGTAGCCTCCTAGGTTTATTCTATAGGCATCCATAGGCTTCGGATGTTTCCCAGTGAGACTACAGCTATAGAATAAACCTACAATGTACTCACGTAACAAAAGTGTTCAGGTGTCATGATGACAAGGTTTGAAAATTCAGTCCTTCACAGAACAGTCATTGTGTGTGCACACACATGCACGCAAAGCATTGATAGGCATATATAATACAAGCTCTGCTTAACATTACTGGATTTCAAATTATTCCACTCCAGGCTAAGGAATTCATGTTTTTAAAAATTGTAAAAAAAAAAAATGCATACCACTGTAGTATACTCAAATTCAACGATGTACTCTGGCAAAACGAGGTCATGGTCGAAGACAAACCATTTGTACTGCCGATAGGCACAGTCACAAGTTCTTTGTCCTATGATAGAATCTAGAGTTAAAAAGAAAAGTCTGGCAAGACAGACACTCAAAACACAGTAAACGTTTAAACTCCAGCGTAGATGAAGAAGTGACAACGAATTCTTCCCAACAATTTCCCACAATTACAAAGTTGAGGATGTTATGAAATCCTCTGTTACAGCCCTTTCTCCACAGAGTAGGGTTGATGGTTAGCTCCTCATTTTCCTCTTCAATCTTCATTTTACCGAGAACTAAATGGCTGTGGGGTTTTGATAAAAGCAGCACTCTAAGATCTTTCTTAAAGGTTCTTTTTATTAATCCTTTGAAAACTGTTTGCACACACTCACACATGAAACCCTCCATCCCCATGACTTCTGCAACCACCGACTCAAAACCTGCAGAGCAGAAGTATTTGGTTTTAGAAGTGTCAGTAGTGAACTGTATACTTGTCACTATGCCTGAAACAATACATGTAGCCACGGTCTGAAGCATTTCATTTATACTGTATTAGGCATTATGAAAATGGTGTCATGTTCCCAGGAAGCCTGTGCTGAGGGCATGCAGACACCATGCCAGTTGACATAAAGACTTAGGAATTCAAGAAGTTTTTTATCTATAGGAGTGTGTGTTTGTGTCCCCCTCCCGCTGTGTGTATGTGTGTGTGTACATACTCTAGAACTAATTCCCCACAGACACTGAGAGTTGAATGTGTAGGAGAGTACACACACATACACACATACACACACACACACACACACCCCTACCACAAATACTAACTAAATTGTTGAAATAAATCTCAACACATATTATTGATATGAATAACAGAAAAAGCATTAATATCCAGAAGTAGATTTTCATAGAAAAGTTTATAGGCCTTGTTAGGCCAAGATTAGACCATGCTATCAGCTATAGACTGTTGCATTAAATAAGAATGTTTTGTACTGAGAGGGATGAAACAGCACATCTTTCTTTTTGGCAGACATACTTAGCACATGTCTCTGAGGAACAAACACCGAGTTAACCATGGGATAGTTGGCTTTACTGATGGGCTCCTGGTCACGAGCCTGAATACTCTGGCCAAGAAAAACCTTCGCAATGAGGATGGTGCCTAAATATGAAAAAAAGACACAATTTTAACAAACATGACCTTAACATATTTTCAATGTAATGTTTATTAGTCTCAATGCTCTGTAACGGCAGAGGCCATGGCTATCGTGATACTGGATAGCACACAGCACACAGAGTAGGAGTTAGGACATATCTGTTAAATTAATAACTAGTCCTAAAAGGACATCGTGATTGTAGTGAACACACTTTAAGTGTTGGTCACAGTGGCTCACGCTTATCAATCCCAGCGCTTGGGGGCAGAAGCAGGATTCTTACAACTTTTAGGCCAAGTTTAGTTCCATACTGATTTGCACATCACTGGGCAATGGAAACGGGGAATGGAATAAAAAAACAAACAAAACTATAAAGAAACTAGAAAAGAACACAATAATTTAGCAATTCCTCTGCTGTATGTGTCTGTGTATCTGTGGGTGTGTGTCTCTGTGTGTGATTCTATGTGTCTCTGTGTGTATGTACTCTCTCTTATCATGTAGGTTCCAGGGTTTGAACTCAGGTACCTGCTGAGACATCTTCTGTCTCTTCCACCCAAGATCTAACAGGTACTAAATGCAAATATACGGAATGGAAGGACAGACATTTCTTCTCTCACAGATTCTTGAGATCGTTGCAATCTGCTGAATACTAAAGATTCCTATGAGTCAATAAAGTTGGAAAAATTCTAATCATTACATATACATTATATACAAATGATTTTTAATATTTTATTTTTATGTGTGTGTGTGCACACGCATGTGTGGGGGTTTGTGCACATGAAAGCGGTGCCTGTGGAGCTTAGAAGAGCATGTTGGAGCTACAAGGTGCTTATGAACCACCTAGTGTGGGTGCTGGAACTGGGTCTGGTCCTCTGCAAGAGCAGCCAGTGCTCTTATGCACTCAGCCATTAATCCAGTTCTGATTCTTTATTTTCACTCTATGCAAGATATAAAATGTGAATCGGGATAGCCTGTTCTAGAAATGCATTTTAGAAGATTAAGTAAATATTAAATATGAGGTTTTTCTAATAACTAGAATGGAAAAGAATGATTTGAAAAGTATCAGAGTTTTTTTCTAAAGGAACGAGGCACCTTGATTTAGCAACCAGCTTGTGTTTCTGATGAAATTTAGCTGCATGAAACCCTGCACAGTTGACAGCTTGCCATGAACTATCCTGGCAGAACTGTGGTCTGGATCCTGGCATGCTATTCTCAAAGACTCAGTAAGTGCTTGAGTACTGCTAGCCTGAGGCACCAGGCCTACCAGGCAGGCATTCTGCCACTACAGCAGGTGTTCCTGGTTGAGAACAAACCAAAGTTCTGCCTACCCAAGCTCAGTCAGTTTGGTGATGAGAGATAACAGAACAAGCGCCCTTAATCCCTAGCCTGATTGTCTGTGTGTTCTTTTTATTGTATGCATTAATACTTCATTCATATTTACACTTATTATAGGAACTGTAACTTTATATTTAATTTTGTGACTATTGATATTTGTAGGCACTATGTAGGGGAAACTGGTTTATACAAAACCAGACAGTGCCTAAGATACAATAAGCATTTAATTAGTACATTGTTAATTAGTACATTTTGAAGAATGGAGAGTGGAAGGGGAGGCAAAAGAAGGCACAGGGGCTGGTCTTTTCTCCCAGAGCTTCCACAGTGCTTTACAGGTTGGTTCTTGTACTTAACACTGACTGCCTTCTACTTTAGTTGCAAGAACAGTACTTACTAACTGAATAATTTACCACACCGTTTGCCTTTTACAGAACAATGTCTAATCCACATGCTTTACAACTCATCTCCTGCTGATAGCAAATCAATCAGATTTTCTCATCACCTCAGATTGTGGTGACTCAGAACAAATACGTCCAGTCTTCCTGACTGCTCTATCTGATTATTTCACATACAAGCCAATTCTTTTCTCTTTCTTGTGAAGCTAGTGTGCAGAAAGAAATACACGAGCATACTTCTGAGTTTATTCTTATGATGCGACATAAGGACAAAAGCCGACTCTGAAAAGTACATGCAAGTTGGGTCAAATATCTGAATGACAAAGGTTCTCTTCTTCCTAAGGCTGGTAGATAATAAATACACAGTCTTAGCTGACAGTGCAGTTGAACTGATAAGACACGTGTCACTCTATTGGTGAGTACGCCACACAACAATTTGGACAGTGTCTCTTGGATTGATAAAATCAAGAATGAAAACAATCCAAAGGAGACGTAAGACGCTGAGGGCCCTGCTCCTTCAGAAGCACTGTGTGTTACCGTGTCTGTAGAGGTCACTCTCTGACGGGCCTTTCATGTCCTCCTTGTACTTCTGCTGGAGGAACTCGATTCGGGGACACTCACACATGCTGAGGCTGTTCACAAGCGTAACGGCTTCCTTCCTGAGAGGGGGCTGCAATGGAGGGAAAAAAGCCATATGATGACTTTTTTTTTTTTTTTTTTTTTACTGTAAAATCGGCAGCATTCCTACTTGGAGGCAGATAGTTTATTATTTTATGTTTCTGTGTCAGCCAAAGTAATCTGCAAAGAGATAACTTCCAGGTGCAGCTTCATTATGCAAAGTCATTGAAATATTCAAAATTCACTTGCAAATAGGTCTATAGAAAAGTGCTAAGGAACAAAATTCGCTCCAGTACTATGTAGTGCCCGGTTCAACAGCTCTCAACCAGGACTTGTGGGAAAACTCTTACTAACTCCAAAGGGAAGGCCCTGTTGGGGTGAGGTATTACATCAGTAAAGGATCCCATTCACGTCGGCTGTATGCCATACAGTCCATATTATTTTCTAGAAACAAAACATTTCCAATTGTGCACATACGTCTTAGTTTTGCTGTGACTGACTTCACTTCCTCCAAACTGTATCAGTGTTATACAGAGCAAACAGAATCACTGTTCTGAGTAATGGAGCTAGAGTTGTAAGGGATCATGAGCGATTCCAAGGATGGGAGTAGAAATTGGCAAAGTCACAATCTGAGCTCAGATCTTTGTGTCCTTGTCCCAACCTCAGAGTTTAAAATTGATCATAAGTTTTCAATTAACAGCCATATTATTTAGAGTTATGTCTTTTCTGAAATTCAATTAGGAAATTATTTCCTAATTGAAACCCAAAGCTACCCAAAGAAGTTCTTTTTAAAAAGGCAAACTGGTTCCTGTGACTCCAAAGCCCACACTTGAGCAGATGATCTTTCCACTCTTCAGTGGTCATCCCTACTTGCTTAGTTACAGTCTCTGTACACCGCACATGGCATTGTGAAGCTAGCCCAGCCTTTGGGAGACAGAGAGAAGTCAGGAACTATGAACAATAACTAAAAACATAAGACATCTCAAACTTCATCAAACAAGATATCCTTCTTAACTTAAATGAGCAGAAGGTGGTAATGGGATGGTGGCTCAGGCTCTCAGAGAGGAGGGAATCCAATCTGAAGTATAAAGGAGAATTATTTTAAGATGACAAAATGTACTAAGGCACAAGCACAGATAAGGCTTATGGCCACTGTCCACTCATTCACCAGATTTTTGTTGAGAACCTGGTCTATAAATGCACATGGAGAAGCCTACTGGACCAGCTGCAGCCCATGAGTATTCTGGGTGACAGCGTGTGCTACCTTGCTTGTGTCGCTGTCTTTGAATCCCCTTTCAAGTATCTGTAGCAGATGCTTTTTCTTTACTGTCACTTCAGGATCAAAGACATAGAAGAGGCACTCCAGCAGCTTCCGATAGCTCCTTAGGAAGAGCAGAGGCAGAGAGAGGGTGAGAGTTAATGTCACAAAAGCTTAACCATTAATAAGTTAACTGTACACCATGGTGAGAGTTTCCAGTCTCCAGTGTCATTAAAACCTCCAGTACCCCTACCCCCCTCTCAGAAAGAGGCTCAGTGTGGACAAATCATGAAGTCATCTTGGCCATGGGAGATGCAGGACCAGAATATACTTACTAGCAGGGTGCATCTTTTATATGGTTAACTTTTCAAACAGGGCTATTCATATTCTATCTCCCCCTTAAAATTAAGCAAAGGCAGGCTTTTTACCGTTACTCATTACAGAATTGATCTTACTCCGAATCTTGTATGTCTTCAAGGTCCAAGCACTTTTGGAATTTCTCTTCAAATCTCAGCCTGAGAATACGGTTGTTAACTTTAATGACCTGCTTGACTTTCACCCCTGTGATACCGTATGCTCTGAAGTCCCAGGTGCAGAAACGGGAGAGGATTAGTTCATAGCAGGAGTTGAACCTACGAGGGGAAACAGAACACACACATAAAGCAGAACAACAGACTGCCTTCAAAATGCTGAAGGATATGAGGCATGTGCAATAAAGCCCAGAGGTCCTATTTTGTGATATTTTTTTGCTAAACATACTTCATCAGATCACAGTAACTGTATTTTTGTTCCAATGGGCATATTTGGTCAACAAAAGATACTAAAATCTGAAACACAGTAAAATGTTCCTTTTATTATCTATTATCTGGTTCTTCTACCTAAAGGTGATGTTAACTGAACAGTCTTTCCTTCCTAAGAATATGTGATGAGCTTCAGTGTGACCACATATTCCTGGCCGCTTTCCTTCAGACTATGCCTTCACCTTTTCTTTTCTTTACTTTTTCCCCTGGTTCCCTGAAATGATTCCCTTTTACATTTTTTATTTATTTTACTTTCTTCTTCTTCTTCTTTTCTTCTTCTTCTTCTTCTTCTTCTTCTTCTTCTTCTTCTTCTTCTTCTTCTTCTTCTTCTTCCTCCTCCTCCTCCTTCTTCTTCTTCTTCTTCTTCTTCTTCTTCTTCTTCTTCCTCTTCTTCCTCTTCTTCCTCTTCTTCTTCCTCTTCTCCTCCTCCTCCTCCTCCTCCTCCTCCTCCTCCTCCTCCTTTCCTCTTCCTCCTCTCCCCCCCCTTCCTCCTCCTTCTTCTGTGTTAAGGATTGAACCAAGGACCTTCTGCATGCAGGGAAGCCCTTTGTCGCTGAACTATTCCCCAGTTTCCAATAGATTTGGAAAGTTTGCAATTCCCCAGGATCCAGAATTATGGCTCTCTTGTTTCCACTGGCCTTAGGTGATTTTATCTGGCATGTCCATATGTATGTATGTATGTATGTATGTATGTATGTATGTATTCATATACAAATAATCATTTCTACCCAAATGTAGCTGCAGTACCCAGATTTGAATATCCACTGTTTTCTAAAATGCCTGAGTAAATATGTAAAGGGCTTTTCAAAGCTAATTACTCAGCACCTGGCCCCATCCTGTAGTTAAAACAGCAGGAGTGACTGTCTCCACTTCTCTTCGACCTCTAGCATGCTTGTATCACATCTCAAACACATGCTTAATCAGACCCTGGGTCATCATCAACACTGGTCCTGCCTCTTCAGGAGTATCATTGTCTCTGAGTCTATCCCAAGAGCTTCCTAAGTTGGGCACATAGTGAGAAGGATGACGGTGTCCACCCTCTCTCCCCTAAGGCTTTATTCCAAAGGGAGTAGATAGTCAATAACATGTAAAGTCATAAATACAACAAATGCTAAAGAATAAAGACGCAGAAGAGAAGCCTTGGGTGAGGAGTGCAGCTGGCACCTTCTTGAAGCCTCAGAGATCTTCCAGGGAGAAAAGCAATCTGAGAACCAGAGGAGGACATGACAGCTTTGAGAAACTCTAGAACAAGGATCCTTTCAACGGCTCTCTGCTGCCCACATCTGGCTGTTCTCATAAAATTACAATCTTGTCTTAAAATTGCACAGAATAGAGATTAAGACCGAAAGAGAGACCATTTAACAGGAAGCAAATGATCTTTATAAGATACATTTGCCCTGTAACCATTTGAATGGATGTGAGGGCTAATAGCCACAGAGAGAAGCTTCCTGATAGGTGGTTTTTGAGCCCAACATCTGAACTCCTAGCTTAGAGCACCTGACTTTCTTATCACCAAAGGCTGAATCAGTGCAGGAGGTGACTAATAGCCCAAAAGACCTCTGTGTTATATGTGTGACCCAGACCATGGCAGATCCTTCCCTAGGCCCTTAGTCTAATACATGCAGCCAGTCTCTAGAACTCACTTTCTTGCAGGAAATGATATGCACTTTGAAGTAGGTTTTGATGTAACTGTGCCTCTGTGTGGATCAGGGAATGTATTACACAAGCAAACAGTAACAAACTGTCCTGTTTAGAGATGCTTACAATAAACCACCTGGTGTCAGACTCCAGGAGTTAGAACAGCCCTGGCTCACGGAGTCAGACTGAACTGAGTTTCATTCTTGTCTTGCCCAGATGGTTTCCTGGCTGGCTGTGATACAGGGAGCCCCGCAGCCTGAAGTCTGCTTTGTGCACCTTCTCCCACCACCCAATGGCCATGTACTCACTGACAGCATAACTCCCAGACAGCTTCCCTCTGACTACAGGCCTGCAGGACAGCTGGGAGGCCTCCATGGTGGCATCCTGCAGTCGCCAGTTGTGCTGTCACTTTCTGCCCTGTTCTGGTTCTCAGAATCCAATGCTATACCCACCCAGCAACTGCATAAATACCGCTAGGACAATAGTGAACAGCAACTTTTTTCTTAAAATTTTTACCAACTTCCCATATACTTTTTTCTGCCTACTGGCTGAGAAAAAGAATGGGTGTTGAGTAACCCCATTGAGGTGTCCAGGGCTTGGCTCATGACGATAAAGCAATGAGACAAAGGTACAGGTGGAAAATGCATGACAGCAAATTTTCAACAGATGATTATTCTGATAAAAAACTATTTTGAAAATGAGACAATTATGTTTGGAGCTCTGCTGACAGCTCAGATTTACCATTCATCAGCTCGAGTGCCCTCTTCAAAATGGATGTTCCCCACAGTCTCCAGCTCAGTCAGCAGAAACGGGGTCAGTAGGCCGTGGCTCTTCTTCTTCTGTTTTACTTCACTACGGTAAATTGCTTCAATTCTACAGAGACAAAATACACATGCAGGCATTCATCGGAGACAAAACTCACAGCACTGAAGCACAGCAGTTTGTTCATGTGCCACAGCACAGAACACACATTTGAGTATCAGTTACTTCTTGTTTTCAGTGGATGGGTAACCTTAGTGTTAGCAGGTTAGACCCAGAACAAGACATTCTGTTGCTGTCAGTGAAAATCCTCTCTGACTGTTATCCTCATGCAGAGTATGAAAAGCTAAGACTCTCCTGGATCTGAAAGCATGGCTGCCAAATCCTAGACAGGCCACTTTGTCTTCTTACTCCAAAGTATTCTCAGCACTACGTCAGTACTAATAGTACTTCCATCTAAAGAGCTAGTGGGAGGGTCACCTGGCATGGTGTAATTCCCCACCTCCAAATGTTACAATGCTGCTGTTAAATTCATTACAAGGGCCTAGTAACCATTTACCCAGTGTCCCCATAAATGAAAGAGCAGTGTAAGCACACAAGGGCTGTGGTGTGCCTTGCTGGTCTCATCTACTTGCTGGGTTTCTGAACTAAAGAGCACTCAGTTGCTTTTAGTTTACAGACAGAAGCAGAGATGTGACATCATGCTGAGTGGAGGAAGCCACTGCACTTAATTGAAAATGGCTTCAGCCAGAGCCCAGCTTTGAGTGGGTGGAGACCCTAGGAACCCAGTGTGCCAACACAGGTCATGTTCTGTTTTCTCCCACTTATCAAAGGAATTGACCTCAACTCCTGGCCTCCAACATGGTTATTCATTCCTGTTATCAATCTGAATGACCAGACAGCAAACATACTCATGTAGTTTCTTGTTCCAGAATGTGACTCTGTCATCCAGGGCGTTCAGCTTGGTCATTATCTTCTGCTGCAGAACTGATTCCTGCGTGACAGCCTCGCTACTCTGGGATTTCTCAGCTTCTGGTGCAGTATCACTCTGCCCTTTGCCAGAGATCTTAAGTTCAGCCAGTTCCTGTTCTAACTGTGGAAACCAACGTACCAGAGAGCAAATTAAAAATAAAGCACCATTAAGGCAAAGTCTCCATTCAGATATTCATTTTGTGGTGAGATTTATTAGTCAGTTTAAATGGTCAAAGTAGAAATCCAGGTAGTTCAAACTTTATAAAAGCCAAATAGTCAGCTTCAACCTTAGTGCAAATTCAGCTAGAGTCTATGAATGAGTGACAGGTTAGAAAGAGGAAGCATGGCTGTCTCTTCACTGAAAACAAGCACACTGAAGAAACAGGCCAGGAAATGTTGAGTGTGCTTAGTAAAGTCAAAGTGATATTACCAGCAATGCTGGTCTGCATATGAATATTACACTTCAGATAATGTAAGTTTTAGTGTAATAACTATTCAGTGTTTCAATGTTTTAAAACTGCTGTTTTAAAATTCAGCGTTTCAATGTTTTAAAGAGATAAAACCATAGAAAATGCGCAAAGGGGGAGACAATGTTTTCCTTTTGCTTCAGTATCTGACCAGCTCAAAACCACACACTGCATCAGATTTTAATATTGTGGGGTTCATAGTGCATATTAGGTTTTTTGGCATTAAATGGGATATTTAAAATATTGCTTTAAATATTACTTATCTTGCTTACTTAGCCTTCGGGTCACTTCTTTAATGTTTGAGACCGGGGCAAATCTCTTGTGGGAGATTTAAAGATAAACTATAATGTACAACATTTATAAAAGAAACATATTAGCTAGCTGTATTTCTTTGCTTATATAGCTATAGCAGGCTGCTATAGCCAAATTACATATTTAAATATGTGTGCACTTTATATCTTATATATGCCTTTCCTTGCTTGCTGGTTTTAATTAATATGGTTGAAATTTGAGGTGCACCCAAATCTGAAACTTTGGACATATTTTAGATATTCAGATAAAGGACACTCAGAGTTCGTGTAAATATTCCGAATGTGAAAGACTCCAAACTCTGAAATCCATTTGCTTGCAAAGCATTCTAGGTAAGAGATTCTCAACCTATATACTTGAAAACGGCACATTATAAAATGGATTTTGACATTTTGGTCTTTCTGTGGTTTTTAGTCAAATCATTTAGATTTAATTAACATTGTACTTCAAGAATCTCATTCTGATTATAAGACAAAAACATGAACATTCGTAGAAAAGGCCATTAAATGTATTTCAAACCTCTATTTCATAAAACTTTTTGTTCTTTACCTTTAAACATATGGATATGTGGGTACGTGTAAAGAATGAAGTCCCTGTGAAGGCCAAGGAAGGCGATGGATTTCCTGAAGCCAGAGTTCCAAGTGGTTGCAAGTCACCAGGTACGGGTGCTGAGAACCAGCTGGAGTCCTCTGCAAGAGCAGCCGACCCATCTCCCCAACCCTCCAACTGTATTTCTTAATGACAGCATAGTAGCCTACTGTAAAATGATCAGCTTGTTTTCCTGTTAAAGATTTAGGTAGCATCCTATGCTTTGTTATTATCAATGGGTTGGTGATAAATAGCCATAGAATAAAGTATACAGGTAGACTTGCTGAGCTGAAGGCTAGGAGCTCTCTGAAGATGTGTGACAATGGCTCACTCTCATGAGCAAGGCACAGTGGATTATGATCATCTGCACCACCTAATGCCATTGTGTGCTGTACTTTGATAGGTTTACAGTAAAGGTGTTTCACACTGCATTTGAAAATTCATAAATCAGTGCTTATTAGTCACTGTAATGTATTCATTTGTAAAGTGCTGACTTATATGCTTCCTTCCATTTTCCTGTTTGCACATCTCATTTTAACCGTATCTTCCTCCTGGACATACAGTACTAAGGATACTCTCCTTTGGCATGCATCCTGTTTCTTGAGGATAGTTTAATGGTCTCATACTTTTTTCCCTTAATGTTTATGTGGAGGACATGTGCTTGTGTGTGTACAGGCATGTGGAGCCAGAAGCTAAACACAGGTGTCATTCCTCAGTCACTGTCCACATCGGTTTTTAAGCTAGGATGTCTCACTAGCATGGAGTCTGCCAAGTAGCCTCAGCTGGCTGGCTAGTGAACACCAAGGTTCATTGGTCTTGACTTCCCCAGCTCTAAGATGAGCAGCATGTTACCATGGTTACCCTTTTATACATACTCTTGGGACTGAACCTAGGTCTTCATGCTGTGGGAGAAGCACTTTACCTACTGAGCCATCTCCCTAGCCCATGTGCTTACCTTTTATGGATAATGCCTTTTAGCACAAAAGCATCTTACTTTTTTTTTCTTCAAAGAGTGGCTTTATTGAGTTCAGGTGAAAACTATCCATTAGATTTAGCAAACACAAAACAAAAACAAAAAGAAAAACCAAACAAAAAACCCAGAGCGACAACAAAAAACCTGTCAGTGATCTTTGAACTAGATCTCAGCTTATTGCGAAAGTTTTTTTCTTTATCTAGTTGTCTGAGGTTAGAATATATTCTGTTAAACATAAAATACTTAAAATTTTTTGCTTAATGCATTCTAATGATAATTACATTCCTGTTGACAAATTAATAACTTTTTACTGATTGATGCTCTCTAGCCAAAGGTTGGTAAACTCTCAGTTGTCTTCGTGAGTACAGAGGATCAGTGGGAAGAGTTGAAGTCATGAATAAGGGTGGGAAGCTTATCTATTTTTTAAAATTGTGCATATAATTTTATCTAGTAATCTTATTTTGAGGAATTTATGTTGACAGAAATATGTATGTACTGTGGGTATCTATCACAGTATTATATACAATGGTGAATTATGAGAAACATGTCAAAATTAAATACAGAAGTAATAAATTATGAAATTACTTGTAGACATTTCTATAATAATTAAAACACTATTTTCTAGGCTAAAACTTTAGAAGCCAATATCATCATCATCTTATAATTTTACATTATAAATATGATTAAAATAAATTAAATCACTTTGTAAAAATATTATGCAATTGGAAATTATTTCTGACAGACCAACTCTTACAGGTTTATAGGCCATTCATTTTTCTCCTTTGAAATGACAAAGAAAAGTTGATTTCAGTCAAAATAGCACACAACCTAATCTCATAAATCACACATTTAATGTTACTTGTTTTCAGTAGGCTTTGAAAACCTTACTACTGTCACACTCAACTAGAAATAAGTTGACAACTGACTAAATTCAGAGAATATAAATGCTAGTCTTCTAAAATATACAGGATTCACCTCCCTAATGTGAACATAAAATTCAAATACCTTCAATGTTCTCCCTTGAAGATACGTTAGCTTCACTCTGAGCAAAGGGCACCATTCCTTTGTGTTTCCCAAGGCCATCACACCGAGATTCATCAGATACCTATAACATTTGCTGAAGTTACCCCTTAAATATTTCTATTTGACCAGCATGAAGTGTCCTTCCTTAACTTTTTTGATAACTTTTGGTTGAAAGTTGATTTTATTCGATATTAGAATGGCTACTCCAGCTTGTTTCTTGGGACCATTTGCTCGGAAAATTGTTTTCCAACCTTTTACTCTGAGGTAGTGTCAGTTTTTGTAACAGAGGTGTGTTTCCTGTATGCAGCAAAATGCTGGGTTCAGTTTACATATCCAGTCTCTTAGTCTATGGCTTTTTATTGGGGAATTGAGTCCATCCATTGATGTTAAGAAATATTAAGAAAAAGTGATTGCTACTTCCTGTTATTTTTGATGTTATTTTTATGTTTGAATGGCTATCTTCTTTTGGGTTTGTTGAAAGATTATTTTCTTGCTTTTTCTAGGGTATAGTTTCCCTCCTTGTGTTGGGGTTTTCCATCTATTATCCTTTGTAGGGCTGGATTTGTGGAAAAGTATTGTATAAATTTGGTTTTGTCATGGAATATCTTGTTTTCTCTATCTAGGGTAATTGAGAGTTTTGCTGGGTATAGTAACCTGGGCTGGCACTTGTGTTCT
The DNA here is from genome assembly GCA_019843965.1 of Rhynchomys soricoides. Taxonomy (NCBI): domain Eukaryota; kingdom Metazoa; phylum Chordata; class Mammalia; order Rodentia; family Muridae; genus Rhynchomys; species Rhynchomys soricoides. The sequence goes on from JADRCH010000040.1 coordinate 2,354,231, forward strand.
CTTAGGGTCTGTATGACATCTGTCCAGGATCTTCTAGCTTTCATATTCTCTGGTGAGAAGTCTGGTGTAATTCTGATATGTATGCCTTTATATGTTACTTGACCTTTTTTCCTACTGCTTTTAATATTCTTTCTTTGTTTAGTGCATTTGGTGTTTTGATTATTATGTGACGGGAGCAATTTCTTTTCTGGTCCACTCTATTTGGAGTTCTGTAGGCTTCCTGTATGTTCCTGGGCATCTCTTTCTTTAGGTTAGGAAAGTTTTCTTCTATAATTTTGTTGAAGATATTTACTGGCCCTTTAAGTTGGGAATCTTCACTCTCTTCTATACTTACTATCCTTAGGTTTGGTCTTCTCACTGTGTCCTAGATTTCCTGGATGTTTTGTGTTAGGAGCATTTTGCATTTTGTATTTTCTTTGACTGTTGTGTTAATGTTTTCTATGGTATCTTCTGCACCTGAGATTCTCTCTTCTTTGTCTGATATTCTGTTGGTGATGCTTGCATCTATGACTCCTGATCTCTTTCTTAGGTTTTCAATCCACCAGGTTGTCTCCCTTTGTGATTTCTTTATTGCTTCTATTTCCAGTTTTAGATCCTGGATGGTTTTTTTTTCAATTCCTTCACCTGTTTGGTTGTGTTTTCCTGTAATTCTTTAAGGGATTTTTGTGTTTCCTCTTTAAGGGCTTCAAGCTGTTTACCTGTGTTCTTCTGTATTTCCTTAAGGGAGTTATTTATGTCCTTTTTAAAGTCCTCTGTCATCATCATGAGAAGTGATTTTAGATCCAAATCTTGCTTTTCTGGTGTGATGGTGTATCCAAGATTTGCTATGGTGGGAGGATTGGGTTCTGATGATGCCAGGTAACCTTGGTTTCTGTTGCTTATGTTCTTGGGCTTGCCTCCTGCCATCTGGTTATCTCTAGTGCTACCTGCCCTTCCTTTATCTGACTGGAGCTTGTCCTTTCTGTGATCCTGGTTGTGTCAGAACTCCTCAGAGACCAGTCTCTGGGATTCTGTGATTCTGGGACCCTGAAATCCTTGGATCCTGGGTGTGACAGAGCTCTTAGGAGTCAAGCTGCCTCTGTGACCTTGAGATCCTGGTGTGACCAAGCTCTTGTGATCCTGTGATCCTGCTCATGTTAGAGCACCTGGGAGTTGAGCTTCTTCTGGGTGTTGTGGGGCTGGCTGAGGAGTTTGTGCCCAAGGTCTGCTGAGGGCACTGGCCCAGACTGGAAGGAACCTGTGCCACTGGTCCAGTAGGGATTCCTGGGTCCCTGGATCCAGCTCTTCCCAGCTACTTCCAGTGCTGGGATAGATGCTGAGTCCTCCTTACTTCTGATCCTATGATCCTGGGCATGTTAGAGCACCTGGGAGTGGAGCTTCCTCTGGGTATTGTCAGTATCTTACTTTTTGTTTTGCAATTGAACTTAGGCCTTTTTCTTTGCAATGTCTAGTATTTGGCAGGTTGAGATCAGCTAAATCAACCCATCTACATATTTATTCTTGATATTTTATCATTTAATTTTTATCTCCACTGACACTTATTTTTGGTTAAGTGCAAACTAAGCACCCAGCTGCCCCGCTCCTAAATACCTTGACTGTTTTCTAACACCATTTGTTAAATCCATTCTTTCTTCATGTTTTTGAGAAGCTACAGAAAATTTTACACTTACAAGGTTCTTTTTTCAAGTAAATGATTCTTAACTTTTCAAAAACCCTCTTTTAATTAAAGAATCTAATAATTCTACATAAAAAGCACACACACTACTAAAGTAGAGTTTGATTTGAAGTTCCCCATTGTATACCTGTGAGTGTGTATACCTGTGTGTGTATGTGTGAGTGTGTGTGTACATGTGAGTGAGTGTGGTTGTGTATATATGTATGTGTGAGTGTTTGAGTGTGTGAGTGTGTATATGTGTGTGTGTGTGCACACATATATGCGTGCGCAGGGCCACAGTACTTGTGTGGAGGATAACCTCAGATGTTGGTCCTCATAGTCTGCCTTGTCTGGAACAGAGCCGAGCCTCTGTTCTATGCTGCATAAGACCTGCCTCTACTCCCCAATCTCAATTTAGGAGCACTGAGATAACAGACACAGGCTACCACGTATGGCTTTACAAGGGCATTGGAGATCCGAATGGAGGTCTCACACTCATACCTTTAAAAAATTATACATAGAATGAAGCTCAGTTAAAAATCTGGAACCAAAGCATTTTTAGAGTAAACCTGACTCAAATCTCAGTATTAATCATGCGTGCATGCGCGTGCGCGCACACACACACACACACACACAGTGTGGGAGTGAATGGGCAGTGGAGTTAAGGATTTACCAGTTGTCAGATAATTTTCCTACACTGTGGCCACTGAAATTTTATATGATTAAATCTTACCGTTTTCTTAGCAAAGTTGAATAATTTTATCCGTTCTTCTGGTAGCTTCTGTAACTTGCATTTTCTGTCATTCAGTTTTTCAAGTTCTTCATTCAGATGTCTTTGAACAGTTTTTATTCTCATGTTATAATACATTATTTTTTTCATCGCTGTGGACTGAAAGAAAAGGGTTAGATACAACAAATTACAGGTAGCTGTGTTGGCTAATTTTATGTCAAACTGACACAAGCTAGAGTCATTTTGGAAGAGAGAACTTCAATTTAGAAAATGTTCAGCCAGATTAGCTGGTGGTGCATTTTCTGGATTGATGATGGACATGGGAGGGCCCAGCTGTGGGCAGTGGTCCTGGGTGCTACAAGAAAGCAGGTAGAGCAAGCCATGGGGAGCAAGCCAGCAAGAAGCCTTCCTCCATGGCCTCTGCATCAGCTTCTGCCTCCAGGTTTCTGTCCTGACTTTTCTGGGAGATAAATCCCAAGGAGTAAGCAGCAATAAAATCTTTCCTCCCTAAGAGTTTTCTGGTCAGAGCAATAGAACTCTAGCTAAGACATAGCTATCAGTGGTATTAAGCATAACATGTTCTTTACACATTTGGAAGATTGCTAGCTCTATCAGAAATGCTGATGCTGACAGCAGACATGATGGTGCCCACAGGATTTTGTATTTAATTTATGATATGACAAAAAATCCCAAAGTGCATATTTTTTTAAAAAATTTGTGAGTATGTGGCATATGAACGTCTATTTCCAAGATTCCAATAAAAAAATTAAAGACACAATTTAACTAATAAAGCAGTATACTTAGCTAAAAAGATATAAGACTGGAGCAAATATTAAACTACATCATTCCTACTTGATTAACTTAGGGAAAACAAATTTTAAGAGTTAAAAGTAAATGTCAAATTAAGTATAATTCACTTTTTAAAAGCCTGACCAAAAAATTTTGCCCTCTCCCCCAACAATGCTCTCAGGGAACTCCTTTTAGAATGATATCATCATTAGATTATCATTCTAATGCAATTATCTCCCACCTTAAGCTTAATACTATTCAGTTATCAACCCACAAATAATAACAAATTGATTAAATAGCCCATTGAGAGCTATACAAGTTACATGATGTCTGAGAATTAGTTCAGTCAGAAAGAACTGGGCAGCCAGTCTACCCAAAAGGATCAGTTCCTGTTCAATGAAAGATTCCCTCTTGAGAACTAGGATGGAGAACATCAGAGCAAAATACCTGACATCCATCGTGCGTGCATGTTTGCGTGCGTGTGTGTGTGCATGTGTGTGTGTGTGTGTGTGTGAAAGGAGGAAAAAAGAAAAAAAAGCATTATAAAATGATGTGTTTTGTTATTTTGAAAATTTGGGGGTAAATGAAAAATCCAATACAACTATATGTGAGTCACTGGGAGGTAAAAGAATTTCAAATAAATTCATAAATTTAAGACAACATCATGTACTGAGGAGTATTTTATTTTGCCCAACAAAATGGATGATGCTAAGTTACATTTCAAATAAGCAGCAGGTATTCACCAAGCTTGCATGTACTCAGTTAGTTATATCAAGACACACTTTGGTATTTATATGAAATTCAAGTTTAATTTAGATTTCTTCCAAGTGGGGAAAAAGATTTTTAAACTACTACATTTAATTTGTTCTAACATAGTTTTAAGAATCATGTATCAAAAAAAAAATCTATTTCCAACACCAGTTTCCCATTTTTTTGTCTGACCACCGGATTCCAGAATTAATGTTATTATCTGTATACTTTTAGGTGAAACATCTGGCTTATGGAGGGGGCGAGAGCAAACAGGAGACGAGAACTGACTGTATAACATTAAGTAAGGAAGCGTGAGTCACAGATACCTGACTGCCACTACACTTACATCTGCCAGCTCCTTGATTTGCTTAGCTGATACATCAAACGTGTCAAGTCGTTGAAGAGAAGGCAAGTGGTACAGCACATGGGTGGAGTAGTTACACAGTTGACACACTGGATTAGATTTGTACTGAGGATCGTTCAGACATAAATCCTTCAAGCGAATGAGCTTGGTCAAGTTAGTAAGGTCCTAAACATCAGTGACAATGTTCAATCAGCTATGAATGCTCGCCTTGAGAGGAAGTGTTTGAACACCTAACATCACAATGCAATGCAACACTCTAATCGCACACCTGAGTATGCATGTTACAGTGATCTTGACGGCTGAGACACTTCCCTCTAGGAAGAACGCATGTTAAATTCCAGAGGAGAAGATCAACTTTGCTAAATGGCAGACTACACAGCTATGAGTGTTCTGTGCGTCCCGGCTGCTCCTAACCAATAAACACCAATTCCAGTTTACCATTCCCGAGGGACATCTGCGATCACATTGTAATAGCCCCTTGCTGAAAAGCAGTGACAGCTTCGTGCCATCTAGCAAACACCCACATTGAAGATTTGATTGGCCTTTTAGTCCCACCTCTCTGTGCTCTCGTGCACACCAAGTGTTTGAGCCAAACAACAATGCTGGCATTACTCAGTAGACCCATGATTCCTGATCTCCCTGTCCTCATGAACACTCATCTCTCCCTCTTAGAATGGCTGCCCATCACCACTGCCCAGAAGAGCCTCTTCCAGTGCCTGTTAAAATGCTGCTAGCCTTTCCTATTGAATAGTTCCTTTGCAGTTGGACTAATTGGGTAACATTTTACTCAAATTTCTTCTTAAAGTATTTATTCTACTGTCTTGCAAGACCCTTCTGTTTTTCTCTGAGTTAAAGAGTATCTCTTTGCATTGACTGATTTAAAATTATTTCTTACTTTCTTTTCTCTCCTAGTTTCATAAGCTGTGCTTGACTGTGTGCCTTTAATCTCACATTGTTGGAATCATATTGTGAGCAAGGTGAGACAGCAAAGGGAGGTTGACAAGACAGGTTTATTACAGCATATTTAAATGGGCTCCAGCAAGCTTTGCTGTACGGAGAGCAGACTGAGGATAGACAAAAGGAAAAGAGAGTTGGCAAGGTGACTCAGCAGGTAAGGGCACCGCCTGCAGTGCCTGACAGCCTGAGCTTGATCCCCAGGACCCATGGGGTAGAATGAGTGAACTGACTCCTGCAAAGTATCCTCTGTCTACACATGTGTGCCATGGTGTACACACACACACACACACACACACACACACACACACCCCACATGCACACAATAAAAACAGGGAGTATTGTGAGAAGTTGTTTTTTCTCCCTCAGTAATGCCGACTGGTAAGGAGAGTTACCAACCAGGTTGAGGTGATCCAGGCTGTAAGGCTCTGGGCATATTCTGAATGGGCAAAGCCAAGATTTGCTCTCGGATCGAAGGTGGGACACAAAGGAATAATCGGGGTAGAAATGGCTATAAGGATGTTTGCGTAATTAACTAGAAGAATGGAAATAGTGTTTAGAGAGTCAGAGATGCAGTTGGGGTTCATTAAGAGACGTCTGCAGTTCAGAAGAGACAACAGGGTGAGCAGAGGGACCACTTGAGCAGTAATCAGAGCAGGTGCATTCATAGTCCAAAGACAGGATGGGATTATGTAGAGAGTGAGTATGAACAGAAGTGACGAAGAGCCCCAGGACACAGAAGGGGCAGTCTACCTTTTCAGATGCTCATAGAGGATGAACCCTCAATAAGATAAATGTAGCCAGGAAGACTAGGATGAAGTTCAGAGGAAGGAGCATCCTACCAGCCAACTAAGGAGTTATTTTTTGGTTCTAAAAGGATCAAGTCCTGTGGCTAACCGAACAGATGCTACTCAGACTCCCTAGAGCAGTGGTTCTCAACCTTCCTAATGCTGATACCCTTTAATACAGTCCTTCATATTGTGATGACCCCCTACCATAAACTTATTTTGTTGCTACTTGATAACTTCAATCTTGCTACTGTGAATAAGGTAAATATCTAATATGTAACCTCCAAAAGGGATCACAATGCACAGGTTGGGAACCACTGCCCTAGACCACCAGGAAGCACAAAGTAATTGCTCAATGCAATTGCTCCTTGAAGGAGGATTGTTTGGCATATTTTCTGGTCTATACAGCTTGTAACTCAGGTTGACAAACTGAAACCAATCATTTAGTTGGACATACCTTGAAGGAAGTAATTTGATTTCCAGAAAGGTTTAGTTTTTCCAGTTGTTCATTGGGATCAAGACATCGACCTTTCATTTAAAAGATTAAAGAAACGTTAGGAATGAGGGCATAGCCCAGTGGCAGGGTGCTTGTCTTGCATACCCAAGGCTACAAGTTCAATCCTCAGCATCACAAAAATAATGAGGTTTCTTGTTTTATCTTTGTTATATACCCTGGCACATTTGTAAGTTATGGATGGCCATTATCCCTGCATTTTAATAAGACTAACGACACTACTAAATAATTAGCAATAATGGCTAGTGACTGAGAGTTAAACATCTGAACCATAGTTTTAAAAGTAGGTAGGAAAGTGGAGGTGGATTTGGGAAGAGTTGGGTGAGTATAAATATGATCAAAACACACTGTAAGAAATTCTCAAAGAACCAATACTTTTTTAAAAAAGATTTTCATAGCTCAATAGAAAGAACCATGATCTAATGTAAAAACGTATGCAAAAGTAAAACTGCTTTTCAATGGCATAAAGTCTAAAAGCGACAAGTCTAAGCACACATTTTTAAAATGCATTAGCTCAGATTCTTAAGGAATCAGTACATACCAATGCTGCTTATTAGGTTTCCTGCAAGGTTGAGGTCTATTAGATTCTTCAAAGTCTGCAAGCCCTGAAAGCGTAGACAACAAGTACTTTTAAAACGTCAACTCTGATCAATCTTGTTATTTTCTTGGGTGCTCGGACAGTAGATACCATTGTGCTTCACAAACCCAGAGGAAAATGGGTCCAATGAAGTCACTCCACCCCCATTCTAATGGAAGTCAGAGAGAGTTACAAGAAGGGACAGAAAGGGATGGAGGGGAAGATCAGCGCAGTGAGTGGAGAAGCAATGCAGCTCAGGGCTTCTCAAGCCTTGCTGAGAAACCCTTGAGACACCAAATACTTCTCAGGCCTGTTGTGAAGAAAATGCTACCTACACATTAGTTCCCATTTTTACTTTATGTGTGTGTGTGTGTGTGTGTGTGTGTGTGTGTGTGTGTGTTGCCTGTGTGTATGCTGTGCACCACAGAGAACAGAAGAGGATTTCCTGAGACTGGAGTTACAGACAGTTGTGAGCTGCTATTCGAGTGTTGGGACTGGAACCTAGGTTCTCTGGAAGAGCAGCCAGTGTATTTAACCTCTGAGCCATCTCTTTAGCCCCAAAGTAGTTCTTTTTGACCACAATAATTATGTTATTCATAAATATTTTGACCCTTAATGTTGTATCTTAGACACTGTGGTTTTAATGCCATAGCAGTAAACTGACTTTACATGCAAATTATCAAAATGATCTCACCTCAATATTTTTTATCATATTGTGGTTCAGCCACAGAACTTCCAATTTTATTAACTTCTCTAAATTTTCTATTTTGCAAATTTTATTGTAATATAAATATAATTTTTCCAAACTTCTACATCCTTGAAGGCCTTCAATTTTCTGTTGAAAAGGAGATTGAAGGACGTTACTTATTTCATCGTTGACTATCAATAAAGGAAGTTTCTAAGTCTTTTTTCTTTTAAGTACCACTTTATTGTAATATAAATACCCAGAAATATTAACTCTAAATTAAAACAAACATATAATTTCTCCACCTAAATACAGCTATATTCAATTTTGTATGTATTCTTTAAATGTTAGCCAACTACATCTATGTGATACTAATATAATCATATGCATTTGATTTATAGATGATGTGAGTGTTTTTGTTTAAGACCATCTAACACATTTTCATAATTTTCAAAGTCTAATACTTAATAATTACAAAATATTTATGAAGACCATGATAGCTTCCTTTAAAATTTCCCTATGTGCAGAATATTCACATTTGATGATTGTCTTTATTCTGACAGTGGCGCAGCACATACTCCCATGCCTAACGGTTCTCTGTTGTTGGATTACTTCTCGAGTGTAAAACCCTTAGGGTTGGAGTTTCAGCGTTCAAAGGTGTGTACGTTTCTATTACCCAGGATACATTTTGTAGTGTTTCTTTCTAAAATACACGTCTAACCATTTAGTGCCTAAGTAAGCCAGTTTTGCTACTAAGCCATGCTAGCTTTGACCTAATTTGCTATGTTTACCAAAAAAAAAAAAAAAAAAAAGGTTTGACTCCTTATTGTGCTTTCACTTTATCCAAATTCTTATCTTTGTCCACTTATTAGTTTTGATCCATACACACTGCACATATTTTAATGAATTCTCTTTCCAAAGTCAAGAACTCAGGATTAAATGCACCTCGTAAGATTGTCTACTTAAACTTACCTCTATGCAGCACTCAGCAATCCAAAGTTCTTTAAGCCGTAAGCAAGTCTCGAACCCTGAAATTTCCTTTATATCTTGAGCAACAATTGTAAGATTTGATAAATTATGAAACAATGATAATCCAACTATTCTGGGATACCCTGAGAAAAACATCTCCAGTTTTGAAGTATCTGATCCTTCCTGTCCAACCATCTCATAAGGTAAACCATTGCACAAACACTGTTTTAAAAGAAAGAATTTGAATTATTATCTGTTTTAACTAGTTTCAAAAACCTGTCTTTTGACAGCACAAACTATAAACTTCCCATAGGACAGACATCATTCTTATACTCCCACAGCAGAGAAAGCTGGACCTCACTCATGATGCTTGTGCCTCCAGTCACCCAATAGGAGCGATCTCCTTCCCACCAGTCCTCACTGCTCCAGGGAGGAGAGTCAGAATGTTCCCAGTCCTCACTGCTCCAGGGAGGAGAGTCAGAATGTACTCTTGCAAATATTACTGAACGAAGGGCTTGGACTCACCAGTTCTTTAATGATTTCACCTCGATTTAAATTTTCACTTTCAATCATCTTCCATTAAAAACAATGGCCACACTAATATAGCTATTAAAGAAAACAAAAGAAGGAGTTCAGTCCTGGAGTCACGTCAGGCTGATTGGGGAAACACCTTAACACTAGCAACTGTGCCACTGTCAGGTCCCTGGTTAAATTAGACAGCCTATGACCAGATGAGAATAAAGAAATGTATACTCACACCAGGGGAAGATTGATCTCTAGAAAGGCTGATTCAAGATGAACCAGACATTAGATTGGGAGAAACGCCATTTGTACAAATGCATGCAAGATTCAAGACACTAGAAAGAGAAGTTACTAAGCTAATTAAAAAGAAAAAAGTAAGCTGTTTTCAAACTCAGAGCAGCAACTGTTGGGAAAAGGAACTGCATTCCGGATGCAGCAGGGCTTCCAGCCAAGTACACCTGCGCATGCACAGAGCTTCCAGCCAAGTACACCTGTGCATCAGTCTTTGTGAACTGGGGACACTGCCCACCTTGATGAAGGTATGCCTTGGACAAGGACCCTCTGAAGTCATTAAGAGGTAGAGTCTTTAAGAGGCCATGATGGTTCCTTCTTCCCCTCCTCCCCCGAGAATGAGATCTGGTTCCCAATAACAGCCTGATGGAGGGGTTATTTCCCCCCTTTTCCTCTTCCACCTGCCACATGAAGATCTTACCAGATACCTGATTCCAGTCCCTTGATCTTGGAGTTCCCGGCATACAGAACTGTAGAAAACAAATGTCTATTGATTCTATTTTGCTCTGGGCATTTTATTATAGCAACATGAAATGGACAAAGGCATTGAGCCAAGGAGCAGAGGAAGAACCCCAACCAGCTAATTCCATAGAGCAAAATGCAATCAAAAAATTACCTTATTTACACTGATTGCTTGGCTCAGTTTAATCATTTCCCCAGTCACTAACCTATGTATCAAAGACCTAATAGGTACCAGAGCAGATGGGGGGGGGGGGACAGGTTGATGGAATCTGAACAAAGAACTGAATACATAAGGTGAGCCATGAAGGAATCTGGATCACAATCATCCAGGCGAGGGAGTATCAGTCAGAACACAGGCTGAGGATACACTTGGGATATGTGCACAGCAACAAGGCAGATGGATGTGATGGACCACGCTGACGAACACGCAGACTGACGAGATCTGCAGTCAGAGGAGTACTGTGGAGCTGGACTTCTGCTGCTCGTTCCTTCTCTGCTCTCCACTGCCATCTTTACATCCAGAATACAACAGTGCTGCAAGAGCTACCGTGTGGGTCTCCCTTCCCTGGGTTCATAGTCCACCAGCCCATGAGGGCAAAGGAAGCAGAGTCAACGAACAGGGTTTCAGATGGCCCGTGACTTCAAATGGTAAGGTAATAATGACATACTGAGACCAGCTTCAGGAAGACAGATCAACTTTACTTGGGGAAATTCAAGGGTTCTATAGTTTGGGGTTAATAGGGTAGAAATATCCAGGGTGGGCAAAGGTCATCGGCTGAAGGCTAAGGTACTGTCGTGCCTCATTAGCATGGGAAGGTATTCCAGGAAACTCAGGTGCTTGCTGATTGGAGAAAGGAAACTGAACCTGTAATCTAACCAAGCATGTGTGACATTTGCAGGTAGGGATGTGTGTCTGTGGGGAGGGAGGAGGGGGTTGAACTCCCTAGGCAAGGTTAGAGAAGAAGAACCCCTGCTTACAAAGGGAGTCTGCCATCTTGCCCCAAGCTCAGAAGGCTGTCTGGATAATAGTAGACTTTGCCCTTAATTAGCAGAACACTAACAGTCAAAGGATTTAGCCAAAAAAACCCACTTGAAAGCATTTAGATGCTCCATCAAGGCCGTTATGTAGATATAGGCTGTAGTATCCCTTCCCTAGGTTTACTCAGAAGGAAGACCATGTAAAGGAAGAGTTTGTGTCCCCTCTACTCATCAGAAGAATGGCCTTACATTGGTTTAATGTCTGTGGGAACTGAAGGGAAGGCTATCTACCCACTAGATGCAAAGGTCAGAGCCAATCCACAAGACCTCCAAAGACATCAAATAAGTACCAGGTAATCTTAATCTATGCCCAAGATATCAATTCTGGAAAGAACTACATGGTTTCCTCCTAAATGATTACAGACATTCAGTACTGATTTTGGACTTTCTGATCTGTCCCTTCCCTCTCCAGCTCTTCTCCAGTAGTTGTGTCACCCTGCTTCCATGACACGTCCCCCTATAATCTCTGGCATTTGAACACTTGGTTCCCAGTTGGTGGCTGTGCAGTGGTCTTGCTAAAAGTGTGTCCTAGGGGGTGGGGGTGGGCTTTAAGGGTTCAAAAGCCATCTTAGCCTTTAGCTACCCCTGCCACCATGCCCGCCTACTATCACACTTCCTCACCACACTTCCTCACCACGGTGGTGACCGGCTTTGTGATGACTATATTTGGAGTCAACTAAAACGTAAACATCTGGGCATTCTTGTAAGGATTTTTCCTCCCTTGATTGGATTATCTGAGGTGGGAAGAGCCACCCTAAACATAGGCTATGCCTTCTGGTGGCATGGAAGAAGGAAGCTTGTGTTTTTTGCCTGCTTTCCCTCACTGTCATGGACAAGCCCATTTATCCTGCAGCTGAGGCAGTACACTGCTGGTATTAGGACTCTATTTCAACAGGATTCCAACACAGACTGAAGACCAGCTGAGCCAGCTAGTCATGTCTCCAGTCAGGAGACAGCCATTCTTGTAATAGCCAGACCACAGCCACAGCTTGTAGCTACTCTAACTAATTCCCCTTACACACACACACACACACACACACACACACACACACACACCCTTCTTCTTCTAGAGAACCCTGACTAATATAGGCTCTTAACCCTCTGGAACCACAAGTCCAAAGTAAAGCCTTTCCTCTATGAGTCTATGGTTGCCAGTACTCCCTCCTCTGCCTTCTTTTAAGTTTCTAAGTCTTTTGTATTCATTTTTATGACTAATACTTAAGATTTGTTGTTGTTGTTGTTAAAGGTACTCCGTTATGGGGCTTGAGATTCACTAAGAGGTTAAGAGCACTTGCTGTTCTTCCAGAGAGCCGGAGCTCCATTCCTAGCCCCCACATCATCGGGCTAAGAGCTACCACTGCTCCGCAGATCTCGTTCCTCTGGTGTCTGTAAGTAGCTGTACACCTTGCGCGCACACACACACACACACACACACACACACACACACACACATTACAAATTAAATGTAAAAAAAAGAATTTTAAAAGTCCAGCTGGGATTCTGTTTGAAGAGTGCATTACAAAAAAACGGTACAGGATGGGCATTCATCTTTACAGTGCCGAATCTTCATAAAAACAAAGCCCATCTCTTCACATAGTCAAGAAGACTACATTCTCTGGGTATACAAACTTGCCGATTTTCTCTCAACTTCATGCTACTCTGTCTGCATCAATGCCTAGGCAAAAACAATCTTATTCTAGCTCAGTCGTTAATTGACAAAGCAAAATCCAGGGGAAAACCCCAAGTTTTCACAACTACACCTGAGCTCTAAGAAGCTATTCCCCTGGTACAGAAGCAACCATTTGTTTCTATTTCTCCCCAGCTCCCTTTCCTATGAGAAGAGGCTGGAAGATGAAACCCCGGGACCCATGAGAGTACCCTAACATTCGCCCCCCTTCTCAAGCCTCCTCCCCCCCTTCTCCTCCCTCCCTGCCTCCTCCCCATCTCTTGTCAGATTGTCCTGTCCTCACCTTCACAGGCAACAGGGCTGTTTTAGGACAACAACAAATTTTAATTTCCTTTCTTCTTAAAGACACATTGCCCCCACCCCCTTCCCCTTAGGACTTTGGCTCAGTATTACTGTTCATTTTGGGGCTGAGGGAGCTGGCTTAGTGGGTGGAGGGTTTGTGTTTGCAGGGCAAGCATGAGGATTTCAGTTGAGATTCCCTGCACCCACGTAAATGCTGGATACCTGCAATCCAGGCCTGTGAGTGGAGACAGAAAGAGCCCAAGAAGTTGAGGGGTAGGGGTGTGGGAGTTGGGGAAGGCTTGCTGGGTCCAGCAATTTGGCTGAATTGGTAAGCTCTGCGTTTACTGAGAGACTGTCTCAAAAAATAAGGTAGAGAGCAATTGAGGAAGACACTCCATATTAGCAGTCTCTGATATCTACCCACCCTTGAGTGAGCATGCAACCCCCATACATGTGCACAGAAATCACATACAATAAATAAATAGTCTTCATTTTGACTGAAATGAGTCAACTTTTCTGTGCACAGGTTTGCCGTTTCTACCTCTGTAAGAGACTGTTCTGTCAGTCCTTCATCTTTCTTTTCATAGTCTCCTTTCCTGTGTATGAGTACAGGTGTCTGTATTTAGAAAAGTCCTTTCTATCTTGCATTAAAAAAACCAAATAGCTACATTTCACACTTTCACAAAGAACTTTCTAGACAGTCAGCTTCATCAATGTACTCCACTCAGTCTCAACCCACTGTAATGTGAAAGAAACCACTTCAAGACATCCCAGCTTCTACTTAGGGTTAAACAAGACCAAAACCAGTAAGTAACCTCCAGACTGCCAAGGGTAGTGGACATGTTTCAGGGCTCAACTTAACCTTGACGTGACTTTGAGCAATGCTGATAGCCTTGAGCAATACCGATGACTCCTTTTTTCTCCTTGGTTTCTCTCTATTTCTTCTCACTCCCTCCAGACCTCCCTCCTACTCTATATGCACATGAAGGTATAAACACTGGTGTGTGCATCTAAGTGTGGAGACCAGAGGATTTCTCAGGGGCCATCCCACCAGTGCCATCCACCTTGACTTTCTTTTGAGACAGTATCTCTCATCTTGATGGGAACTCCCCTGTTAGTCTAGGTTGGCTGACTAAAGAGCTCCAGGAATTGGCTTGCCTCTCCAGCACGGGGATTTCATGCCGTGTTTGATTTACATGGGTTCTGGGATGGAACTCAAGTCCTCTTGCTAGCAAGGAAAGTGCCTCACTGTCTAAACTGTCTCCTTCATCCTCCACTTGTTATTTTGTACTAACAGCTTCCTTCTTTGTAAGAGTCGCTCATCTTTTGTGTCCTCTTTCCTATGCAGTAAACTCAAAAGCTCCACAAGGACATGTCACAGGCATCTCAAATTCAGTATGTCCCTAGCTGAGCTCTTATTTCCAACAAATGTTTCCCTTTAATGAATGCTTTCTTGTGCAAAGGACACCACCATCCATCCCCTCCTCATTCAAGTTGGAAGCTTGAGACTTACCCCCATGCTTTTCCCAGCCTCATTTCTCATCAAGTACACACACACACACCGGGGGGGGGGGGGTCACAGTTCACATGCTTCCTCTCTACTCTCTCCCATCATGCCCCGTCTGGTCTCACTACCTACCCCATTCTCTAATTCACTAGAGCAGCCAGCCTCCTGAGGGGTCTATTTGCTTACGCAACTCCTCTTGGAAACTGTTTATGGTCACCATATTCAGACTCATGGCAATCTCTTAAGCTCCTGGTCAACCAAAACAGCCATACAACAGTCCAGGACTGGCTGCAACTCTAGTCCTGTGACAGCTAGCATGGCTGCACGTCAACACATGCTTCTTCCTCTCCTTGAAATGTTTTACTTCCTTGACTTTATACTCCATACTCCTTCAAGAGGGCACTGAGTCTTCAAAGCCTTGCACTCTCTTTGGCCTTATTGCAAACATTCTCTTTCATGTGACTGGGTGAGGTTAGCACACGTCCCGTGTATAGCTACTTTCTGTCACATTGCATTGTGATATTTGCAGGGCTTTCCTCCTAACATGTTCACTGAGAACAGGAACTGTCTGACACATGGTGAGCAGTTAGTGTAATTTATCAAATGGTTCCAGTTAATGTCATACCACACAGATCCTACCCAACATAATTTTAAACACTGTTCTGCATGACAATTTGAAACAGTACTAACTGGTCTGTAAATAACTCTGTCTGCCAAGAGAGCTGAGTAAACATCTATTCTAAGAAACTACAACTTTTCTGCCCAGCAGAAGCCCTACGTGGTCTGTTTTCTCACTTGAATATAAAGGGGTCAGAATCCAACAGTTTTCACTGATGGCTCATGTAAATGCCCTCAGATTTCTACATGATCAGTGTCAGCTACACCAATGAGCACTTGAGTCTTTCAGTCCAATAGCCACCCAAGCCTGTGGCACATCTTTTCTTTTTCCTAGGGCCCTTCTCTAAAGTATCACTATTATTATTATTATTATTATTATTATTACTATCATCAAGATATTATTATAACTCCCATTGCACCATCACGTAGGTCCCTTGACCTGTGTGCTGTCTGTTGGTAGATTTCCTCCATGCGTGAGTAAAGCTGATTCCCTAGTCCTCCCTACAAGGGAGGGACGCCTAGAGGCCACTAGAAGACGGATACTCAGTACCTTACTCCAGAGAGAGGATGGATTCGGGGGGGCTGTCCTAGACAGGTCGGAGTGCACTCGGACCTCCCAATCCCTTAGTGCAGCAGACACCACACGCTTTCCAACCCCAGGCCTCCTGTGTACTGACCGCCCACTGCGGTTGCCTAGGAAACCCGCTCTCCGCCTCCCTTGACCTCTGGGTCACGAAGGGGATACAGAGGGCGGGGAAATCAGTCGCCCATCCTTGTCTGCATCACGCGGTGACAACCTTCAGCCAATTAACATAAGCAGGGAAGACCCTCTCCCGCCCCCTTCCGGAAGACCTCCCCTTGGAGTCCGTCGCTGGCTAGTTCTTCGTCATGGGTGTATCTTTTCGCTTTGTTTCCTTCCGAGGACAGTGACAGTTTGTGGGCTAGGCGGTGGGGACCTGGTCCTGGCATTTTCATAGTGAAAGTTTTTGACAGCTGGAGCCTCGAAGTCAGCAGTATTAACTGGTCTTGATCCCTAGCATGGTGTGGAGCAGTGAGGTCACAAGACCGTTCCCAGATCCACCCCCTCCGGTCCCAGCTGCTGCGCAGCTGCGGCCCGCCGAGAGCCGGGTGAGCCCCCAAGAGCAAGCAAGACCGCGCGCCCAGGAAAGTCTCCAAGCAATCGACCTTCCCCCCACCCCCAGGAGTTCTCCAGCAGGATTTCGAGTGTCTTTTAAATTTGCCAAAATTCCCAGGAGGCAATAATTGTTTCTAGGCAATAATTTATTTACAAAATAGAGTTAAGGGGACAGGGAGAGACTGGCTGAGAAAGCAATGAACTTAGAAAACAAACCAAATCAACCGCTGCCAGCCCTCTACGTTCTTGACATCCACGAGGTCAAGAACCACGTGGTTAGTTAGCCACTAACTCTAGTATACCTTTTAAAGACGGTAGTTTGAACTGGACGTGTACAGTAAAATACACCTTGAAACTTAACCGCTTAGTCTGCAAAGATGCAATGGAAATGATCTCTGTATGGATCACATGTTGAACTATTTGGGGGTTCACTGGGTTAACATTTTGTTTTGTTTGTGAAGTTGAAATTTTGGCTATCAGGACAATTTATAATTGTTTGGGAGGCTTACATGGTTAGTTTGGACATGGCATGTCGTTGTTTGCTGTCTATTGCAAGAGATAAACACCATGACCTGAACGCAGCTTGAGGTGAGGGTTTGTTTGGCTTATATGGTTAGATCACAGTCCTTCTCCAGGGAAGTCAGCTCAGCCAGGAGCAGTGGCGAAATGCTGCGGGCTCAGGTTGCTTTCTTATACAAGCCAGGACTACCTGCTCAGGAGTGGCACTGTCCACAGTGGGCTGGGCTCTCTCGTACCAATCATTGATCAAAAAAATGTCCCACAGATATATGCCCTACAGGACATTCTGAGAGGGGCAGTTTCTCAGTTGAGATTCTGTCATTGTGTCTAGGTCTGTATCAAATAGACAAAACTCTTGACAGCACTGCACTCATTTTTATAATTCAGTGGGGTTGTGTTAATATTTATGATCGTTGGGTCCTCTTGCAAAATAGAGTCTGTAATGCTCTTTTCCATCACCAGATGGCTGCTCTGCTCAGCCTAATTTTAAATTGCTTTCTCAAGAAAAATTTCACATTATAAATATTTCTATTTAACAAGTGAAGAGTTGGATTCCTTCGATGCCTTTGCTATCAGTAATATTGTCTGTAAACAAATTCACTGAAGAAGTAAATTAGCTTTCCCTCTGTATTTTCATTTCACTGAACACGGCTTTCCTGTCAGCAACAGGTCAAAAGTAAGCTGATTAAACCATTTGTGGCTTAAGGGTAAAAGTGACGTCAGGTTTGTTGTTGTTGTTGTTGTTTTTAATCTGACTCAGGTTTTATTATTCCCTTCCTTCCTGAAAATCTAGCTGAACAAGACAACCTACGCCTGTAGAAGCCTTCTGTTCAGAGTATAAAGATTAAATTGAAAGGGGGTAGTTTCCATTTCTAAGTTTTAAAAAATACCGTCACAGATCAGCTAGATAAAATTATCTACTGCTGCATCAGAATTTTCACTTTGGGGTATGCTGGTTGGGTTTTTTGTTCGAATGGTTTTGTTTTTTTCAACTTGACACAAAACTTAATTGAGAAAACGCCTCCCCCAGATTGGCTAAAGGCCAGTCTGTAGGGCATCTTCTTATTAACAATTGACGGGCGGAGGACCCAGGCTACTGTGGGCATTTCCACCGGTGGGCAAGTGCTTCTGGATTGTATAGGAAAGCAGACTGAGAGAGCCATGGAGAGGGAGCCAGTCAGCCAGCAGAGTTTCTCCATGGCTTCAGCCCCTGCCTGCAGGTTCCTTGCTTGATGTTCCAGCCTGACTTCCCTTCGATGGTAGACTTGTTAGATGAAATAAACCCTTTCCTGTCTAAATTGTTTTTTGGTCATGAGGCTTATCATAGCACTGGGAAACAAACCAGAACAGGAAGAGTGCAGTGTTCAGGGATGGGAGTAGAGAGGTTATCAGAATACTTGGCTTTGTTTTGAAGTATATGAATCTGCTGCGGTCATCCCTACAAGAATAGTGCTAAAATGCACTCTGTGTTATGTAAAAACAGTTTGTATGGGAGCTCATGTACACCGAGGCCAATCCCCAGTCATTCTTCAGGAGCCACCCATCCCGTTTCCTGAGACAGGGTAGTCTGTCTGGCCAGTGGGTTTCCGAGCTCTCCTCTCCGTTTTCCTCCCAGCTGGAATGATGGGCAAGTGCTCACTACCTAGTAGTGTTTTTATTTGGGTCTGGGCCTCGAGGTCCAGTTCTCATACTTGCTCAGCAAGCAGTTTGTCTCTTTCCTGAGCCGGCTCCTCACACCCACCCATGATGCAGAGAGTGCTCTTTTTCTCTAGGGAAGGAAAGCTCAAGGACTTTGCCGGCAGGACTTGTGTCAGCGTCCTCCACAGACTCAGAGTAAAAACCTTCGGTGATTTGCCAAATTAAATCTTTTGTCCAAAGTAATTTGTAAAAGACTGGTTGTTTGTTTCAATACTCCAGATGTCATTTAAAGCGGTGTGAGCAGTTTTCATTAATCTCATTTTGAGGTTGACTTATGATACCTTTTTACGTATCTGTAAATGGAAGTGAAATCACTAACAGAGCTGAGAGGAGAAGTGGACATATGTCCCCATCTCTAACCCCAAAGCTATCTCCAATTGTTTATCATTTGCAAATGAGAATTTAGTTTTCTTCAAGGGAGCTTCACTGGGTAAACAAACTACTCAAGGGTAGGCTTCGTGCTCAGCAGTGGATGGCCAACAGAAAACAAACTCAACAAGATCTTGGGGGGTTCCTTGTGTCAGAATGCTGTGTCAGGGCTTTTCCTCCCCATCCCCATTTTACTTTTTATATTATTATTTTTACTATTATTGTTGTTATTTTGCTCTATGGGTTCTTTTCATCCATATTATGGCTTGTAGTTTAGTGTTTCTGTGGGATTCCTGAATGTGTGAACAAGTGGGGTCTCTGCGTCTATATCTGTTGCTTGTGCTTTCTCTTGGCCTCTTTTCCTTCTCTGTTTATTTTGCCCTACTCAGACGTGTTCTTGTTTTATCTTATTATATCTTGTTGTCCTTAGAAGCTTGTTCATTTACTATTTAGACACATAAAGAGGGTGGATCTGTATGGGAGGGGAAGTGGGGAGAAAAAATCATAATCATATATGTTATGTGAGGAAAAAAATCTATTTTCAATAAAAAGAAAAAAATCAAAAGAAAAGAAAAGCTTGAACGATGTAACCATTCATTAATTAAAATCTTTTTGGATTGACTATTAAATTTTTTTATCCAAGAAACCCGTCATTAAGAAAAGAGAATGGCAAGTCAGAAGAATGAAAAGTCTGGGGACTTTAAGTACTAACTTGAATTGCATATTTTTATAGACACTTGGTCTTTGTACAAATGACCGTTTCCCAGCTAATGATTTCATTCGATTGTCTATAAAGTTCCCTGCCTCGTGCTTGAATTTTACATGTCACAAAGCCCATAAATGAAACACAATTCCAAACTTACCCAAGCAGTAGAAGGGGTAATTATGTGGTACTGACAAAGTCATGTTAAAGGCCTACTCACTCATACCTAGCAACGAATATTCAAATTCTATGAAATGAATACATTAGGATACAGTTAAAAGGTAGAAGCTGTGCTAGGCAAAATTTTAAGTAGGTCAACATAATTCTATTTCTACAGTTTCTATTCTTCTATTTCTGAAGAGTTAGGCTTTGGCTATGCTTTGTTGATGTGTAATTAATGTGATTAATGTAATTAATGAACAGATAAAGGCACTTCTCCCCTTCACCCCTTGCTTTACCCTTCCCATTATCTTTGCATTTTGCTCTAGGCCACAGTCCAAGGACAATGAACTTAAGCCAGAGAGGAAGGCTTCTTCCACTGGAGAAATGATTGGTTCTTGTGAGGGGGAACCCCATCTCCACCTTCTCTGCCCTTTGAACTTAGGCCCAAAGCCTTGGTCAGATTCTTAGACCTCAGCATATTGCCAGTGGCGCACACAAAGTCCTTCTCCATTTTCACTTATTTCTTCCTCAGCTGTTGTCTGTATCCTACCCCCATCCTAGCCACTGACAAGAACCAAGGAGTCTTATTCATATTAGTGCATGTTAACTACATAGAAAATGGGTTTCCTTGTGAGGTTTTCATTCACACGTTATGTATTTTTTTTTAGTGTGTGTGTGTGTGTGTGTGTTTTGTTTTTCTTTATCTGTTGAGTCACTTATGAATAAACCTAGGTTTATTCTGTAAACTGGATATTGTGAATAGTGACTTTTTTGTTTTTTTGTTTTTTGTTTTTCGAGACAGGGTTTCTCTGTATAGCCCTGGCTGTCCTGGAACTCACTCTGTAGACCAGGCTGGCCTCAAACTCAGAAATCCGCCTGTCTCTGCCTCCCAAGTGCTGGGATTAAAGGCGTGCGCCACCATGCCAGGCCGTGAATAGTGACTTAACAAACATGGTTTAGCAGATCTATTGTATGCTGCCTTAATACCCAGGACTGGTATAGCTTGGTGGATCTTTTCTAGTCTTTTGAGGAATCTTCCTACTGATTTCCATGAGGCTGTACCAATTTACATTCTACTAATAATACAAGAATTCCTGCCTGGCTGAATCTGCTCTAGCATTTACTTACTTGGTACTCTTGATAATAGCCATTCTGTCTAACTGGAGCAAGATAAAAGTCTCAATCTAGCTTTGATTTGTATTTGTCTGATGGTTAAAAGTGTCTAAGATTTTTGTCAAATACCTACTGTCTATCTGTGCTTTGAGAAATGTCCTTAGTGTATATATATATATATACTTATTCTTTTGGTGTTGAATTTTAAGTTCTGTTTGTTTGTTTGTTTGCTTGCTTGTTTCTGCTTTTTTTGAGGCAGGATTTCACTGTGTAGCCTTAGCTGTCCTGGAACCTGCTTTGTAGACCAGGCTGGTCTCAAACTCACAAAGATCCAGCTGCCTGTGCTTCCCGAGTGCTGGAATTAAAGGGGTAAACCACTACTGCCCAGCAAAATTTAAATGCTTTACATATCATGGATACAGTTCCTCTGCTGGAAGCATAGCTGGCAAGGATTTTCTCTCATACTGTAGGTTGTATTTTAATGTTTATTTACCATATGTATGCATGCGTATGGAACACATACACGTGTATGCATGCGTATGGAAGTCAGAGGACAACTTTCAAGAGTCAGTTCTCTTCTGTCATGGGAATCCTAGGGATTTAACTCAGGTCACTGGACTTGGCAGCATACCTGCCACCAAGATAGAAAGTTCTTAACTTAGTACAATACAATTGAACGCCTTTTATGAGCATCATAATTTATCTTTTAAATGGTTTGCATGTCCATATTTTTATTTATATACATGGTATTTTGATATAAAATTTATTCTGATCTTTAAATCCCATGCTATCTTGATATGTATCTGTGTTTCAATATATCCATCCCGTTAGCTGGTTCTGTATTCTGCATTCTAGTCTACAAGGCACAGCGTCCATTGCTGTCTTTTGTTCTTTTTACCTACCTAATAATGGGCTCCCAGCTTGACTCCAGTAAACACCACACAATGATTAACCTGTAATTATTTTCTGAAGGACAATTTCTCTGGGATAAATAGAAGGAATGGAACTCCTAGGCTAAGGCAAGCATACCTTATTTACCAAATACAATCTGATAACTCCCCAGAATGGCTGTCCCAGACTTCCTTTCTACAATAGGACTTGGGAATCTTATTCTTCTTGTTGGAGAAGTTTACGTGAAAATGAAATCTCTGGCCAATCCTCCAAAACCCTTTCCACAGAGTTGGAAGAAGTCAAATTAGTGTAAAAGCATCGTACTAATGTCGAAGATCTTACAGGCAAGCCACTAAAGAGACTACAAGTGCAGGGTGACATTATATAGCTGAATGGATACAATTCATGGCACACATATTGTAAAAATAAACAACTGGTTCTCAAGAGAGGTTGGCAAGCACCCTTTGTGACACCTTTAGAATGAACATAAAGTTCATCCTAAATTCTCCTAGTAACTTGCTTGAACCGCCTGCGTTGCCTGAATGGCTTGAGCTAAAGACAAAACAGGCTTCCTGACAGAAGACAGATGGAGACAAGAGGCGCCTTCCCGTAATTATGCCCCGGCTGTACCAAGAAAACAAGAAGAGAAGGGAACCATCTCCCTTGAGGATTACACTTAAAAGAGATGTCCCCCAGACCACAAGAAAGGTAATATGTATACACTTATATAGAGCAAGACAATAAAGATTTCATAATTACATGTGTTCGAAAGAAAATACCCTGGAGTAAACTTGGGGAGGGAGCAGACTCTCTCGCCTTCGGTGTCAGGGGATCTCCTCTCCTTATTTGTGTTCACACCACCACTCTGATCTTTGCTAAAGATTTGCATCCTGTCTGCCTCCACCATAAGGCCCTGAGCTCTGTGAGGGCATGGGCCATCCCTCCCTCATTTGTGGTTGTAAGTCCAGCATCTAGCTTAGTAGCTGCCACACAACAAGAAAGAACCATTGACTGTATGCTTACCAACTAATGTGCTTATTACTTTATTTAAACTATGTTCTATTTACAGGTAATTTTTCTCTCTAAAATATTTCAGGTTTCCTCCACGTTAAGCAAACTAAATGATCTATGAAGACTGGGATTTATAAAGCTTCAATTAACAACCATGACTTACTACGAGTATCTAATCCCCGCTCGGCAAGATGAAGGACTTCAAACTTCTTGCTGTTTTCTCAAGGCAAGGACTAAGTGAACTCCACTGGTCATCCTTCCTGAGCACTAATCTCATTTATGAGTGTTCTTTCCTCATGATCTAACCTCCCCAAAGCCCTTCCACCTGATTGCCATGGAGTTAGAATTCCAACATAAGAACTTGGGGAGACACAAACATTCTGGCCATTGCCTTCCACCCTAGTTCTCCCCAGCTGGTGACATTTTCACGAGCTCACCTCTATCCTAACAGCCCCAAAGTCAAGCATCAACTCAGAGGCAAAGTCAAGAGTCTTCATATTATGTAAATCAAACAAGTGAATCTCAAGGCAAATTCCTGGTTGGCTGTAGAGCTGTAAAAAACGTCAAATAATATGGCTCTCAAATAAAACAATGGGACAGACACAGGAAGACCTTCTTCCCATTCTGAGAGGGAGGCATAGGGAAGAAGAAAAATTAGTACGCACCATTTGTACCAGAGACTATACAAGGAAAACATTAAACTTTCAGGCACAAGATTAATCTTTGGCTTATTGTCCTGTCTTCTAGACACACTGGAGCAAAGGTTAGGCCCCCAGAATTCTGGATGGCCCAGCTTTGCTGAATATTGCCCCCACTGTAGCTTTCACAGGTTAGATTGCACGTGTGTATTTCTCTCAGGAAGGAGCTGCATGCTGGTGTCTCTGTCAGTCTTCAGTGTGTGGTCCTACAGCTGCTTCTCCCTTCATGGATCTTCTGCACTGCTTTGTTCAGGCTCCATGCATTTTCAGAGGTACATACTCTACAGATCATGTGAGCTAATCCACCTGTTCAACAAATACCAAACTGTATTTTCCATGCTGGTGCAGGTGTAGCTTCTGTACATTCTTGACAAGAAAAAGTGGCATTCTTCCTGATGTTCTGGTGGTCGGGGACAGTAAAGGATAGTGGCAAAGAGAGAAGAATAGAAAAGGAATTGTACAGAATAGTGTTTGTTTAGAGAAAGAGTTGGCTTTGGTCCAAGCCCAGCTTGCTCCATGTTTTTGTAAAGTAAGTTTTCGTTGGAACACAACCACACCCATTTATTTACTCATTACAATGGCAGTGTTGACTAGTTACACAACAGAAACCCTATTACCTGCAAAGCAGGGTTTGCAGAAGCGTTGGCAACATTTTACATCAGATCTCAGCAGCACAGAATGTGGAACAATGGTTATTTTATGGGTTTTAACCAAAACTCTAACAATTTCAAAGACTTGAATTCAGAGATGTTCCCAGAGTACTTGATCCGTCTATTGAGGAAACCACTTGCCATCTTGCCTTTATTGTCTTTGAGTCAGAGCACATATCAGTGAACACAATTCTCTTCCCTCTGAGCGCTCATCTGTTGAGGGAAAAGACTTCATTTGCAAATATTTGTTTTCTGCAACCAATTCTTTTTTACCAGCTTCTAGACACAGGATGAGCAGCGAGTTGGCAGAGTCTGAGGAAGGGACCATGCTTGTCATGCTAGATGTGATGGTTAATCTTGGTTGACAGCTTGGCTGGATCTGAAAGGAACCAAAACACTTCTGTGAGAGGTAGTCTTGATCTCATTGTTTGAAGAGGGGAGAGCCATCTTAAATGTGTGCAGCCCCTCCTAGTGGCAGGTAAGATTAAATGAAGAAGGGATCTCTTGCTTTTTGCCTGGTCGTCTTCACTCTTGCTGGCAAGTGTGTGTGTGTGTGTGTGTGTGTGTGTGTGTGTGTGTGGTATGTCTGTGTCTCTGTGTGTTTCTTTCTATGTGTGTGTGTCAGTGTGTGTGTGTGTTGCACTCAAAAGTCCACATGTCTGGGCAGTCCACCCCACAAAGACACAGAGACTGAGAACAATGCAAAAAGCATGAGGTCTATTGAATCCAGTGCACTGGGGCCGCCCTACCAACAGGGCAATGGCAACCCAAGGTTAGTAAGGTACACACTTTTTATGCACTTTTTGGGGGCAGAGCTTGGCAACAGCATGAAAGGGTAGGCTCGCATTGGTGGTTAATTTTGACCTCTTTTATGATTGGAGGCCCTCAGTGGTAATGTCAGCCTATTACCACCCACCTGTCCTTGACAATAGAGAATTCTGTTGTGTGGGGCCTGAGGCATATCTGCACCTGGCCCTGCTGTTTTATTTTATAACGGTTATCTTTGGCCCTTCCAACTGTCTGGAATGTTCCCCGGTCTGGCTCATCGGCCGCCTTTTGTCTCTCAAGGCCTCACATGTGTCTCTCTGTGTGTGGTGTGTCTGTGTGTGTTTCTATGTGTGTGTGTGTGTCAGTGTGTGTTGTGTGTGTTTGTGTGTGTTCCAATGTGTGTGTGTGTGTGTGTGTCGGGGTGTGTGTTTGTGTCTATGTGTGTGCGCACATATGTAAGTTTCTTTAGAGAACCCTGACTAAGACACTGGTGAGGAAAGGAAGATGGAGTGGCCTGACTCTAGCAGGGAAGAGCACCAAGGGGGCAAATGTTTCCTAAGGAGCACTGTTCTCGGTGTTGAATAGTGTCTCCCCCAAAATTCAAGATGGAACCTCAGAATGTTATCTTACATGGAAAAAAAAAAAGGTTTAAACAAAAAAGGCAAATTATTCCTATGTAAACATGGCTTAGTAAATTCAGACTTATCATGTAGACGAAGCTGGCTTTGGACTTGTAGCAATTCTCTTGACTCTGGCTTCCCAAATTCTAGGCATTCATCACCATGGAAATAAGATGATTAAACATAAACCAGTTGGAAACAATATAATATTACATTAGTATGGGCCCTGTTTAAATTTAATGACTTGTTTCTAGAAAAAAGGCCTTAGGCAGCAGACAGATAAAAGGAAGGAAGGTTAAAAATCAGGGATTGGAGGGGACGGTCACAAGTCAAGGGTGACCAGATGGCCATTTACCTCCAGAAGGCAGGGAAATGACTAAAGTCACCAAGAGCCGCTAGAGGGAGCATGGCACTGCTAACATTTGATTTGGGACTTATGGACTCCAGAGGTGGGAGAAAAACACAGTTCTGCTGTTGGTAGCAATCCTAGCGATTTACTGTTCAGAGGGGGATGACCTTGTCCACGCTAGCCATAGTAGACCTCTCTCTCTCTCTCTCTCTCTCTCTCTCTCTCTCTCTCTCTCTCTCTCTCTCTCTCTCTCAGAAACGGCTATATCCCAGTGAAACATAACTTAAGGATGAGCAAAAGAAAAGAAGGCCTTCTGGGAAGGATCATACTGTGTGGGAAATAGCTTAAGCAGGCTCCCTCTGCCAGTGTCCTTGCATGGTGTTCGGACTGGGCTATCACCCTGTTTGCAGTAAGTAGAAGGAGGTTGGGTGCTGTTTTGCCACTTCTCTGGGGGGGTTGCCTGCCAGGCAGAGTCAGGGCAGGTGGTGGCCTGTTGGCAGATTTCCCAGCCTGCTGAGGCATGGAATGATAATAGGAGATGCACCTGAGGCTGAAGATTCTGTTGACCTTGGTAGAAAGAAAAGAGGCTTTTGGGATGGGAACAAATAATTTAACAAATTGTTTCTGTTCGCTTGTGGCTTTGTTTCCCATGATACTGCAAAGTATACAAGGCCTAAGAGAATTAAGCTCGAGGCTGCCACAGCACTGACTGGGCCTTTGTCTCTGAGTCTTCTTTTCTGTTTGCTATAAGCACTCTCACTTCTCCCTCAGAGGACTGTTAAGCGTGCCATGAACAGGACAGGTGCAGGAGGTCACTACTGCTAACCTGTCAGCTTGACTGGGTTTGGGATCACTATGGAAACACATTTCTGGGCATATCTATGAGCCAGGGTCCAGAAAGGATTCATGAGAAGGGCAGACCTCCTTGAATATGGAGAATCCCTTTTCTTGGATTGGGGGGTGGTGGGGGGTGTTCCAGACTGAGATAGATGGGGCAGCTTTCCATTTGACTGTGGATCTGATTTGATCAGCCAGCTTACCCTAGTCAGTTTGTCTTTTCTAAGTTTGTTTCTTAGGTATGTTTCACAGCAACGAGAAGTAACTCGTTAAGGACCCATCTGGGTTTCTACCAACCTAAGATCTTGCATGAGAGAAGCTTGGAGTGGTTCAGTTGAGGCCAGAGGTAGGCCCACAGATGACAAGGTTTACCACACTAGTTTCTTGATGGGATTTAGGAGAGAAAGAGTGAAGCTCTAGAGGACCGGCATCCATGGCAACAAAGCAGACCACTGCTGGGCTCTGATTTGGGCTCCAGTCATATATTTCATAGTTTCTCTTTCCTCAAACACCATATTTTCATTAAGAATTTGTAGATAATATATGTGCTTTGATATGCATGCTGCTCCTTAATGAAACATGCAAAGGGGATTAGCTCTTCCTTTGACATTAGTCTAGATCGATTTCATCTAACTCACAGTGTCTGCCAATCAAATGGCTCCCAATACATCACGGTTGTGATCAAGTACAAGACAGCCCATGACCAGAAATCCCGTCTGACAGGGATGTACTGAGCTCAGACACTACCCTTTTTCTTCTTAGTCAGCAATAGCTCCATCTTGGAAGAACAGTACGATAGTTGTCAAAACAGCCCTAGGGCCTGAGTGGCACCTCCAAGCCCTTCATCCTATCTCTTAACTGGCCAGACTTTTCTGTCATTCCTGGTGGGAGGCATGTATGACAGCCCCACACCGATCCCTGTGTGTTCTCTGTCGCTCCTACTTCCTCTCTCAGCTGGCCAAGCCATCTCTCTGTGCTCTCTCCACCAGTACCTCAGGTAGGGGCACATCATGCTTATCAGCAGCCTTTAAACTAGTGGTTCTCAACCTTCCTAAGCCCTTTCAAACAGCGACTCGTGTTGTGGCGACCCCCAACCATAAAATTATTTTCGCTGCTACTTCATAACTGTAATGTTGCTGCTGTTATGGATCGTAATGTAAATATCTCTCAATCTGCCCTCAGGTCTCAAGAATGCTTGTGCTTGTAAAGCAACGAGTGTGTGCATGGTAAAATGACAGTTCCCTTTGTGACAGAGACCCATTTACAAATGAAAGTTAGTTCAATTAAAAGTGATACCCGAATGAAAGCTATTTAAAAGAAATTACGTTTATCTTTCCCATATCTAGCTCTTTTAAAGGGTTTAATCATAAGTGTGGCTCTCACTCTGTCCCACTGCTGCAGGCCCTTGCTTGGGTCCAGAGTAGAAGGAAGAGAGGAAGGAAGGACAGAGACATGAAATCACTGTACTTAAGGCTGCACATGCCTAGCTGCTGGTCGTTCCTTCCCTGGTACGTTCTTTCCTTAATTCCTAGCACTTTTGGTTTTTCTTAATTCGGCTCTAGTGGTTATATAATTTGCCTGCAGCCTTTGTTTTGAATGCCTCTGTGCTCCAGATTGTCATTAAGAACCTTCCAACTGGGTGGTACAGTTAATGAAATAAAAGCTTGTCAGTGCAGGCTTTTAAAAAAGTGGTGCTTGCTTTTATCATGGATTTTCTTTCCATTACCTTTCACGTTGGGCTTAAATAAGTTGCTGCACAGGGGCAGTGCTATTTGAGCCCTAAGCTCAAGTCACATCAACTCAAGCACAAACTATAAAAGGGTTTTTTCTTTCTTTCTTTTCTTTCTTTTTTTTTTTTTTGGTGTTTTGAGACAGGGTTTCTCTGTGTAGCCCTGGCTGTCCTGGAACTCACTCTGTAAACCAGGCTGGCCTTGAACTCAGAAATCCGCCTGTCTCTGCCTCCCAAGTGCTGGGATTAAAGGCGTGTGCCACCACTGCCCGGCTATAAAAGGGTTTTTAAAGGAAGAGTTTATTGATTTTTGAAGATGACAATAATATAGTTTTGTTTCTTCTCTCTAGAATACCAAACAACATTTATTAGTTTTTAATTTAACCAAGATGTTCCTGAGTGCTTGCCTAGCAGGCTAAAGGGTCTAGGTTCTATCCTCTAGTACCACATAAAGAGAACTTGTGTGTGTGTGTGTGTGTGTGTGTGTGTGTGTGTGTGTGTGTGCGCTAATAGCTATGACTAGGTATTGAGCCCTCCCACATTCAGCTCCAATATTAATAGCTAGTGATTTCACCCGGGAACAGGTGGGGGCAGCAGTGAGCTGCATGAGCAGGGAAGCCCACAAAATGTCTGCTGCAGGAGGCTGCACTTAAGACCCAAGGGAAGAAACTTCAGGCCAGATCCAAGCATGATGGAGCAGTGGTAGCAGAGGCTGGAAGACCAGAGTAAATATAGGATTAAGAGACACAGAAGCAGAGCCGGAGGCGAGCATAGGAATTAAAGCCAAACAGTCACAAGGTGTAAAACCACAGAGAAGAGCCAGGTCAAGGCCTGGACAGTGTATAGAGGTCCTATAGAGATACCCAGACTCTCTGAGCTCAATGATGGTGAAACACTCCAAAGTGATGGCTTGGGCTGATGGCATAGGCCTAGCCATAAAACATAATGTGCACGGTGGGATGGGGACTGCATTCACAATGAATCATTCCCCAAAGAGTGTTCCCCTTATGACAAATGTGGTTTTTGTTGTTGTTTTGTTTTGTTTTGTTTTGTTTCTGTAGGTCATTTCACCTGAGGTGACCAACTCCTTGCCTGCTCTGGAACTGGGAGTTTCTTGGCACTTGGCACTCTGTTGTAAAGCTGAACAAACTCCTGGTGACCTAAGATGAGCTTGTCCCTCCGCCCATGTGAAGATGGTTCTCAGCTGGTCTAAGTCAGTGGGATGGATGTTGTGAACAGCCAGTGGCCATTGCCTCACTGAAGGGAACATACCTGTCTGAAGATCAAATGAATCCACCCCATTGAACACCAGCTGTGCCCCAGCTGTTCCATCCAGCTGTGCCCCAGCTGTTCCATCCAGCTGTGCCCCAGCTGTTCCATCCAGCTGTGCCCCAGGCCAGCACTACAGGAAACTTGCTGTGGCATGAGTTAGAATTCCCATTTTCTTTATAAGTTGAGGTTTTATTTCTGTCATGTGGAGATCCCAACTGGAAAGGAGTAGAAGAAAAAAAATCGTTGGTTGATTTTGAGGTCCCTGGAGATGGCAGAGCATGAGCAGCTAGTCTAAGAATGAGTTTTGAAGTTACCTGAATTTGTCACCCTACAAAGTTGCAACAACCCAAGCAACCAGGAAAACTCTGAACTTGAGCAGGTGACATGTATCCACCCCTCTCTCTCTCTCTGTCTCTCTCTCTCTCTCTCCTTGCTTCACTCAGTGTTTTCCCAAGGGAGAAAAATATTCCATGGTCACTGCATCCTGTGTGAACTACATCTCTGAGAGTACAGGTGGCAGCAAACATGCCCACCTCACTAACATGAAAAGCACCGGTTGTCAACCTTAAAACCAGCCATGGCAATAAAGATTCATTTTTACAAAGTTCTGTCATACTGAGGGTAACATATATCCTATGGCTCCTACTGTATTTCTCAGAATTTGTAGTCTGCCTCAAATTTGATCTTTATTCCTCTAGAAAGGCTTATAGCTTTCCCAGACTCTATTCAGAATCTAGCATTTGAGCTAAGCTTATCTGAGATGGCTGGATACCTGGATATTGATTCATTTGATATTTGTTCAGCTTGCAATTATTTTGCATTTTTGTTCATGTCAGAGTTCCTCTTGAAACCTTGCAGCCATTCACCCTTGTGTCATGCTCAGCTGCATTTACTTCTCAGACGATTTAGCTCTCAGCAGCTCAACTTTCTGCAGCTCAGCGAAAATGCCTTGCAGTGATAGTAGCTAGGATTGCCAATTCAGCTTTAGGAAAACCAATAATTCAACTCTGTGTGTGTGTGTGTGTGTGTGTGTGTGTGTGTGTGCATGTACATGTGTGCCCGAACATATTTATGTATGTGTGTGTATAAGTGTGTGTGTGTGTGAATGTGTGTATGTGTGTATGATGTGTGTATTTGTGACTGTACATTCATGTGTGTGAGTGTGGATGTCCATATGTGACTCTACATATATGGAGGTCAAATGATTACTTAGACATAAGTTCTCACCTTCTACCCTTTTTGAGACAGGATCTCTTTGTCATTTGCCAGTGTGAACAATGCCTACCCAGCTTGTGAGCTTCCAGAGACTCTCCTGTCTCCCTTCCCATTTTTCTCTAGGATTTCTGGGGTTACAGAAGCATGCAGCCACATCTGGCTTTACATGGGTTCTGGAGATTCAAACTGGAGTCCTCATGCTTGTGTGGCAAGAGTTTTATCTACTGTCCACCTTCCCAGCTCCAAACCAATATTTAATACTAGATTAAAGTAATTGTGATGAGATACTGATTATTTTTCTCTTTGGATGATTTAGAGTTATCAATCAAGCACAGAGACTGTGAGTGAGGCATTGTGCTGATATATCACATAATGCTAGTAATTATTTGCTAAACAGACATTAGATTGTAGGCTTTGTCTTATTACCTCATTCAGTTCTCACAGCAGTCCTGTGGAGAAATTATTCCGGGTTTGAAATGAGACATTGAAGCACAAGCATAGTTAGTGCCTAGACTCAGAGCTAGTAACAAAATTCAAGCATCCCTATGACTCATCTTGTGTGACCTTCATAACAGTCCTGAGAGGTCTACATTACAAAGAATCTGTAACAGGCTGATATCATGGTGGATAGTATTAGAATCTAAGGCTTTGAGAAGGTTGTTACTGATTTCTGTCTATAACCAAAATAGGGTAACTCCAAGATAGATGCTTATCTTCATTTGCTTTGTATCACTGTGATGAATACAGTGACCAAAAGCAACCCAGGGAAGAAAGGATTATATGTCATCTTACAGCTACAGTCCATCATGAAGGGGAGTAAGGGGAAGGACTCAAGGCAAGAATTTAGAGGCAGGAACTGACCCAGAGGCTATGGAGGAACACAGCATGCTTGCTTGCTTCTCATGGCTCACTCAGCTTGCTTTCTTGTACAATTTAGGTTCACTTGCTTGGGTGTGACACCGCCCACAGTGGGCTGGGTCCTACCACATCAACCAGCAATAAAGAACATGCCCCATAGACTTGTCTATAGGCCAGTCTGATGGAGGCATTTTCTCAGCTGAGGTTCCCTTTTCCCACGTAACTTCTGCTTGTGTCAAGTTGACAAAAAACAAAACCAAACCAACAACAACAACAAAGCCCAAAGCTAACCAGAAAAAGAGACAACCAACTATTCATTGAAACTTCTAGCACATACAATTCACAGATTTTTGTGTGTTTGTATGTGTTCTCTGATACCAGTCATCAAATTGAATATATTCCTTAATTATTATGAAGCATATGGAATTATAAATATAGCCTACCTCTGAGCCTTATATCAATATGTTCACCACCTGGCACCGTGTTCTTAGGATCCTGCTAGGTGTCATTTCAGTCTCTGGCTTAGATGTGCCTACACATTTGGATGGGAAAAAGAGAAAGGAAGAAACTCCTCTTTGGGTTAGCCTACTTCCCCAAAGCTCCAGGGATATGAGATTTTTCTAATGTACTTGTGAGGTCTGACAGTGAGGCCCTATTATTTAAAAAAGAATTCGTGGTCTTCAAAGACATTGTGATATACTTTGCCAGGAGAGGCTGGGTCCGTATAAAACAAACCAAAACAAAACTATGAGAGTCATTTTGATTGAGATTAATCCTATA
Organism: Rhynchomys soricoides; assembly: GCA_019843965.1. Classification (NCBI taxonomy): domain Eukaryota; kingdom Metazoa; phylum Chordata; class Mammalia; order Rodentia; family Muridae; genus Rhynchomys; species Rhynchomys soricoides. The sequence continues at coordinate 2,386,789 of JADRCH010000040.1, forward strand.
AAGTCCATTAACCAGGCATCTGGGGCTTCGGTAATTGCAGTTTGAATTTAGGAAGAATGGAGTCCACGCAACTCTGTGAGCTGTCCAGGGTTCTGACTTGTACACAGCACTGCAGTATCTCTCCTGACCTAGTCTTCACGTAGCATATTGCATTAGATGCTGAATTCTTTGGATATAGTTTCTGATCAATAATCCTGGAAAACATTTATAGTTAACATTTATCTTTATTGAGCCAGACTCCTGTCAATGGAATACAGTATTTTACCAGAAAATCAATTCTATGGTTTCAAGATGTACATGGGGGGGGGTGTCACTAAGCATAGGGTCAGGTAGATGACTTAGACTTCAGTGGCATCTGTCTTAGGCATGTGACTTTGAAGACGTCTTAGAATTTTTCAGAAATCTGGTCTAATCACCCTCCTTGGACAATAAGATGTGGAAACAATGAAAAAACAACACAAAGAAGATTCTGAAGTATATGAAGAAAAAATACTTGACTTAAAAGTAAGTGTGGGGGAGCACAGCGGAAGCCAGGCTAGGCCATAATGGCTACCATCTGGGCCCAGATTCAGTGCTCTGAGTTAGTCCACTCCAACATCTACCCTGTCTCTGAGCTGCTGGAGCACGTGAAGGAGCTGGTCCTGCAGAACCAGAGCTGCAGGATCACCATGACTCTGGCACCAGCAGGCAATCTGAAATGAGACTCAGTGATGCTCCAGTATTTATGGTGCTTCAGAAACAAGAAACCTTGGACCAGATCAACAACTCATTGCAACAAATACTTGCATGTAATACCGCTGTCTGGTAGGTAGGTAGGTAGGTAGGTAGGTGGGTAGGTATGTGTATATATGTATATGTATATATGAATGAATGACACATGATGCCACTAGGATGAATAAATATTCGATGGAGAGGTGGGAAATGAAGAATGGAATAGTGAGTGAGCAGTGAAGAAGGTGGAGCTGGAGACATGTTGGCAGTGACAGGTATGAGAGAATCTGCAGTAGACAGGGGACCATGTCATTGTCGAGTAGGGCTGACAAGGTGGTGTGGCGCAGCATGGAACTTGCACTCAGCCCTCAGACACCATGCCCAGCCACATGATCACTCATGTTCTGAGCAATGACAGGATGTCCAAGATGAAGAACAAATCATTTTCTGGATTGGACCTCCTCAAAAGACCTCTATGGTTCATGCTACCCCTGGAGACCACTTTGGTATCCATGGTCCACTGTCCCAGGCCGTGTTGAAGCCCAAGGTTTTTGTGCATATTCCTGGTCCTACAGCATCCAGGATCTGTGTTAATGTCCCTAGTCTCAGCTACCATTGAGGGCCACACAGATGTCCTTGGCCTGGGCCACCACCTGAAGCCATGCCGTTGTCTGGGTCCGTGCTGATGTGAATGACCTGAGCTTCCACCTAAGGCCATGGTGATGTCTGGGTCCATGATCCTATTGCAACTGGAGTCTGTTGATGTCAATGGCCTGTGTCACCATCAAAGGATGGTAACATGTGGATGACTATAGTCTGTGCTACAGTCTGAACCCTTATTGATGTCCCTCCGTGCTGCCACTGGGGGCCATGCTGCTGTTGTTGGGGCTATATTGATCTGAGTGGCCTGCACTGCCACCTGAGGTCATGGTGATGTCCGGGTCCATGCTGCTGCTGAGGGAAAGTCCATGTCTGGGTCTGTGTTGCTACTGCGGTGGAGGGTCATGTTGATGTTTATGGCCTGTACTGCTACCAGAGACCATCTGAATGTCTGTGGTCTGCGTTGTTTCCACAAACCATGGGGAAGTCCATGATCTATGTTCCTACTGAGTGCAAAGGGCAAGGAAGCTACTTTTGCTGTGATGTTGTTGACTGCAGACTCACAGTTGAGAAAGAAGGACACAGAAGGTCTATGTGACAACTCCAAACCCCTTTTTCAAAAAGTAACAGCCTAGACAGAAAGCCATCAGAAATAACTCTTAAAATGTGTAGTAAGGATACTGGAGTGTAGCTCTTCACAACTGGCAGGAGTGAAGGTAGGGGAGGACTTAGTTTTTTTTACAGGGCTGGCCACTGGGAGTTTGACCATGCTCTGGAGAGTGAGCATATGAGCGATACAAAGTGGATTTCTTTTCTTTTCTTTTCTTTTCTTTTCTTTTCTTTTCTTTCCTTTCCTTTCCTTTCCTTTCCTTTCCTTTCCTTTCCTTTCCTTT
>JADRCH010000040.1:2389002-2478030 GCA_019843965.1 Rhynchomys soricoides
TTCCTTTCCTTTCCTTTCCTTTCCTTTCCTTTCCTTTCCTTTCCTTTTCTCCTCCTCCTCCCCTCCCCTTCTTCCTCCTCTCTCTCTTTTTGTTCTTCTTTGGTGGGTGAGTTTCAAGGGTTGGAGGTGGACATGGGAAGACTGAGGAGAGAGTTTGCTTGGGGTTTATGATGTGAAATTCCAAAACAACCAGCAAAAACATTATGAAAGAAAAAACACTAAGCACAGAACTCAAATCAATCATAAAACAAGAAATAAAAAATTACCCACATCACATATGCAAACAGACCAAAATGGGATAAAGTAACTCAATCTTACCTAAACCCAAATCTAGATCTTAAACTGTGTAAGTCTTATAAAGAAACATAAGTTCATATCCTTGTGGCCTAGACTTATGCAACAACTGCTAAGATATGGCTTCAAATAGTTTAAGAAAAAAGAAAGGGAAATTGAACATTTGTGTTAAAAACAATAAACACTTTTGTGCTATGACGAACACCATCAAGAAAATTTTAAAAATCTAGAAAACAGGAGAAAAAATGGAAAATCATAGATCTTACAAGGAATTTATATCCAAAATATATAATTTCTCTTACAAGTTAATAATAAAAAGACAACCCAGCTCAAACACAGGCAGGATTCTGCACAGACATTTTGCCAAAGAAAATATGCAAATGGCTAATAAACACATGAAAAATGCTCAACATCAGCTGCCAGGGAAAGGCAAGTCAGAACCACGATATGATCGAGTTCTGTTTTCATTATTTGTCTCATCACTGTGCTGAAATATCTGATGAAAGCAACATAAAGAAAGACCTTTTGTTCTGACTTAATCATTCTAAGGTTACTGTCCATCGTGGCAGGGAAGATGTGGCAGCAGGGAAGGAGGTGACTGGTCACATTGTGTCCACAGTCAGGAGGTAGAGAGAGATGAATGCATGCTTGCCCAGATCTCCTTTCTCCTTACACAGCCCAAGATCTCTGCCCATGGAATGTGTCACCTACAGACATGCCAGAGGTTTCTTTCCAGGATGATTCTAAATACCATTAAGTTGACAATCAAGATTAACGATGACTACTTCATATCCATTGAAACGGTTGCAATTTTGAAATGAAATATAACATGTTATTAAGAATGTGGAGAAATTGCAGCCTTCACACACTAAATAGGTTTGTGTATTTTTGGTGATGTGTAAGGAGTGTTTTTAAGTGCAGTGATGGAAGGTATCAAAAGAACAACTTTATGATTATTATTTGATATTAAGAAGAAGTGAAATTCAAGAACTTCCGTGGTCTTAGATGCTGTGGTAGTCCAACATGACTGAAGTCCCTTGACCCTGGATCAGCAGGGGTTTGTCTAGAATGTCTTTGATTCGTCATCACTGTGTCAGTCATTTATTGGAATGAAGACCCAGCAATGTGTCCAGGTGCTGATCAGTTTCACTGATCAGCTATTTCCCATTTTTTTTTCATTCTTGCTCTTTTGTCACTTTCCTTTTAACTTTCAAAACCTTGCCATCAAACATGGTCTTTCAATTTAATAATCTCTTGATTCTTCAACAGGAGTGGCTCCTTTGGTTTTCATCCTGTTGGTTTCTTTAAAAGATTTAGTTTTGTGTTAATGTGTGTGAGTGACACAGCATGTGTTTAGGTGTCCTCAGAGCCCAGAAGAGGGTGCCAGTCTCCCTAAAGCTGGAGTTACACACAGGAGATTGACAACCACCCTACACTGGAAACAAAACTCAGCCTCTCTGCTATCAGTCAGTACTCTTAATCACTGAGCCATCTCTCCAGCCCAGCAATGATTTCCCCCTTTTATTGAAAATAGATTTTTTTCCTTACGTAATATAGCCTGATTACACTTTCTCCTCTCTCTCCTCATCCTAAGTCCTCCCCCATCTCCCCTCCTGTGGTGATTTGAATACCAGCCCCAAAGGTTCCTAGACACTAAAGGTACTATTAGGCCTTCTTTAAGTAGGTGTGGCTTTCTTGGAAGAAGTGTGCTACTGGGGGTGGGCTTTGAGGTTTCAAATGCTCCAGCCAGGCCTAGTGTCACTCTCTCTATTCCTGCTGCCTGCTGATCTAGATGTAGAACTCTTGGTTCCTTCTCCAGCACCATGTCTGCCTGAGTGACACCATACTTCCTATCATGAAGACAATGGACTAAACCTCTAAGCTTTAAATCAGCTCCAATTTAATGTTTTCCTTTATAAGAGTTGTCATGGCCATGGTATCTCTTCTTTGGATCAAGATATAGAACCTTTGGCTCCTTACCTAGCACCACATCTACCTGGATGCTCCCATGCTTCCCACCAGGATGATAATGGCCTGAACCTTTGAAAATGTAAGCCAGCCCCAATGAAATGTTTTCTTTTATAAGAGTTGTTATGGTCATGGTGTCTCTTCACAGCAATAGAAACTCTGTCTAAGACACCTCCCACCTGGATCTACTCCTTTACATTTTCTCTCATTAGAAAAAAACCCCAGACTTTTAAGGGATAATAATGCAACACTATACTATACTATGCTATACTATAGTACTGTACTATACTGTACTGTACTATACTATACTGTACTGTACTATACTATGCTGTACTGTACTATACTATACTGTACTGTACTATACTATGCTGTAAACCCAAACTAAAACATCATATTTGGACAAAACTTGGAGGGGACCTTCCTGTACCAAAGATACTAGCATGAAGGGTGAAGGCTCAATGTAGTCACTTTATCATGGTCAATAAGTTGTGGAGACACTGTCTTCTGGAATGGGGCCTTGTCTACAGTTTGTGGCAATAGTCTGCATTGTTTAAGCATTTCCAGGAAACCCATTTGGCCAAAATCTCAATTACATGTAACCCAGTCCTGATACTGGAAACTTCATTTGGTGACAAGGAATGACCAATTGGGACTCTTTCTTCTCCATTATTTGGTGATTTCTTTTAAATTGCCTTTATATGCGTATATATTTTAGAAAGCTGCTACTGTACTTCTCTTCAAATGGCCCTTAAGTTTAGCTGTCTCTCCTCATATTCCCTCCCCTGTTTCTCTCTCTTCTTCTCCTCCTCACTTGACCCTCCTGCTCCAGCCCCCTCATCCATCCACACATATCTATTTATCTCCCTTCTCTAAGGAGATCTGTCACCCCTAGTCCCTCACTCTTTACCTAACTTCTGTGGTTCTATAGATTGTGGTTTGGTTATTATTGACCTAACAGTTAGTCCATGTATAATCGAATGCATACCATATTTGTCTTTCTGGATGTGGGATATCACACTCAGGATGACTAGTTCCATCCATTACCTGAAAATTTCATTTTTCCATGTAATGAGTAATAATACTCCATTGTATAAATGTGGCACATTTTCTTTATCCATTCTTCTGTTGAGGGACATTTAGGTTGTTTCTGATTTCTGGCTATGATGAATAGAGCAGCAATGAACATGGCTGAGCAAGTGTCTCTGTGGTAGGATAAAGCATCTTTTGGATATATGCCCAAGAGTGGTATAGCTGGATCTTGAGGTAGATCGAAACCCAATTTTCTGAGAAAGCATATTGATTTCCAAAGCGTCTGTACACATTTTGTACTCTCACCAGTAGTGGATGAGTGCTGCCCCTCTAATCCTACCCAGCATGAGCTGTCACTTGTATTATTGATCTTAGCCATTCTGATGGGTATAAAATGAAACCTCAAAGTGCTTTTGATTTGCTTTTCCCTGATGACTAAGGATGGTAAGCATTTCTTTAAGAGTTTCTCAGCCATTTGTGTTTCCTCTTTTGATAATGCCCTGCTTATGTCTGGACCCTATTTTTCAATTAGGTTATTTGTTATCTTGAAATCTGGTTTCTTGAATTCTTTATATATTTTGGATATTAGTCCTTTATCAGATTTGAAGCTAGTGAAAATTGTTTCCAATTTTGTAGGCTTCTACATGGCCCAAGTGATGGTGTCCTTTGCATGTAGAGGTTTTTCAGTTTTGTGAGGTAACATTATTAATTGTTGATATTAGTGGCTGTGCTAATGATGTTCTGTTCAGAAAGTCTTTTCCTGTTCCATCTACTCCCTGATTTCTCTTGTATTAAGTTCAGTATGTGCTTTTATGTTGAGGTCTTCCATCTATTTGGAGTTGAATTTTGTGCAGGGCGATAAGTATGAATCTACTTGGATGCCTGTACATGAAGCCATCCAGTTTGACTGGCACCATTTGTTGAAGATGCTGCCCTTTTTACACTCTGTGTTTCTGGCTTCATAAAATTCATGTGTCCAGAGGTGTGTGGATTTATGTCTGGGTCTTCAATTTTATTCCATTGATTTTATGTCTGTTTTTGTGCCAGTATCATGCTGGTTTTATTACTATAGCTTTGTAATACAATTTGAAGTCAAGGATGATAATACGTTCAGCAGTTCTTTTATTATTCAGGATTGTTTTAGCTATACTGCTTCTTTGTGTTTCTATATGAAGCTGAAAATTGTCCTTTCAAGGTCTGTGAAGAACTGTGTTGGAATTTTTGTCGGGATTCCATTGAATCTATAGATTGCTTTTGATAAGATGGTCATTTTTACTATATTAATCCTACCAATCCATGAGCATAAGAGGTCTTTTTATCTTCTGATATCTTCCTCAATTTCTTCTTTAATGACTTCAAATTTTTATCATACATATCTTTTTGCTTGCTTGGTTAGAATTACCTAAGATATTTTATATTATTTGAGGCTATTGTGAAAGGTATTGTTGCCCTTATTTCTTTCTTAATCTGTTTGAATATAGGTCGTCTACTGATCTCTGTGAATTAGGTTTTTTTCTACATATTTTGTTGAAAGTGTTTATCAGCTGTAGGATTTCTTGGTGGAATTTTTAGAGTCACTTATGTACACTATATTATCTGCAAATAAAGATACTTTGACTTTTTACTTTCCAATTTGTATCCCCTTGATCTCCATCAGTTGTCTTACTGATCTAGCTAAGACTTCAAATACTATATTGAAAGGTATGGGGAGAATGAACAACCTTGTCTTCTTCCTGATTTTAGTAGAATTGCTTTGAGTTTCTCTCTATTTAAGCTGATGTTGGCTATGGACTTTCTGTCAACTATCTTTATTATGTGAGATATGTCTCTTGTATCCCTGATCTCACCAGGACTTTTATCATGAAATCTGCTGGATATTGTCAAAGGACTGTTCTTTTGTTCGTTTTTTGATCTAATGAGATGATCATGTGCTCATTTTCTTTCAGTTTGTTTATATGGTGGAGCACATTTACCAATTTACATATGCTGAACTCTCCTTTCATCTCTGGGATGAAGCCTACTTGATCATGGTAGATGATCTTTTTGATGTGTTCTTATGTTCATAAGAGAAATTGGTCTGTAATTTTTTATAAAGTTGATTCTTTATGTAGTTTGAGTATCAGGGAAACCTGTGTGTATTTCTATGCTCAATCTGCCTTTAGCTCCAGGGGATGTGTGTGTGTGTGTGTGTGTGTGTGTGTGTGTGTGTGTGTGACTATGCTCCTAGTCCCCTCCCAGCTTCCCTTGAATCCATGGATTAACACACACTGTTGCTTCTTTTCAACTTGCCCTCTGGGCACAATTGCTGGTACTACTATCTCCCACCTGGAAAAGCTTACCCTTATCAATTTCTTATCTCAGTCTTTCCCACCTGCCCTAAACTTCAGTTGCTAAACTCCCCTGACCACCTGCCTATAGGAGTGGCCTGTGTGGCCACTCTTTTTTGAGATCTCATATGGTTTCCCAGTTCTGTCTCCAACACATGGTGAACTCCTTTTCTTCCCTTGCATCTCCCTTCTGTCTCCAGGGTCTCAGAAGTCCTACCTCTACCTTCCACCCAGTAATTGGTCTATGCCTTTCTTTACTGAAGGATCAAGAACCTATGGGGACAGGACCTTAGCATCAGAACTGCTCCCTACAGGCAGCTATGGCCTCATAAAATAAATTGACCAATGTTTCTTCTGTTTCTATTTTGTGGAATATTTTGATAAGTATCGATGTTAATTCTTCTTTGAAAATCTGGTAGAATTCTATGCTTTTCATCCATCTGGCCCTGGGTTTGTTTGGTTTTAAGACTTTTAATAATTGCTTCTATTTTGCTAGGAGTTAGAGGCTTAAATTCAAGAAAATTATCCATTTCTTTTAGATTTTTAAGTTTTGTAGAGGAAAAGTTTTTAGAGGGTGCCTTTAAAATCTCTGGATTTCCTTGGTGTCTGTTGCCACGTCCCCCTTTTTGTTTCTAATTTTGTTAATTTAGATATTTATTCTGCTTTTAAGTTAATTTGGAAAGGGTTTGCCAATCTTATTGAAGTTTTTCAAAGAACCAACTCTTTCTTCATTAATTCGTATAGCAGGACTTTCTGTGCACCTGCCAGGAGTATAAATACTGGCATGGAGACTCTATTATAACTTAAAGCGTAGGCTTTTTGCTGGCTCCAGCTAGCTCATCTAACTTAACTAGACAGTTCTAGCCTACGACCTGCCACATGGCTAGCTCTGTACCTCTCTACTCTACTCTGATGCAGTCCCTGTTTGTTCTGCTTCACACCCCTCTCAAATCTCTCGTCTGTTTTCTTTCTTTTGGTCACTCTCTCTTCCCAGAAGTTCTGCTCTCCTCCTTCCTGCTCCCTCAATGGCTGTCAGCTCTTTATTACAACCTCAGTAGTGAGACAACCTCTGCTACAAGTCTAGATTGCCTTTAGACAGATGAGGAAGGATGAATATTTACAAAATAGAAAACCCCGATGATGGGCCATAGAAATGACAGTGCCAAAATTCTGCCAACCCTTAGTTCTCCACTGGTGCAGAATTAACAATTGAAAATACAGAAACTCAACTTCATATTGTGTAAAGACAAGTTACCCCAATGTTTTATATTGCTCTTTTTGTTTCTATTTTATTGATTTCAATCTAGAGTTTGATTATTTCTTGCCATCTAATCCTAATGGACGAGATTTTTTTTCTTGTTGTTATAGAGTTTTAAGAAATGTTATTTGTAATAACTCCAACATGGAAATGGCCTAAGCTATCTGACTGATGAGTGAGGAAACAGAGGCACATACACACCTCTGTGTTTTACTCATCGATAAGAAGGGAATGAAATATGGATGTGCCACATGCGAGTGAACACACACACAAGAAAAGATAGGGAAAAAAAAGCAGCTACAAAAGGCCACATGTTGTCTGAGTCTATTTATATGAAATGCTCAGAAAAGTGAATCTAGGAAACAGAGCCTAATTGGCAATTTCCTGGGACTGATGTTGGTGTCAGGTGGGTTGGGGAATGGCCGCTAATGCATATGGAGCTTCTATATGGGCTGATGAAATATTTTAAATTGTTTGTGTGATGGCTGTAAAAGTCTATGAAGACTTAAAAATCACTGAATCATATATTGAAGTATTTGTTTTAGTGAGTTCAATCTCCATAAAACAGACAAGTTACTATGAGGCTCATAGAAAACCTGATTTATTCACTCATTGAATAATTTAAAAAGTAAAAATCAGTGTTAAAAAGTATATAGTTTTTACCAAACTAGAAATAGAAAGCATGTGTGAAAATATTAAATGAGATCTATATGAGTATAAAGAATGAAGAATTAGCCAAAGGCAACTTACTTCTGTCAGGTGTATTCTGGCCGATGCTTAAGCTCAGCATGCGTTAAAAATTCTTTTATTATCTTCAGAGCATGAAAAAAAAAAAACACCCTCCAATTTCACATTCTTGCTCAAAAGACTGTTTTACAACTTTGGTAAGTAAAAATACACCAAAAATGTGTACACAAACAGAAGCATTGTGTGTGTATAATAACTCAAAAATGGAAATAACCTGGATCTATCATCTGATGAGTGGGTCATAAATTAAGGTATATCCGTATAATAGAGTAATATTAACCAATGAAAAAGGAATGAAGTGTGGACTTGGTACTTCAAAGATGGTCCCTTTGTAAATGTTGTAAGTGAAAGGAACTTTTTTTATGTTTTTGCTTAAGTGTATTATTAATTAAGAGAAAAGCTAAAATTGTTATTTTACCTTTTTTTTTTTCCGGAGCTGAGGACCAAAACCAGGCCCTTGCACTTGCTAGGTAAGCGCTCTACCACTGAGCTAAATCCCCAACCCTGAGAAAAGCTAAATTTGATGGAAAGCAATAAGCTCTCCTCGTCCAATTCCTGCTGTAGGTCACTGGAAGCATCCACATTCCATCCCTCTAGGTGTCAGATGAAATATACCAGCAGCCACTCCCCTCTGTGTTTTAAAAGTGCTGGTGAATCTGCTGAGTACTGGGTGTATCACCTGGACATCTTTATAGCATCAGCCTAAATATTGTTTCACTGCAGTAATAAATGGAGAATACTTTTCTGTACCTTCTTCATTGTCCAAAAGTGAAAAGCACACTGCAAAAACAGTCTGGGTGTTACCTAGATAAATTAGGTGCTGAACCAACACAATTTACAATGGTTTCAGATGTATTGAGGCAGTAGACTAAGTCTCATGTGAGACAAACACCTCACTAAGACAGTGAAGGTGACTCCACCATTGCATCTTCCTCTCAGAGGACGTTAAAGTGGCCTGTGACATGGGTGATTCTGAGTATAAATATAAACAGAGAAGGAAGTACAGGGCCCACATTGCCTTCCCTTGACTAGCTGTGAATTTTTCTAGAACCTCTCTCCTATAGACTATGAATATGGCCCATACTACTTCCTGTATACAGCACTCCAGATGTTCACCACTTATTACCCAGTGGATCTTGTCGTCCACTTCTGAAACAAGCTATTCCATGTTGAAGTGTGTGTGTGTGTGTGTGTGTGTGTGTGTGTGTGTGTGTGTTTGACCTAACTACCTACAGGAACCTTTGAAACTTATTTTTCTAATTAAGTTTGCTTTTTGGAATACAGAAATTATTGCTGTACATGTAGCTTGGTGATAGAAGCTTGTCAAGCGTATGAAAAGCCCTAGGTTCGATCTCATGATAAAAACAAACAAGTCACAAATCCCAAAACCAAACCAAACCAATACAGCAGTTACAAGGAGGCACAGTGTAGTCATTCAACATCATGACTCGAACAGTCACTGAACTTGCTTCACCCGATTTGCTGAAAATACCTGAAATTATGACCATAGTGTTGGAAGTAATTTCTCAGAAATAATTTCGTATGTGTTATTATCATCTCAAAAATATACAGCTATGGAGTTGACTCTCAACCCAGTACAGAGATTCTTCTAAATCTCCAGTCTGTGGTCAAGGAAACTGGGATGCAGAGACATTAGGCTGATTGAGGCTGTGACATTTTTTCCACATGCCCTCCTATTCCACATATGTCCCATGTTTGGTTAAAGTTAATATATAAAGCTAAATGTTCCTCACCAGATTCCTTTTATTGGACACAAAACAAGCAACACACAACAACAACAAACAACGAAAGACTCAACTCTTCTGAATCATCTTAAATGTGGAGAACACCTTAAATGGCCTATTTTCTTTGTCACAAATTCATTTTAGAACAACTGATAACTTGTAGTAACTATGCTAGTCCTGGAAGCCTGTCACCCTTTACATCCGTCCATAAATCCTCAAGTCACCGAGTTCATACGCACAGAGGCATGCACAGGGGACATGACAGCAATACGGATCTTCTTAAATCTCAACAGAAACTTGACTGTTTCTTTCCCTGTAGATAACTTATGTAATTTCACACCTTGAGCCTGTAAGTGAAGATAACTGTGAAGATTGCTTGATTGAAAAGTGATGCACACCCTTTTAAAGAGTCTGTTTCCCTCTGTCTCTCTGTCTTTCTGTCTCGCTCACACTGGGGATTGGTCCCAGAGCCTCACACATCCTAGCTCAGTTCTGTACTACTGAGACACACAACCAGCACGCCGCATATCTTTTCAGAATAATCTATCAAAATGAAATTTTCTTTTTACTATAATAAGTAAAATATAAATAGACTTAACTGGCTATTTTCTCTACATATTCTCAAATGAGAGTGTTGCTTGGTAGCTGATGAAATGGTTCCTATCCATCCAGTGATGGACATTAGCCTCATATCCCTGTATCTACTTAACCATAAGAATACAAAAGTATTTGCAGTTAGTCAAGTTTTCCAGCGATGTGATTCTTAGTGTTTCCCAGAGAAACTAAGTATTTGTCCTCCTCATCACAGTGCCTCAAATTCAGTACTCTTTTTTTTTTTTTTTTTTTTTTTTGGTTTTTAATGCCATGAAAATATATCGTTTGAGCTTCCAGCGTTCTTGGCTTATTAATAATGAAACTGTGAGAAAGTTCCTACCTGGCATTCTTGGTATATTACGGCATTCTAAGCAAGATATTGGAATAACACATTCAAGTACCTCCCTATTACGATCCACGAACAAAACAGCAGTGAACTAAGCCTTTCAGGAGACCTTAAGAAGGTGCTTATTTTCTCATAAGTTAAAAAAAGCTATAATGCTTCAGGATAACCAAGAATTTTTTATTGTAGGAGGAGATAATTTTTATAGTTTTATTAGGATAACTGACACACATTGAATCACACACATACACATGACGACTTGATTTTTGTCACATGCATACAACTGTGATGCCATCATCACGATGAAAATAATGAACATATTTCATAGAAACTAATTTTTCAAAGGTGTGGTGGTGGTGATGGTGGTGTGTGTGTGTGTGTGTGTGTGTGTGTGTGTGTGTGAGAGAGAGAATTGGAGTTACAGGCAAGTGTGAGCTGTTAATGTGGGTGATGAGACTCAAACTCTGGTCCTCTGGAAAAGCAACAATCACTCTTAAGCACTAAGCTGTCTCTCTGGACTCAGGAATTAATTTTTAATACATCAATACTGTAAAATTTTGGCGACCGTAAGATCACATATTTTCCTCCAATTTCTTGCTATCTTTTGAACATTGTTGTACCAGTAGAACAAAAGATCACACTGAGTAAAAAATGCTCTATTTTCATCGTTTTTAAGAGCACCCAAATGTTGATGACTCTGGCCTTTGAATTTACACCTAGTTGGGATGCTCCCAATATGCAAACGGCAGCTGAGAACCCTACACAACCTCAGCGTGCAGAAGTACAGATGCCTCCCTCTTTTGTAGAGTAGCTCTAACAGATAACTGTTCTACTCTGATGTTAGACTTAAGCCAAGACTTAAAGAAAGGCACACATTTTACAGTTCAGGAGCCAGTAAGACGGCTTGTTTGAAAGGATAGGTCTAAATAGATCAAAATATGGGACTAGCACATGTAGGTGAGTCACCTTCACCCCTCATTAAGTATCAGAGAGCATAATAAAGGGGCTGGGAGGGGGAATAAGAAGTTTCCATGGATGTCCACTTTTCAAATAAAACAGACTGTCCAAGACAGCCTGTCATTTATATGGCTTTCGACCTACTGTTTCCAAAGAAGCATAGCCGGTTTTTTTGTTGTTGTTGGTGGGTTTTTTTGTTTGTTTGTGTGTTTGTTTTTTGTATGCCTGGTAGCATCCTGTTTGCTTTCAATGCTCCTTGGGACAGGTCTGGAAAGCACTTTTGTGGAAGTCCATCTGAGGGCCCATTCCCGTTCTCTGTTTTGTTGTTATTGTATTTATTTGTTTGTTTGTATCGGTTCTGGAAACTTGAGGATGAAGTATTTAACCTCCAGGTAACAGATCATCAGGTTACCCTTCAGGCCAGTGTCCTTTCTGCAGCTAACCCTCAGAACGGTTGTCTTAAGATTCACTAGTCTCACTTGCTGTCCTAGAGTCCCAGGACTCCAGTCTGTCTTTAACTTCTTGTCTAGTCAAGCTGTAGCCGGTATCTGCTGGTGCTCTCTGTGTATTCTTCCCCAGATAAAGGGTAAATCAAGTGGCTTTGGCACATCCCCTAATCAGAGCCTGCCATTAGCAGGCCCCGGGCTGACGTGCATTAGGCAGGACTCGGACCAAGCAGGCCATTTTCACCTGCGTAATAACAGGCTTGAGAGTAGCGAAGCAGCGCAGGCACAGCAAGCTGCCTCTGGAGCAGGGGAGGAGCGCAGGCGGCAGCCGCCCCGGGGGCCCGGAGGAGGAGGAGGGGGAGAAGGAGGAGCCGAAGCGCCCAGAACAGCAGCCGCCGCTCGGCCGAGTTGCAGCAAAAGCAGCGACGGTGGCGTGGAGACTCTGCAGCCTCCTGGAGCCCGGGGTCCCAGTAGGGACAGCAGCAGGGAGCGTCCGCGTCCCTAGCCACCGCACCCCGGCCTTGCCAAGCCACAGTCGCCCAGCCTGGGGCACAGCCAGCTATGGCCGCACCGCCGGATCTGCAAGATGAGCCACTGTCTCTGGCTAGCCCCGGGTCCCAGTGGTTCGGGGGCCGGGGGGATGGGGAAGACGAAGCGGCGCCGCCGAAGGGGGCCAGGCCAGCGCAGCAGGATGGGGAGCCAGCCTGGGGGTCAGGTGCTGGAGCTGGGGTAGTGTCGTCGCGGGAACTGTGCTCCGGCCCCGCCCGGTCGCCTCCCGTCACCATGGAAACTGCATCCACAGGTAAGCCGGCCCGCACCGCGACCCCGCAAATGGAGGCAGAGACCGTGTTTCTTGTGGGTCCTCTAGTCCATAGCTTTCTTCTGCGTCTTCCTGACCTGTCTACCTGAGGCACCAACCCGCCTCGGGCGACTGTAAATATTAGAGGAAAACAACAGGGTGCTGCCAGCGGCTAGGAGGAAGAGGGCTGTTGGTCCAGTTATTTCATTATTACTCTTATTTCAGCCTTAGACATTGTCCTCGTTGACAAGCCTGGCTTCTGCTGCGCCCCGGAACAAGTTTTTCCTTCTTGTCATGGGCCTCGGGGCAGTAGGGCGGGAGGGACAGGTTGTGATGGTTTTCTGGGGCGTGTTTGCGCTCAGCGTGCTCCATGGGCGACAGCAGACGTAGACAACCGAGCAGCGGGCGGGCCCACCGCCTCAGGACCCTCCCGCTGGGTTTAGGGCAGCGGACTACAGCAGAGACTTTAATTTTCCCTTTCTCTTCCTTCAAGGAATACCACACCCTACTCTTTTCCAGTTCCCTTCCAGCTCAGCTCTGTTTCTCCCGCGCAGAAAACAAACCCCCATGAGTCCCAAGCTTAATTCCGGAGGGACAGCATTGTTAGGAGGGTTGTGAGTTGTACCTTTCCTTCTTTATTTTCTAGCTGCTCTTTACCTGAATCTATCAGAGAGTATTGAAACTTGGAACCCCTAAAATGTGAAAGCCCTAGATGTAGATTGGGATGCTGGGGTTGTGGCCAGTGGTCCAGGCACAGTTTACCAGCAGTCTGGACTCACCTTTCCGCTCCAAAAACTACCAGTGGTTCGGCCTCTCTTCCCCTGACTTGCTCTCCGCAGCAAATCCTTGCCTGGTGAAATCAACCGGAGGGCCATGGCTTATCCTGGCTGTTGGAAGCTAGAGACAGGCACCATCGGGAGTGGTGGCTATCTGGTTATCGCTGTTTTCCGAAGAAATACTGTAGGGGTGGTGTGTTGTGCTGCTGTCTGAGAGGCTCTGCTGTGCTGGAGTGGGAGTTTTGTAGTTTTGGTAATGTAGTGTGAGGCCAGGGTGGGTGTTCCCGGAGGAGGGGACGGGGTGGGACTGGCATATGTGTTCCTGGCAGCTGATTTAGGGAAACCCCTTTCTTAAGCCACCCCCTCTCGAGAATTAGGTGGAGTGCCTCGGGTTATCAAAACTCTGCTCTAGAACAAACGTGATTTAAGCCAGGAAAGGAGATTTGGAGAATGTGTTGAATAATGGGAAGAAAAAGTAGGGACCAAGAAATAAAAAGAGAAGCAAGCGAAAGGAGGAAGGGCAGGGCAGGAGGGGGAGGGGAGAGAGGCGGTTGGGGCAGGGAGGAGGAGGGAGGAAGGGAAGAACTAAACGTGAAAAGACCCAAGGGTTGACAACCCCATTCATCATTTATTAATTGCTGTGGATTATAGGATTTAAGCCAAATAATAGTTTCCTGGTCGTTCTTACAATTTCTTGCGTCCAAATAAAGAGAAATGAAAACGTACAACTGCAAAAGCAAACAGCAAATAATAACCTAAAGCTTATGCAATATAATGTTTTGATAGTGTATACTGTGGAATGATAAAATCAAGCTGATTGATGTAACTGTGATCATTTCTTTTTAATGGCGAAAACATTTACAAATCTACGAGTTAGACAGAAGCAATGTCCTGGTACTAGACCAAGGACATCTTCCACATTTAGCATCTTTATTATGAATATATTTTGTATTGTCAAACAGTTTAGGGGTTTCCTTTCCCGAGCATCAAATGAACTAATACGATCAAACAAGGGTCTAAGTGTGGGTGGGAGGGGGTTGAAGGAATGTAAACATAGTTTGTATAGAAATGCTTTCCTTGGTTATTGGGCTGGAAGGGATTTCTCATATGGTTGTTGTCTGGCTTATGTTTTAAATCTCCACGCTCTCTACCTCATAGATGAGATAGGCTGGTGTATAAGACATGGGTGTTGGA
The DNA here is from genome assembly GCA_019843965.1 of Rhynchomys soricoides. Taxonomy (NCBI): domain Eukaryota; kingdom Metazoa; phylum Chordata; class Mammalia; order Rodentia; family Muridae; genus Rhynchomys; species Rhynchomys soricoides. The sequence goes on from JADRCH010000040.1 coordinate 2,403,480, forward strand.
AATGGCAGCCAAGTAAGTAGACATTCATTGAAAAATCCCAATAAAAGCAGGGCTGACCCCTTTAGATGCTATTTTTGCAGGTTTTTTGTTCTTTTTCAGTGTAAGAAAAAAAAAAATCAGTGCACTGGTCCCAAACCCCGGGGAAAGACCGTGGGGCACCTTGCTTGACTTTGCAGTTTCATAGTTTGCTTTATAAATAGAAACCAGTTTTCCTGATGTTCTTAAGGCTGGGAAGCCCGAGCTCAAGGTGTCCCAGAGTCTGGTTTGCTGTGGCTCTGCCTCCCCCCATTTGTTTGCTCACTGTGTCCTCCAAGCAGAAGAAGGCTACTTTGTCATTTTTTTTTTTTTGAAAGAATGCTTTAGGCCTCAATTTCAACGGAGAGGAACTTAGACTTTAAGCAAGAAGCAAGATAAACAGGAGGCTTCATTTTCACATACATACAGATATGGATGTTTAAAACTTTTTTTTTTTTCTGAAAAAGAACCATTGATCATGCCATCTGGCCATCACTATCACTGAAGCATGCTATAAAGACCTGTTACACTGAATGGATTTTCAGCTGTCCTCACTGCTTCTGGCACTTGTGTAGGATGGAAAATTTCCCAACACCAACAAACCCAAACAGCTTCTTCTTGCGCTATAATCTTTCACACCAAAAATTGTTAGTGGGCATGTGCAATGATGTCTTAGGCCAAGGAACATTTGAAGTGTCATGTGGAAGCCGCAGCGGGTCAGGGCTGCTAACTGAGGCATTGCCAGCTTCTCATAGTTGGATACAACAGGGCGCTAAGAGCAACTGTTCTCTCTCTCTCTCTCTCTCTCTCTCTCTCTCTCTCTCTCTCTTTCTCCCTCTCTCTCTCTTCCTCCCTCCCTCCCTCCCTCCCTTACGATCAGTTATTTTATTTCTGGGAACTAGTCAAAAGGAGCACACAAAAACAAAAAGAAAGAAGAATGGCCTTTTGTTTACAGAAAGAATTTTTTTTTTTAAAAGAACATCTGAGCAAATTGAAATGGTAAGAGGTTAACTCATCGCCTGCTTTGGGAATGAACTTGTTGGCTGCATGGAAAGTCACGTGGAGGGCAGGATAGAGAACGGCCGGCCAGGAGAAGCCAGGTTAAAATGGGCTGCCTGAGTTGTGCTTTTCTCTGGATAAATTTGACGTAATTTTGTAGATAATTGCAAAAAGAAAAGGAAAAGTTCTTCTTCAATATACATTCCTGGGACTGTGAAGTTGATAATTACATTTTTAAAAAGCCAAATGTGATACTTCCGTTTCCATCTGTCTAGATTTAAATTATGTCGAGGATATTTTATACACCCCATCTAGGAAACTACACTGTTCTTCCAGTCTTTTTGGAAACTGGGTAGACTGTATCCACTGTTGTATTTGATAGGTGTGAGTGTGCGTGCGTGTGTGTGCGTGTGTGTGCGTGCACGTGTGTGCGTGTGCTTGTGTGTGTGTGCATGTGTGCGTGTGTGTGCGTGTGTGTGCGTGTGTGCGCGCGCGTGTGTGTGTGTGTGTGTGTGTGTGTGTGTGTGTTAATACTTTCTGGCAACCCCCTTGAAAAGGCACAAGTTCTAATCTCTCATATTTTGAGAAAGTCACAGTGATATTGAAGCAAGAGGCGGCACCATTGCTCTTGCAGCCTATAGAAAGAGTAAAATAGTCTGGAAACCTAATGCCATTTGTTTCTTTAGATACAGCCTTTGGACACATTCTAGCCCAGTGGTTCTCAATCTTCCCAATGCTGCTGCCCTTTAATACAGTTCCTCATGTCATGGTGACCCGCAACCATAAAATTATTTTTGTTGTTATTTCATAACTGTAGTTTTGCTACTGTTACGAATCATGATGTAAATATCTGATGTGCAGGGTATCTGGTACGAGGCCCCTGAGAAAGGGTTGTTTGCTCTCCTAAGGGGTCGTGACCCACAGGTTGAAAACTGCTGATCTATTATTTCTGGCAGTTAAATATGGAACACATCTTTGAAAACAGAGGCATTAGGATAGATTACATTAACACTTAGAAATACTTCTATACTTTAAAAACACATTAAAAATGGATATCTTTAGGACTTTCTTAATGTTTTTGAAGAAACCATTCAAGAAACCACTCTGCTGTTCACCCTCCTCCCCTCCCCCACAGAGATAGACCTGTTACTGTCCTTTCTCTAGGTTGCATATGAACTTCTAGTATTGAGGTTTAGGAGGCAAGATATTGATTATTGCCCACATTACTGTCCATCCTAGGTAGCATGGATTAAATTTTTATCTGTAAAGTGAGAAACTGCTCAGTTCACCCTGGTGAACAGTCACCACATGCCTCTGCTGATGACAGGTCAAGGACTCCTAGAACACACATCACTTTGTCTCACATTCATGTTTAGTTTAGCCAAACACTCCTTTGTGTCAGTTTTCATTTTCTCATCTTTGCTGGGAGCTTGACTGGAAGGCCTTCACCATTATCCTGCATCACAGGAGCAAGGACATGAGTTAGTTTTCTGAGGTCAGCAAAAGATACATAAATATGAGTGCAGCTTGCTCTGAATGCATAGCTGTGGAAAATAAATCCATTCCTCTTTCACTCTCTCTGTCTCATTCTGCCCTTCTTCAAAGAAATAATTTTGTTAACTTTTACTCCAAGATCTTCAATTTGGTTCATCATGGTTTAATTTACATATGTTTATTATTTTTGAGATTATAATTTAATTGTAACACTTCTCCCTTCCCTTTCCTCCCTCCAAACCTCTCATATATTTCTTATCACTCTCCTTCAAATTCATGGCCTCTTTTTTCACTAATTGTTATTTCATGCACACACACACACACACACACACACACACACACACGCGCGCACGTCCGCACACACACATGTGCAGACACACACATAAAATATTTCCAAACCTCTCTCTTTATGGGATATATATTATTGAAATTCTATTCCAAATCTCCCCCCTCCATATATATTGCTGTTCATTCTATATAATGCTACTTGTATGTATGTTTTCAGGGTTGACCATTTGGTACTGGACAACCAATTGCTGTGATCTTCCCTGAGAATGAGATCTCTTCTGTTCCCAGCTCTCCTCAGTTGTCTACAGTTTTGCTTATAGTTGAGGCCACATGGGCTTTTCTCCATCCAGTTTGGCATGCTCACTGGTTCATCATTGTTCAACTGACATTTGGGCAGCCATGTTGATAACTATGGGTGTAAAATGTCACATTACCTACTAGAGACAGTCTTACAGGAGTCTCCCCAATCCTCCAGCTCTTCTTCTGCAAAGTTCTCTGAACCTTAAGCGTGGGAGTGTTTTGTGAATGTATCCATTGGGGCTGGGTGGCAGAATTTTGCATTCTGATGGGTTAGGGATTTCTGTAGTGGTCTTTGTCTGTTGGAAAGAGAAGTTTCCTTGAGGGGTGGAGACTCCACTTAATTGTGGGTGTAAGGACAAATGTTACAGGTTGTTGTTAGGGACTATGCTGGTTTAGTGACTAGGTGGTTGGTGATTCTCCAATAACTAATGATTTCACTAGCACTGAGTAGTTAGATAGGTTTCTAGTATAGTCTCCCTCTTGTTGAGTGGGTATTAAGTATAGTTAATACTTATTAATTACTTCTAAGATACAGGATAAGATTTTGATGTGGTTCATCAGTGCCATAGCTGGGTAAGGGCTGTTGGTTGTCCCCACCTTTTGGAAACATGTACAATGCCTTATGATTCTATAATTAAATTTCAGTAGTGAACAAGGGAGCTTAGAGAAATGTCCTGGAGAACTTAGAGGGCAAAGAAAATAGAGGGCATGTTTTCTCTACTTCTCCACTGAAGTCATCATAAAGAACATGGAAAAAAAAAAAGACACACACACACAAAAAAAAAAGACAAAAAAAAAAAAAACAAAAACAAAAACAAAAACACCAAGCTGGATGTTTGTTTCTTTAAATATTATCTGAGGTTGAAGAGAACCCTGAGAAGATCATGAAGCAGAGAGCCTACTGTTAGTCAGGATGCTGTGATGCTAGTGTGTGTGAAAAGAGAGGAAAGAGCTTCCCACTTCATGATCACCATGTGTGATATAGATGGGCAGACTGGAAAAGCTGAAGCACACAGGATGCTGGGAGCTGAAGCACACAGGATGCTGGGAACTCACCACGAGTAGACTCCTTTGTAGTGGCTGTGATGAGGCCCGTTCCTCAGATGCACCCACCTTAGAGCTCACGGTGTGGACTGGGCAGTTTCCACATTATTCCAAGTATCTTTTGAGAAGATGAATAAGGCCTGAGAGTTAAAATGGATACTTTCTCAAAGACAGAAAAAACAATCTATTCTCAAATCCTGGAAGGCAAAATATAATTCTGGCAAAAATAGAAGCTAATAATGTATTTTATAGAAAATATAAATCCTTTCAAAACAAGGATTGTGCTAATCTCCAGAAATTTATGGATCACTAAAATTCAGCCCACACAGTATCATCATTCTCTTCTCATATTTACCGTCTGAATTACCGTCATATACACAGCACTGATTATATCCAAGAACTCCACTTGTAAAAGGTGTAAAAAGTATGTTCTTTAATTGCACAAATCTTTTAAAATGTTTTAAAAGATGGTTGATAGGCTGATATGCTGCAGGGTAGCATTAGAAGGAAGAATGTATTCTAGTGTTTATCAAAAAGCAGCAAGGTAAACTCTTCTTAAAAATATTTTTTGTCTTAATTTAAATTTTTGTATAGGAGGAAAATGTGTGTTAGACAGTGTTATAATTTAACAGAGAAAAAGAAATTGTATTCCCGATTTACTTTTTAATAAGATAGTATTTGGTTCACAATTCTACTATGGTTTATATACTAGATGTTGTTGTAAGCATGTAGAAGTTCCAAACTGAGGAATTCGAGCTGGAGGACTAGCCAGAGAGACTTCTTTGATAAGGTGGCACCGAAGCAGGAACTTGTAGGAGGTGAGATGCCTGGGAGATCATTTCAGACATTGGGCACAAGTCAACTGTGTGCATTCCTGAAACATTCAGAAAGCACCAGAAAGGACAGTGAAGTGATCCTGGGAAGAACAGTAGACGAGCAAAGGCTGAAAGGCAAGATTGGGTCCTTTAGACCCATGTCACCACTTTGGCTATTACTTTGAGTGAAAAGGTCAAAGGTCTTTACCCCTAGCAGGGGACCGACAGCTCACTTTGCTCGTCATGTCAAGAATCTAACACAGGAATGATGGTGGTAGATTTGCAGGAAGAATGAGCAGTTAGTAGATCATGATGGCGTGAACCAGAGAGATAACCTTAGAGGAGATGAAAGAGTAGTCAAATTCTAGATACATATTTTTTTTTTTTTTTTTTTTGGTTTTTCGAGACAGGGTTTCTCTGTGTAGCCCTGGCTGTCCTGGAACTCATTCTGCAGACCAAACTGGTCTTGAACTCAGAAATCCACCTGCCTCTGCCTCCCAAGTGCTGGAATTAAAGGTGTGTGCCACCACTGCCCTGCCTCTAGATACATTCTTAATGTATATTCTGAATGTAATATTGTATCTCAGTGGATTATAGATGGTATGTGAAAAGAAAAACATCATTCAGATTGAACAATGGAATTTGACTTGAGCAAATGTAATTGGGTTGTTGTCAACTTGGATTAGGAAGGTTTTAGAGAGAGCAGGGTTTAAGGGTTGAACAAGGAGTTGGGTCTCAGAATTGTTGATTTTGAGGTACCAGATGCCCAGGCGGAGATGTCAAGTTTTCAGTGTCCAGCAGAGGTGGACATGGGCTGGACTAGCAATACATACTTGGTAGTCGTGGGTCGAGAGATATGTTCACAAAGGAGTCAGTTTCCACAGTCAAGGATTTCCGACATACTTGGGTATCCAGATGTCTTACCTGAAAGATAAGTGTCTTATTCCACAATCTCTGGGATATTGAGAGGGGAGTGAGGATATTATGGGCTAGGTGAATGTGAGAGTAAAAGGATGAGGGAAGATCATAATTGTTCTGATCAGCTTTTGGGATTCCCTTGGAATTTGTGGTCTTTAGCATATGTGAGGAAAGTCACCATACACATGATATAAAGTCACCATATATGTTGTCTAAAGTCACCGTATAAACTATAATAAAGTTACCATATACACTATAACCTCTTTGTCTTCTCCCTCTTCTCCCCTTCTTTCTCTTCCTCCTCTTTTTCTCTCAGCCACATTCAGCCAGATGGTTAGGTGATTCTGTTTTTATTTTACAGTAACTATGGCTGTAGATTTGAAGTCATGTGCAAAGTGGTGAATCCATAACACATCCTCGGATCTGGTGGGAAGGCTGAGGCACAGACAAAGGTGACAAACAAGGGAATAGGCTCTGCTGGAGGAAGGGGTCTAGAGTAAGAGAGCTCAAAGAATAAGAGGCATCAACTGGAGAGCTGAGGTGTTCAAAATAGAGATTGGGAAGGAGATAGGCATCCAGAAGAGGAGAGAACAGCTTGTTGGAAGAGCTGATTCCAGGATGGTGAGGATGGTGGTGAGGTGAGGAGCATCTAAATGATTGCTAGCATCACAGACCCAGGACAGACACTGAGAGTGGCAGTGAATGACATGGTAGCTGATAACTTTAGGAAAGAATATAATGTCCTGAGCTCCAGTCTATGGGATTTGAGGGGGAGACAAGAGTGGTAGTCCATGAAGCCATCAATATAAAATCTCAAATATAGGTTCATAAAAATAAGTTTAATATGTGCAGAATATAAGAGTGAAACTTAAGTAGTTCATGACTGGATTTGAGAACACTGAGGGCTGTAATTAACAAGATATAAACTAGTGGTATGGTGACATTATGAAATCCTTTTCCATAATCCCAAGTTGTATTCATAGAGAGTTCCTGGTGGACAGAGTAGGAGGGAATGGGTCCCTGTCTGTTGTAGGCAGGCCAGACATGATAGCAAGAGTGAGTGACATGTTCTGAGACATTTATGAGCTAGGCATGGTAAGGACAACTGTGAAGTAATGATGACTTTGAAAAACAGACCATCTGAGAAATTGTTGGAAGAAGGTATTTGTTAACAAGAAGAAAGGATCAGATCCTTAACATCAATTTGATAAATCGAAAGAAGGTGACAAGAGCCAGGAGACTTCCCAGGGCAGAATTGAGATGAGTAATTTGCAGAAGTGGATTTCTACTGAGTGAAGAATGGTGTTCCAGTAATTAAACAAGGCCAGACAGAGTTGTCTCTCAGTTACTAGTATTTAAGCAAAAGTGAGGTGGTTGATTTGGTATGAGAACTTCAGAAAGGATGACATTTGTGATGCTCAATCTCCATGCCTCCTGGAAGAGTGCTGCTTCTTGTCCTTATTGTTCTAAGAGTTTCTCAAAAGCAAACTCAGAAGCTGCCTAATAAAAATGTGAATACTATCCATCATTAAAACCATAGTTAACCTAAAAATAATGACCTATCACACATTCTCCACAAAACTGCAGCTTTTAAAAACCCCTCTCGCCGGGCCATGGTGGCGCATGCCTTTAATCCCAGCACTTGGGAGGCAGACACAGGCGGATTTCTGAGTTCGAGGCCAGCCTGGTCTGCAGAGTGAGTTCCAGGACAGCCAGGGCTACACAGAGAAACCCTGTTTCTAAAAACAAAACAAAACAAAACAAACAAATAAAAAACCAACAAAAAAGCCCTCTCTACTTCTCCATGGATAATAAAATTCCCCAATGTAACACTTAACTTTACCATTGTGTTCAATCTTGTGTCAGTAGCCTATATATTCAACATATGATCTGCAAATATTTTTAATTTTTATTTTTGAACTCTCTTCCTTTTCCCTTTTAGTACCAGATCCATTAACACTCAACTTAAGATTTCTAAAATATTTTGGGAATTCATTGACTAGTTCTGTGATGTTAAAAGTCTCATCAGATTTGTTCTTCAGTCCCCTGTCTCACTATCCATGTATTTGTGGCATATTATTTATTAATATAAGGCCATGTTTGCTCATTGCCTTCTGATGTATATTTTCATATTGAGTAGCTCTTTCTAACTTTCTGGCATGAATTTGCTAAAAATATGTTTACTGAATGAAATTATTATAAAATTAGTTACAGACAAAAGACTTTATCTTCAGTGTGCGGGATTTTTGAATACTGTACATATTCCAAAGTACTTTGAACTTTGTTTTGCTCACTCATTAAAGACAGACTCTTGAACAATAGGAAATTGTATTTGAGTTATTGTGGATCTAGTTGACAGAAATAAGAAACAAAAGTTAGTACTTCTCAAAATGAAGTCTGACAACATCTTGCTCACATGTAGAACATACATGGACCTCCAATCAGGGGCACAAGACAGTCATCAAATCATCTCAGATCATCACCTCAAGTTAAAGGTATAAGAAGGACCAATTATTGTAGTCACTGTTCTATTGTTGTGATGAAACATGACCAAGGTAACTTACAAAAGGAAGCATTTAATTGGGGGTTTGTTTGCAATTTCAGAGAGTTAGTCCATGGTCATCATAATGGGGATCATGGCAGGAGGCAGGTAGGCATGGCGCTGAAGCAGAAGCTAAGAACTTAACATCTTGATCTGCTGGCAGCAGGCAAAGAAGGGGTGACGGTGAGCCTGGCATGGTCTTTTGAAATCTCAAAGCCCACCCCAGAAACACACCTCCTCTAACAGGGCCACACCTCCTCCAACAGTGCCACACTTTCTAATTCATCCTAAACAGTTCCACTTAATAGTAGGGGAGGCGCATTCAAGTGTGTGAATCTATAGGGACTATTCTCATTCAAACCAGCATACCAATGTATAGAGAGCTACTCCATTATTCCTGGTATTGTGCTGGAAACTGAGGGAACAGAGGGACCCGAGGGGTATGAATTATCCTTTCATGCCCATCACCCCCAGAGTGTAGTACTCTCTAGCTGGGAGTAATGGCCAACACAGACAAAAGGGAAAAGCTGGGGGCAGGCAGGGTACAACAGGCATGTAAATGGACAGTACAATCTCCATGTCTGCCAAGAATTGCTTGACTACACAGGCTCAAAAACACCTGGTCCCTTAAAGGGTGGAGTGACACAACCAAAGGACAGACAGAACAGGAGCAGAGAGAGGCAGTCTCAGAGATGTTCGGGGGCTGACCTGGAAGAGGCAGCCTGTGCAATAGTGATGCTCAATGAATCTTGCACTTCCCATCTTGTGACCTTGTGGAATCTGCAAGCTAGTCTTATGTCACATCAGGTTAAAGCCTAGTATAGATAACTAATCTAATGCTCTGGAAGATGGAGAGCACAGACTTCCCTTTTCTTTCCTGCCTAAGAGAAAGCCAAGAAACCCTGGGTGTTTTATATATGATAAATATCAAAAGACTGAAATGTGGAGAGAAGTCAGACTTTCTAGGAACCTTGTGATGTGAAGTTGGACATAGCAACACACTCTCTAGGTTTTCTTTTTCTTAATATATCTCAGACTAGATCCTGGGAAAACTAGCAAAAAGAAGACACCGAAGTCCATGAGCAAAAACATCCACTCAAAGCCAGACTTTCCTCTCAGGAAAGAAGCACCCAGCAAGCTGCCTGGGGAGCACCATGAAATAAATGGAGGCCCAATTCCAACTGAAAAGCTGAGCCTTTTGCCCCTTAAGCCAGTGGTTCTCAACCTGTGAGTTTGTGACCCCCATGGGGTAGAAAGACCCTTCCACAGGGGATCACTATGACCATTGGAAAACACAGACATTTACATTACAATTCATAACAGTAGCAAAATTACAGTTATGAAGTAGCAACAAAAATAATTTTATGGTTGGGGCTACTACAACAGGAAGAACTGTATTAAAGGGTCATAGCATTAGCATAATGTTGAGAACACTGTTTTAAACTGTTAAAGGTCCATAAGGGAATGACTTAACCTGATGGTTAGCCAGTGAAGTATCACAGAGAGCCAAGTGGAGAGTCAGGGGTTCACCACTGCTCAGTAGCAAGACTGTTAAATGGAGAAGTTCATTCCATATCTACCCATAAGTCTCCAGACAGGCATCCTTCTTCATCCAGGTATCAGAGCATGTGAGTCAGGCCTGGAGTTTCATAGGTCCAGGTTACAGTTGGAAAATGATTGCTATGAAGCTGGAGAGACAGGTCAGTGGTTAAGAGCATTGGCTGTTCTTGTAGAGAACTTAGACTTGGTTCCCAGCACCCACAAGGAAGCTCATAACTGTAGCACCAATTCCAGGAGATCTAATGTTCTCTTCGGGCCTCCTTGGACAGAAGGCACATATGTGGTGCATATACGTTCACTCATGTACATAAAATAAAAACAACCATGTCTCTGAGAAAATAGCTCAATTGTTACTTCAAGAGCCAACATGAATATGAATTACAAACAGCTATTCCAATATTAAAATCAGAGATTACCTGGCAGTGATTTTAAAGGAACTGACACAAAAAGACAGTTTAATGAGTAATCACAAATACACTCGAACCAATAAAGTGAAATAGAAAAACTCAAAAAAAAAAAAAAAAAAAGAAAGAAAGAAAAGAAAAACTCAAAGAAGTAAAAGCTATACAGAACAAGACATGAAGGCATGGCCTGTCTTTTTAGCCCCACGGATGTCGGGAAAGCAGGATTTTGAGCTGGACCAGTCTGGTCAACACAAGATGACCTTGTTTCAATCAAATCAAATCAAACAACAGCAACAACAGCTACAAACCTATAAGGAATAACTCAGTTGGAAAAATTTCATTTGACAAATTCAGTATCTGAAAGAAATGAATACCGTATCTCAGTGGGTGGGCTCAAGCAGAGAGTGGAAAGACTGCAGTAGCTAATGTGACATGTCTGGAGTCACATAGCTAGAAAGTGGCCCTCTGAAGCCTCAGACCCAGATTCTGGATCTCTCTTCTTTCTTTGCACCTCACTCTGAGCCTCTACTGGACTTTTCTTGTACAACATCCAGTTTATAATTTGGGCAGTAATAGTTGGACATTAAGAGGAGTATTAATCTGCATGAAACCTATATGAGAGCAGTTATGAAATGGTCGGGGGAGGGTGGCTAAAGCCAGGTAGATAGAGCTTAGCAGTTATTACACATGAGCCTCAGCTAAAAGCAATGACTAGGTGCATTTAAACAGGAATTTGATAAAGATACTAGCAAAGTCGTGTTAAGAATGCCTGGACTACCTGCTGGGGTAAAGTCAAGAGGATCATGGGTACAGAATGATGGCACCTATACAGGAAAAAAAAAAGCCAGGACTTTTGTTAACTGCTGATGCTAAGTCTGTGGGGCCACACAGGCATCCTTAACAGGATGAACTGTTAGGTTCAGCACACACAAAAGCATAAGAGAGCTGTGAAGGGCCCAGCAGAGCTCCCGGTGGAGAAACAGGAGGAGAAATCTTAAATACAGTAGGGAGAGCTGAAGACTTACAGTGCTGATATAAAAAGACAGACTACATTATGACAGCTGTCAACAAACCACAAAGTGTGGTCAGATGGCTTAGGGACTGGGTAGGAAGTGTTTGAGTGACTCCAGAGGATGGCCATTGCAGCTACTCAGAGGCGCCCGGGAAAGGACTGGGGTTCAATGTTATCAGAACTATAAAATGTGAGAGTAATCAACACTGTCCCGCATGGTGAGGAGACACCTGCCACTGGAGCTATGTAATCAGAGCTGTGTTGGTTCTGTGACAAAGGGGTCAGAAGAGAGGAGAGACATTAGATCAATAATTTTAAAAAGTCTTTTCAGAGTTTTTAGACGCCTGTTGAGAATCTAATGCAAGCTTTGCAAGCTTTTCCCAGGGATACACTAACACCACTTTGTACACAAACTTGTGCGCCTCCCCCCGCCCTGGTCTTCTATGGTTATAAATCATAACTTTCTAACTCTTTAGAATTCAACGACCCCAGACACTTTCAGATAGATCACTGTTTACCTAGCAGCCGTAATTTCATAATTGACTACAATTTTACTGAACCATACACGTGTTTGTCCAACAAACATTGGTTAAGCACTAACCACACACACAGGGCATGAAGAGACGCTATAACGCAGGAGAATGTCAGGCTGTGAGGGAGGGCTGTGCAGGCCGTGAGGGCTCAGCTGCATCAATGACCGTACTACTTAGAAAGTTCTACTTTATCAGTAACGTGAGATGCCTCCTGCCCCCATTCTTCCTGAGAGTAAGTTAGCTACCTTTGCCTCTGACCAGAAGGTAGCTTCTAAGGGCCATACTGACAGAAATTTTGGAGTTGCCACTGCTTACCATACCATTAATGTGTTTTCCAAAGCTTTTTATTCTATGAGATTGAAGTGTAAATTGCAACCCAGCATGTTTGAAGTACCAGGATTGAATTTACACGGGTTTATTTATTTATTTTTTAAATTTAAGTCATGGTGCTAAAGAACTGTTTCTATTTTATTTTACAACAGTGGGAGAAAGAACAAATCTGCATCGTTGTATTATGTTTTGGATCTATTTTGTTCATACCCATGCCTGTTTCCATTTAGCTTTCTCTGTTGTGCTCTGATGCATCTAGGGAGCGCTCACCCAAGGAGCACCATCATCTAAGGAGTGCTCACCCAAAGAGCACCATCATCTAGGGAGTGCTCACCCGAGGAGCACCATCATCTAGGGAGTGCTCACCCGAGGAACACCATCATCTAGGGAGTGCTCACCCGAGGAGCACCATTATCTAGGGAGTGCTGACCTGAGGAGCACTATCATCTAGGGAGTGAGTGCTCACTCAAGGAGCATCATCACCTAGGAAGTGCTGACCTGAGGAGCACTATCATCTAGGGAGTGAGTGCTCACTCAAGGAGCATCATCACCTAGGAAGAGCTGACCTGAGGAGCACTATCATCTAGGCAGTGCTCACCCAAGGAGCATAGTGCTGCTTGGGCTTTCCATTCACCAGACTTGTGGGTCAAATGAATCTTTCTTCTTTATATCTTACCCAGCTTCAAGTATCTTACTAAAATAACATGAAAATAAATGAAGACATATTTTCTATAAATCGTACAGTCTTTTAAAGCTAGACATTTCTTGTTGGTAATATTCGTATATCCAGAGTCTCAAAAAATGAGTCGATTTATTTATTTCTGTAAATAATATGAAGGAATGAAAATGTATTTTAAGAAGGGAGATTTTAAAAAATACTTTTAAAATAAATAAGCTCCAGAAAAATTCCCTCTTAAAGGTGTTTTGTGTTAGGAGTAGAGCCACAAGGCCGTTTGTGTTATTTCTTTTTTAGGGACAGTGATCTACTCTGTGCTCGGCTCTTATTAAATCACAATGATACTGCCCAGAAACGTTGACTCCTGTCTTAGTTAGGGTTTCTATTGCTGTGAAGAGACACTATGGCCACAGTAACTTTTATGAAGGAAGGCATGTAGTTGGGGTTGTCTTACAGTATAGAATTTTAGTCCATTACCATCATGGAGGAAGCATGGTGGTGTGCAGGCAGACATGGTGCTGGAGAGGTAGCTGAGAGTTCTACAGCCGAATTGGAAGGCAGCATGAAGAGAGAGGGAGAGAGACACTGGCCCTGACTTGAACATTTGAAACCTCAAAGTCCACCCCCAGTGACAAATTTCCTCCAACAAAGCCACACCTTCTAACAGTGCCACGGTCTATGAGCCTATGGGAACCATTTTTATTTAAACCGCCATAAGTTCTGAAAGAAATTTTCATCAAACTTTATTAGAAATGGAAAATCTCCACCAATCTGCCAGACAGGGGATCCAAACTCAGTCGCTTAGTCCCTGTAGACTGCACGAGGCTAAAGCCATGTCTCTCCAAGGTGCTTTTCATTGTATCACATTAGCCTTTGGAATACAACCCAAGAACAAGCAAAACTATATCAGAAGACAGCAAAGCCAGGCTGTGGGGTTCAGCTTCATCTTGCAAGCAGGGAATGAAGCAGTAGGAGGTGGTCTCAGAGGGAGAGGTGCTAGGGAAGACAGGGAGTGAATGGGAAGCTGGTGCAGAGATGGAGCATTTGAAGCGAGGGCAAAACGCATTGGCTTAATCCTGGAATGGCCATAGATAGAAAGGGCGAGGAGGTGGAGGCAAACAGCAAACAAGGGAAAGCATTCCAGAGGAGAGGTGTGCAGGGAGGAAAGGAGATTGTAGAGGAAGTTATTTAAAGGGGGCGGGATTATAAAGAGAATGAGGAGGTAGACAGAAACGCTTCCCTATGCTGTAGAATCCAGAGTAACAGGGAGCCTTTCCCTTCAGTTCTCTCAGAAATCAGACTTCACGTCTTTAGATCCGCTTAGGTCCTTAAGCTGTCCAAGACTTTCCTAAATGGGGGCGACCCCAGCAGCCTCAAGGGCGCATGGGAAGATGCCGGGGTTCCGTAGACAGCTGCCCTGAGCTTCCTCGGCCCCAGGCTCAATGAAATCGAGCAAGGAGATGAGTCAGGTCTGTGGGCTGCAATGTTCTTTCCTCGCCCTGGGGATATTCCAAAGAATTTACATTAACTTTATCTAAATGAAGAAGAATTTAGCTCAGGGTTTTCCCTCAGATAAGTGGGACTATTTATACGCCTCCCCCTTCTGCATAGCCAGCCCCGGATTGCAATGCAGTGTTTGGGTAGTGAGGGCATGGACTTAATTGGCTTTTCTTTTATCATGTTTAAATATAAAGAAGCAAAATGTAGCCTTTACTTTGGGAAACAAAGAGTGGCTAGGAAAAGAGAGGAAAAAGAAGAAACCGAAAGAAGTGGGCATTTATTTGGTACCTGGTATCCGGCAGGTAGCGGCGAGGAGTGCTCATAAACTCCATACATTAGCCTCGTGGGTTGATGATCAATGCAGATTGCGGGGGCTTGGCCTGTCATCTGCTTAATCTGAGTAAGAGTTACAGGGACTTGCACAATTCCCCTTGCTTCCATCCAGGATCATAGACAACACACAAAAGTGGACTCTTGTACTGAGGTCTCACTAGGCCAATTGGGTTGTCCCTTAAACCAGACAGTGGTGTCCAAGTTTTAGCTGTGACAAATATGCATTTTCAGGAACGTCTGTTTAAGCCATGGTCAGGTATGGGTTGGAGGTCTTACCCATCCTTTCTTTGATGATGATTTGGGTCCATATGCTTGTTCATTTTGCATCGGAGGAACTAACGCTTCTTTTTCCTTAACTCAGCGCATGGTCTCTAGAAGCCTTTTTTGAAAGATTTCTCATGGGCAACCCTATAGTCACTGCTTGACCTATGGAGTGATGGGTTAAGCTTTATCTTTTTCTGTTTCCAGAAAGCCCAGTATTCTCTAGCAGAGGTCCAATGTGTGCGCATGCTCCCTGTGTATCAGAGCTCCTTAAATCGATGCCTTCTTTTGTCTTTTTTTATTGGCTACACAAAATGGTTCTAACCTCATATTTGGATCATAGCACATCTTTAAAAACATTTCAATGTCTGTAGAGTCCAGGACTGATCAAAGGACTTGGAAGCTGAATTTCATAAAAAGTTCACATGACTAATCTTAAAATTGTACAGTATCAGTTCGTACTCCTGTTTGTATCTGTAACAATAATCAGCAGAAAGTTTCCACTTTGTGTGTCTTTAAAAAACGACAGGCTGCCAGCTGGAACAGCAGCACAGTTTTGACAGATGTGGTGAGAGCCATTTGATGGCAGAGTTTATTAACGTTTTTTAAACAGTGAATGGATATCCATGATAGCATCGTTGTGAGCTGAGATTCCTTTGACAAAGTTGCCTTTAACAGCCCTTCCTCCACAGCTCCTGCCACTCACCGGGCAGCTCCACCCCAGGAAGGGGGTGCTGCACTGGGGTGGGGGCCAATACAAGTTAGGCTGTTGTACTGACTGGTTTTGTGTCAACCTGATACAATCTGGAGTTATCACACATAAAGGAGACTCCCTTGAGGAAATGCCTCCATGAGATCCAGCTGTAAGGCATTTTCTCAATTAGTGATCAAGGGGGGAGGGCCCCTTGTGGGTGGTGCCATCCCTGGGCTGGTAGTCCTAGGTTCTATAAGAAAGCCAGCTGAGCAAGCCAGGGGAAACAAGCCAGTAAGTTACATCCCTCCATGGCCTCTGCATCAGCTCTTGCTTCCTGACCTGCTTGAGTTCCAGTCCTGATTTCCTTTGGTGATGAACAGCAGCATGGAAGTGTAAGTTCAATAAACCCTTTCCTCCCCAGCTTGCTTCTTGGTCATGATGTTTGTGCAGGAATAGAAACCCTGACTAAGACAGCTATCATTTTATATACATTCTAAACAGTTTGGGCAAATTAATGTCTAAGTAAAAAGGACTAAGATAAAGCTTACCCCATCACTCCATAGGTCAAGCAGTGACTATAGGGTTGCCCATGAGAAACCTTTCAAAAAAGGCTAGCCTCAAACTAACAGAGATCCACCTGCCTCTGCCTCCCAAGTGCTGGGATTAGGCACTGTGCTGTCATCACCCGCTTACTTTGAACTTCTTAATCTCAAATTGATTTTGTCCTGAGACTGCAGTTTGATGTTTTCCAGGCTAGCCTTGGAGTCATTATGTGGCCGAGGATGATTTTGAACTCCTGATAGTCCAGCCCCTAACTCCTAACCCATGCACTGAAATTATAGGCATGAAATACCAAGCCCAATTCAAATGTTCATTGCATTTTCCTGTTGGACTTTGTGGTTTTATTATTTATTTATTTATTTATTTATTTATTTATTTATTTATTAAGACAGGGTCTCACTATGTAGCTCTGGCTGTCCTGGAACTCACTATGTAGAGCAGGCTGGCCTCAGACTCACAGATATCACCTGCCTTTGCCTCCTAAGTGCTAAGATTTGGAATTTCTACTCACTGTGTCCTGGTCACTGACTTTGACATTCTTTCAAATGATTCTTTGACATCATTTCAGTACAGGTCAAGTGTCTCTGATCCAGACTGCTAGGAAACAGGAGTGTTCTAGATTTGGGATTTTTTTTAAGACTTGGAAAATTTGCATACTCATGGATATTTGTGGAATGGCACCCTAGTGTAAACACAAAACTTACTTATATTTCACAGACTTCTTAGGTACAAAGCCTGGAGGTAAGTTTGCGCAGTATTCTGAATATTCTGAGTGTGAAACAAAGCTTTGTGGTATGGGATTTTCCACTTGGGGGTATGTCCTGTTGATATGCAATATTTGAGGTTTTGGATTTTTTCCTACACTGAGGTTTTACACCTTAAGCTGAGTATATGACCCATATGACCCCTAAGACTGAAATAGCAACAGTCTAAATTAACAAGCAATCCCAACACTTGCGAGCATTTTTCAATTATATTCATGGGCATGCTACCACGAGACAGGTTTGATTAATACAATAGACATGCAATCAATAATTATATGTTTCAAATTAATTTACAGGCAAAATAGTTCATAAAGTAGGCTAATAGAAGATAGTAAAGGTGGGAAAATTATTAATATGAAGAAATCTGATAGATATTAACACAGGTTCCTCCACAATGCATACAACAGAAGGAGCTACGAGAAGAGCTCTCGGGGGGAAGTGGTTACAGAACTGAGTTTTCAGGCTGAGAATTAGCAGGACAAGACCTGGAGATGACTTGAGAGAGGGCCACTCCTCCAGGAACCATGTCTCTCTGGTCTTAGTGTCTTTTCCCAATTTGTGGGCTTGTTGGCTTTCCTTCAGTTTGTCTCTCAAGCTGGCTATGTTTCTAGAACAGCAATGAGGGAGCTCAGGGCTCTCTTTGTCCTGTTTGTCTTTAGGTCTCCATACTATTCCTTTGTCACAAACAAAATCAGTCTCATCACAGTGGCTGCTTCCCTGAGAGTGTGTATGGATCTCAGAGTTGCGTGCACTGTGCACCTCAAACAGGTTTGCTGACACCTGGTTAAGAGCCAAGAGCACTCAGAACCAGACTAGAAAAAGGGCAATTTTCTCTTGCAGTAAACTGTTCAGAAAACTATTTTTAGGACAAGTGGATGAATTACGGAGTGAAATCATGTGCAGTTCTTAAATGTGGGACTTTAATTATCTCCTTGCTTCATGGGCCCAGGTAACATCTCCAAGGCCCTTGAAATGTCCATCTCTTCTTTGTCCATTAGGCTAACTTAGTGACAGACTGCTAAGAAAGCCTGGACAGAGAGCGTCTGGGTGCTTTGGGATGAGTACTCAGGAACAAAGCGACCATGAATGTGTGTGTGGAGCACGTACACAGGTGCGTATGTACATCCACCTGTCCATACAGACATTCGGATCTGTGGGTATGATCACAGAGACAGGAATTCCAGAATGAGAAGAATGCTTAGAAAAGAGTTTGGGGCCAATGAAGGCAGTATTACTTTGCAGTGTTACTGACCTCCAATATCCTAACCTTATTCATATCCCAGAATGCCTCACTCTTGGGTGGCTGCTTACAGACATCAGGGGTGTTATCATAGAAAATTCTGTTTTTCTATAACCATTCCAAGTTTATATGTTAATATATGGAACCTCGGTCAATGGTGTGTTCAGGCCACCAGTGGTCCCTCCACTGTACTTCAGGCATGTGTGATGATCCGATTTAAAAGATTTCCCTCTTTCATCTACCATGTGCTCTGTGGAACTGTCTGTGACAGTGGCCAGAGATAGCTACCCCTTCTCCTGGGCCTCGGATCATCTCCCTCTCCTGCACTGTAAAATTACAGTAGTAGTAAGGACTTATTTTATTTCTGAGAGAGGATTTCCTGTAGTCCACTATGGCCTCACACTGAAGATGACCATGAACTTCTGATCTTCCTGCTTCTACCTCCTCGGTGCTTGGATTATGGTGTGCCATCGGCCACTAGTTTTATGTGTTCCAGGCTTCATGCTTGTTTGACAAGCACTCCACCATCAGAACCATGTCTCCAACCCTCGGTGGTGGGAATTTACATGGGGAAACATCTATGAGTGTACATGACTGAGAGCTATAAGCTTTGCACGATCAATATTAACAAGGAACTCTGTGTGTGTCCCAGAGAAGAGGATGGGGATGGGCTGATAGAAAACCTGTCCCGAGAACCTTTGAGTTTTATTTGAGATGTTCTTCTCTGCTCAGGAGCCCTCTTGGTATCCTCTTAGGAAAGCTTGCTGAAGTGTGGAGGCTGGGTGGAGCATGGTGCCACCTGAGGGTTAGTTAAGAACCTTCCCGGGCCATCCAAATGAGTGGCCAAACAAGAGGGGCTGAGACTGTTATGAAATACAGCAGCTAGAACTTGGAGATGAAGAAGAGAAGAATTATTTAAGTTTCTGGCTCAGCATTGTGGGCGGATGCTGCTGCTGTTAAGTGAGATGCGGATACAGGAAGAGGAAATCAATGGAAAAACACTCTCCAAGATGATAGCACTGCACTGCAAATGCAATCTATTAATATTGAACCCGAGTTTTGCTGCACCTTAAGGGAATAGCCATCAATAGTGTTGGCTTATATAGATGTAGAGAAACTATTAGAGGCATGAAGCCATGTTTTATATAATGCTGTTGCACTAAAGATGCTGACTGTGAGTCTCATCAACTTTAATTTTTAAATGATGCAGAAAATGTATGATGTCAAATTCACTTATAAGATGATGGATGAAATAACTTTAATCTTAGATTTTTTTATTATCACTTTCTGATACCTGAGACCTTAACAAATTCTGCCAACTTATTTTAAGTAGATTCCATGGTTCCATCCTTAAAATCCATTAAAGATCACAGATATTAGGTGAAACTTTTGTCTTAACTAGAGAGGAAAATAAGACTTGCCAGGGCCAGGAAGTAAGATGCATTAGAAAGGGTCCTGATTATACATTTACTCATTTGATAGCTTGTTGAATAAAACAATAGGGAGACTAAATGTCTTTCCCAACCAGTTACCTGCTTAAAATAAGTTTTATAATTATGATAAAATACACTTAATATTTCCCGTCTTGGCTAGTTCAGGTT
This sequence comes from Rhynchomys soricoides, assembly GCA_019843965.1. Classification (NCBI taxonomy): domain Eukaryota; kingdom Metazoa; phylum Chordata; class Mammalia; order Rodentia; family Muridae; genus Rhynchomys; species Rhynchomys soricoides. The sequence continues at coordinate 2,423,364 of JADRCH010000040.1, forward strand.
GTTAAGTCCCATGTGCAGGGCTGTGCAGACATCACCCTCATCCAGCCTAGGAATCCACCCTGTACCATTCAACATCCCTCTCCATTTCCCTCTCCCTGACAAGCTAAGCACTAATCTACTCCTTGTCTCTATGAACTTGACTACTGCAGAAGAGCTTGTTATTCTTCAAGCAGAGAAAGAGATAGAGAGGTAGAGATAGATAGATGGATAGATGATATATAGATAGATAGATAGATAGATAGATAGATAGATATGGAGAGATGGAGAGGGGGGAGGTAAGGAAGCTTTTATGGTTCTCCACGTTGGCCGATATGTAACCTATCACAGTGTCAGGGTAACTGTGCAAAGGTTTGAACAACTGGATGTGAGGAGAAGACAGAATGTTGGCTAGCTACTGTGATGCTGCCCCTCCAGTTTGGAGCTAATTGCATCTGATGTTTTCTGATAGATGACAAGAAGCATGAACAGGGTTTGATAATGCAACATCTGGAGTAGCTCTGTCCAAATCTGAATTCTAGTCCCACTTCCTTTCTAGTAGTGCAACCTTGGACAGACTGTGGAGTCTGGGTTTCCACATCTGTGAGTCAGTAGAACCCCTCTGGTAGATTTAGAAAGGTTCCATGTAGAACAGAGCTTGGTCTGCCATTTGTGTTTGGATGGCACTAGCTGTTGTAATTTCCCAGGTGTGCTGTTGGTCCTGAAACCTCTTTCTGCCAGTTTGAAGTGACAAGGTGCATGCTCCGATCTTGACTGTAGAGCACTTTGAGAATTGGTCCCAGTGTTTTTAAAAGTTTGCTGGAGCCAGGATGTAAAATGTGCTCAAGGTTCTACTTCGGGTCCAAGGTACTTCCTTAGTTTGATAATGCAGATATATGAGTTCTTGTGGCTCCAGAATGGTGACTCAGAACCCTGAACACACTGTGCACCATCTAAAAGAAATGTGAGTCAAAGCCTGCCATGCTCATTCCCCAGTTTCTTCCTTAGAACCAGACTTTGAGGATGTGATAGGCTGCAACTTCCTAGGCAGAGCCCCTACTTACACCAGGCAGACTCCCGAGCCCCTTATCCTCTTCCTCTTTGGAAGCTGACAGCTCTTGTAAACGATCTGGTCCAGTCCCTTCACGCCCTGGTACAGTCTCTTCTTGTTGCATGTTTACAGACTAAGTTAGGGAGGTTTTTCTCTCCCCAAGGACAGAATTTTTACCTTCTGGTCTTTTCTGATTGATATAATACAGGAAGGAAGAATAATATAAACACCTCTACGTTCAGAAACCTGAGTTAACAGTTCATCTATGAAGAAAGAATCGATTCTTCTTTTTTTATGATAAAAGACTTCATCTTATGTTGAGGGGACTTCTTCATTTCTCACTCTTGGTACTGCTGCTGTCTAGAACAACACCTGGCCTAAGAGTGTTCAGAAAGCACTCCTGAGTCAGTGGATAAAAATTTAACACAGAATATCTTGGGGGCTGGATGCTATGCAGGTCTGGCTACCTGTGTTCGATTCTCAGAACCCACATTAAAAATCAGAATGTACTGGTGCGTATTGGCAGCCCCAGCATTTCTACCGAGAGAGGGGGGCTGGAGACAAGAGAATCTCCTGGAAGCTACTGGGCCAACAAGCCTACAGTATACATCAGTGTACTGCATAAGGTAGAGAGATCTTGACTCAACAAGGTGGAAGGAGAGAATGGACTCCCAAAAGTTGTCTTGAGACCTCCAGATCTGGGCTGTGATGTTCATGTTTCCCACATGTACACGTGTGAGATCGTGTGTGTGCGTACGTGCGTGCGTGCGTGTGCGTGTGTGTATGTATGTGTGTGTGTGCGCGCGCGCACATGCGCACGCACTCGCGCGCTTCTTCAGTGTCTTGTCCTTTTCACTTTTGCTATTTTACATTTCAGAAACGCCCTTGCATAATTATCACGTAGTCTCTTTCTTCACAAGCCATAAGGCAGCCTTAACAGTCTTGTTTTGTCATCTCGAATTCCAAGGTTGGTTTATAAGACATATGACTGTCTGCATCACCTGACTTTCTCTTCTTCTGCGAGGAAGGACTGGCTCTACTGTTCAGTCAGCCTGTGTTCTTGTGGAGAGCCAGCGAGGCCCCAAGAGGATGCTGAGATTCTCAAAGCGGCCTTCTTCATGGAGCAAATTAAGGGCAAACAAATCATTTTGGGATTTTTTGACCTAAATCTTAACCCATTTATTTTCTTAAAATAAGTCTCTTTTTTTCCCCAATGCTTTTCTAAGTGTTGATGCAAAGCTCTGTGGTGTAATCATTGCTGTCCAAATTGAAGCTTTGTGTGTGGAGGATGCTGGTGATGAAACTGCACCTCTCTGGGATGTGTGGCCACTTCATGGGGCATACCTAGCAGTGTGGAGGACACAGGCTAGGCATTCATCTTTCCAGGATCTCACTTTTGGGAAACTGGGCTTGCACCTTCACTCACTTCGGACTCAGGTGATTTTTTCCCCCTAGTCACACGTGGCTACACTGACTTGCCGTGTTTGTAACAGCCACTTAGTATGATTAGCTATGATAGTTTTAATCTCTCAAAATTCATTTACCTGTCAGACAAATTCTGTGATTTGACTTACAGCTATACAGCTAAATCCTTTTTGGGTGTTGTTTTTATTTTTGTGTGTGTTTTTTTTTAAAGATTTATTATTATTATATGTAAGTAAATACACTGTAGCTGTTTTCAGACACTTCAGAAGAGGGTGTCAGATCTCATTACAGATGGTTGTGAGCCACCATGTGGTTGCTGGGATTTGAACTCAGGACCTTCGGAAGAGCAGTTGGTGCTCTTAACCGCTGAGCCATCTCTCCAGCCCCTGTTGTTTAGTTTTGAAATTGTAATTAATTACATTCCCCCCACCTGTTCCCTCCTTCCCAACCCTCTGCCCCCCAACAGTCCTTCAAATGCACAACCTCTTTCTTTACTGTTATTGACTGTATAGTCTATTTGTATATACATGTATATTCTTAACTACAATCCGCTTGGTCTAGACAATGCTATCTGTCTGTGTGTTTTCAGAGCTGACAGTTCGGCTCTGGGCAACCAATTGATATGCCCTTCCCTTGGTAGGACCTCCTCTCCTACCCCCAGCTTTCCTTAGTTTCCTGTAATTCTTTGTGTAGGGTTGAGGCCTCATGAGCCTTCCCCTGTGTTCGGTGTTGTCCTCCTTGTTCAGATCATGTTTGGGAAGTCATGATAGTGAGACTTCATGGGTGTAGCATCTGATGTCACTAGGAGACACACTCTCACAGCAAGCTCCCCAATTCTTTGGTTCTTAGTCTTTCCATATTCTCTCCCACACTTCCTTGAGCTTTGGATAAGGGAGTGTTTTGTAGTTGTATCCATTAGGATCAGATCTACAACTCTTCGTATTGATTGGCTGTGGTTTTCTGTAGTGTATTTTGATTTTTTGATATATGTATACACTGTGTTGTTACTGCTCATGTCTGTTAACCTTTCTTATCCAGTCCCCATTTCTGTTGATTCCCCTTTTTCAACTAATCCCCCTCCTGTTTTCCTGCCTCTGTATGCAGGTCTTGTGCAGTTGTCACAGCTTCTGGGCACTCATGATTGCAGGGTCCTCTGTACACCAAGGAGACCACTTTTCACGGCCTCTTCCTCATTCTCCAGCCCTTGCAGTCTCTCCGCTCACTGTTACTCAGTGTTCTCTGAGTCCCATTTGGGGCTGTCTACTCAACAGTCCTTTGTTGGAGTCTGCTTATCAAGTCTCCCCACTGCAAAAAGAGGCTTCTCTGGCCAGGCTAAGAGTACTCCTAGTCTATGGATCTAGACATAAATGCGTAGGAGGCAGTTTGACTCTGTCTGTTTAACCAAATACAAGTAATAGCTTATAAAATCAAGACCGCTAACAATTGTAGTCATGTAATGGGTAACAAAGGCTTTTTACATTTTGCTTCATTTTTTCTAAAATAGCCATTTGTGGAGCTCCTGCCTCCTCCAGTGGGCAGAGGAGCCCACTGTTCCACTATTCTGGAGTGGAACAGAAGCACAGGAAACACAAAAGGAATGAGTGCAGGGCAGACACTGAGGTGCAGAGGTTGAGAATGGAGGAGTTCGAAGCATTTCTGGAAACCTATGGTTAGATGTTTAGAGCTAGAAAGAAAATAGGCTCAACTGGAAAATATAGATCATAGAACATCAAGAATTTCAATAATTTTAAAATAAAGAGGAAAAGGTTAAGTTCCCAAGGCAAAAAGAGAGAGAGAGAGACAATACAAATATCTTTAATTCCACACGTTTATTGCCAAAACCAGACTATTAATTACTCGCTGTATGAATGATAATTACACAAAGGATTTCATTGTCAAGAATGAATTAACTATAAGGAGAGAGAGCACTATGGTTCCACTTGTGTCATTTGGTTTTGCTTATTTTTTTAATCTTAATTTTTGGAAAGATTTTCTATTTCTGAATTGGAATTGGTAATACTTTGAACCATGATTGGGTTACATCTACTGAGTTTAAAAAATTTGGATGGATATAAAAATATGGATAGCACAGTAAATTCCGTTAATGGGCTGCACTTTTTTTTTTGCATTTATATAACCAACATTGAGCAAGTGGCTTAGTGGATGCTAAAGGGCAACAGCCAGTTGGCCTCACCGCTCAGGGGAGTGAGATTTGGGCCAGGGGAGGATTAGCAATCTTTTCTTTACTCTGAGCTGTGAGCATTACTTTGAAATAGCTGATTAAACAATAAAGAACACATTAATAATAATCGATGCTGAATGTAGGCTCGTGTGTTTTTTGTGCAGGGGTAGAATAAGTTTTTGTTTCTATAAGGAATTGTTGAAGTAGTAAGATCACAAAACTTTGATTCTAAATCAAGCTTATATCTGCATATATTTGTTAGAAAACAAAAAAAAAAAGGTGGGCCAAGGAAGTGGTTCAGTCAGTAAATGCCTGTCACACAAGCACAGAAATCTGAGTGCAGATCTTCAGTACCCATGTGAAAATCCAGGTCTGGTAGGACTTGTGCAATCCCAGCAATGGGGAAGTACAGACAAGGGGCTCCCTGGAGCTGACTGGCTAGTCATACTGAGCCAATAAGATCCATGTTTGGGGACTGTCCCAAGAAATAAGATAGAGAACAATGAAGGAAAACCCTAAAGTAGACCTCTGGCACATAGATACACAGACATACACACATACACACAGACACATACACACACACACACAGACACATACATATACATACATATACATACAGACACAAACAAGCATACACACAGACACACAGTCACACACAGACACACACATACACACACACACATACACACACACACACACAAACAGTAAAGAAGAAAGCAAGCAAAGAAAAAAGATTAAATATTCAAGTGAATTCACTTGATAATCCCAAAATGATAATTTTTAGACTTTCTGTTTGATTTATGATGAGGAATTTGATCTGGCTAGTAATTAGGAAAAAAACATTTTCTTTTGGTTTAATATGTTTCCTAAAGTATTTATCTCTCAAAACACAAACCAACACTGATCCTATTACTAGATTAATGGGTTCTTGTCTAGGCCATGCCACCTCAACCTGACTGATCTTGTTTAAACCTGGGTATAATGAAGTCAGAGTTTTTATTATGTTTGTTGTCCTTGGATCTACTTGTGGATTCCTTCTTCCCATTGTTGATTTGGATTTCTGTTGGATTATATTTCTCAGTGAAAGCTTTTTACATATTTTTTATTTTTGAAATTTTTGTTTTCAAAGTTTAATATACCAACTTTTCCATTGCACACATGTATCAATGTTTTTGAGTTTGCTGTTTGCTGTTTGTAATTGTGTTGACACGTGGTATATCAGTATATACTCAGTCTATTATCAGTTTTCTTTCTGTTTCATCCTTTGTTTCAAAATAGCCCCTCACTTTGAGTTTATAAAACAACTCACGTGTTTTTTTCAGTTTCTTTTCACACATCTGATCATTTATGAGTTGTACTTGTTTTGGTTAGTGGTTGTAGAAGGCCTCGTTTGTTTGTTTCCAAGTTGATGAATCACCTCAGCACCATTTTCTAGAAGTTCATCACCTCATCCGAATCACTGTCTTTATATGAAACTTTCTGTTGGTACATCGGTCTGTTCTAATTATTGTAGTCTGATGACATGATTTATTCCCTTTATTATCCTTTATTTAACATAACTTGGCCATTCGTACCTGTTCATTCTTTTGAAATTTACACTTTAGTATGTCTATTTGTGCACATGCATGGTTGGGTGTATGTGTGACACACGGTGAATGTGGGGGTCAGAAGGCAACCTGCAGGAGCTGGTTCTTTCATGTGGCTCCTGGGGATCAAAGTTAGGTAGTCTAGATAGTCAGTGTAATGAGTGCCCCAAGTTTACATAATAAGATCTGGTCTCAAGAAACCCAATCAACCCTCTCTCCATTCCACCCTTACCAATAAAAACCTTAAAGGGATTTAGGAAAATACCCAATGTAGACCTTTGGTCTCCACATACAAACACATGTACATAACCCATGTAATAAACACCACCACCCTAACATTAAAACAAACAACAACACAAATTTCTTAGAGGATGGAAAAACTGCTAGCTCTGTCCCAGGCAGCAAGGGAGCCTGGTAGACCAGATATCCAGATGGTTGTATTCCTATACTCCACTCTGATCAGGCAGGATAGTTTCTGGTATGTTTAGAAACTCTAAAACTACCAGCTTCCATCTCACCTCAGTGTTTTCACCTATCTCTTTAGCGCATGAGTGGTGGGGTTGGCCTGGGAATTATAGCCTTTAAGCCCCTGATTTGTAGGGCCTGGGAGGAAGTGTGGGTTCGGCGGCTCTGAGCTTGGACACCTTCGTGTACTAGGTGTTCCCTATAGGACTCCCTTTTTTCCTCTTGCCCTATGGACTCTTGAATAGATACAGACCTGGTTTTGACACTGTCACTTGTAATTGTTTTGTTCTGGTTTCAAGCCTCAAAACAGATACTGCACTTTTTATCTTGAGAAAAGTACAGATGGAACTTTGTCTGACTTGGTCACTGTTCCATCTGAGATCACAAACTGGTGCTTGGATGGAGGGCATGTTCAATAAATTTTTCTTGAATAAATCAATAAAGTGATTATTTTAAAGAATAGTTTCATTAAGGCATAATTGGCATACAACAGCATACACATATTTGCTACAAAGCAACTTTTGACCTCTGTATGGAATGTTGAGATCAAGGCTATAGTTAAAAGGATGGACATCTCCATTGCCCCCACAGCTTCTTTAGCCCTTCCTGCTCCTACTTCTGTTTCTTCTGTCACTATTCCATAATTTCTATTTCCTCACAATTTTTAGACATAAAAATGGAATAGAATCATAGAATATGTGTTCTTTTCTTGTCCAGCTTCTTCTACTTGGTATTATTACCTTGATATCCATTCATGCTATTGTTGTATATCAATATTTCACTCTTGTCTCTTAGTGAAGGGTACTCCAATGTATTTATAACACCCACATGTATCCAGTCATGTGACACTGCTATGCACATACACCTTATGGACACATGCATTTGTTTTCTTGGATTCACACTTGAGAATAGAATGGCTGGATCATGGCACCGTTGCCCACTTAGCTTTTTTAAAAAGTGCCCATTTTCTGAAGCGATGCTAATATTTTACATTCCCACCTGTTCATGGGAGTGTAATTTCTCCCAACCTTAAGAGTTTCTGCTGTCATTCTTTGTAGCCCTGGCCTTTCTAACAGGTGAGTGTTGACATCTCATTAGAGACCTTTGCTTTGTTTAGCTGTTTATTTTTCAGTGCTGGGATAAAACCCAGAGCCATTTGCATGCTAGTCAAGCACTCTCTACTCCTTTGTGGATGTAGCTTGGATTTCCTGATGGGCTCATGGTGTTGATTTGTCCCTGTGCTTATGTGTCAGTCAGTCAGATGCTTTCCTTCATGAAGTATGTGCTTAAATATTTGACTTCTATCATAATCAGGTCTTCTGTGTTCCTATCACTGAGCTTTGAGAACTTTACATAATCTCCATATATTAAACCATGTATTAGTTCTGTAGTAGACTCATTTTTCCAGGCTGTGTCTCATGTTTTCATTGTTTTTTTAAAAAACAATCGTTTTCCTTTTTGGATCAAGTCAAATTTATCATTCATCCTTTGTAGATTGTTCTTTAGATGTTGTATCTTACAAAATCTTCAAGTAACCAAAGCCAACAAAAGAGTTTCTTCCTTTTCCCTCCATAAATTTTATGGATTTCGATCTTGCACACATATCTGCAATCCATTTTCAGTTAACTCTGCTATATGTGAAACATTGGGTAGAAATTCCTCTCCCTTTCATGCTAGTCAATACCCACTTCTCAGCACGGTTTGATGAAAAGACTGTATTTTCTCACCTGAATTACCTTTGTTGAAAATCAGTCATCTGCCCATGTGGGAGTCCTTTTACAGACTCTACTCTGGCCCATTGATCTGCCTGGATGTCTTCAGGCTGAGGCTGTATGCCTGATAACTGTAGCCTTGTATGCTTTAAAATCTGACAGTGCAGTCTCCACCAGGGTTCTTCACAATGAAAGGAGTTTCTTGTTAAGGGGAAATTCTGAGTTGCTGATTAATTTTAAGACTTTGCAAGTGTTTCAGAGAGATCACTAGTCACGTGTCTGGATCTCTGATTTTCCTTATCTGTTATCCAACTAAACAAAAGTTTACTAAATAAAAGATACATAGTCTCCAACATTAGTATATAAATTATAGCATCAGCCTCTTAAGTATTGCTTACTATTTTCCTGTAATTGAGTTTTTTTGTTTTTTTCATTAGTACTTTGTTTGTTTGTCACCGGGAGACAGCCATTTATTATATTGTTTTTCATTCTTTCTATCCTTATGAGACTTACACTACCCATACAAATAATAATAAATGTAACTGTGTCATTCTCAGGTAAATCTGAGCTATGTTCAGATCAGTGCTCCATTTCCTTAGGCCTCAGGAAGTGTTTGTTCAAGCTTTGGTTGGACAGTTATCTAGATTTTTTTTCATTTATTTTCTTATGAGGCCTCTTGTCACATTCTCTTACACAAACATGCTGAAGATCAAAATTATAAAGATGTTTTATAAATTATAAAGATGTTCTACATCATGTTTTCTCTAATTTCCTGAAGTCTAAGGGAATGAGAAAAGGGGGGATGTGGAATCAATGACCATTTATGGGCTGAGAATTTATAAATAGCATGACATACACACATTTAGATGCATATTGGAGGAGGGGCCAGGAAGAAGGGGGTATTTGTTTCACAGTGTTGAATCCCATTAAGTCCCAAGATTTTCAAAGAAAGCCATCTGGAGACCCAGGAGAGTCTATGGTCTGACTGCAGTCTAAAGCCTGGCAGGTTGGAGACCCAGAGGAACTTCTATTTCAGTTGAAGTCTACAGCAGGAAAAAAAAATCTAACAACTCAGACCAAAGAAGTTGGACAAGAGGAATTCTTTCTTCTTCTAGGGAACCATTGGCTTTTTTTTTTGGTTTTATTCAATCCATAATCATCAATTGATTAGAAGAACCATCTACATTAGAGATGACAAGCTGTTCTATTTTTGGTCTATAGGATCCCAAAACACCTGTTCAGAAATACCTCAAACAATTTTGAAGCAAACATCTGGGTACCCTAAAGCCCAGACAAACTAGGTATTATGCCTTCTTTCAAATGTAGACAAAAGGAATGTTTTCTGATCCCTAGAAGCTAGCAGAGTTGGGTAGTTCAATAATTGTGCTTTTGATTTGTAATGGATGCCTATAACATTTATCTTTACATTTATATGTGTTGGGAAACTAAAAGGTACAGCGTGATCTAAAACATGCTTGTATTTTTTAGGGAACTGCTATCGGATTCAGGACTGAGAACCCTGAGCCTGCTTCTGTGTTTCCTAATATGATTGACAACACTAATAACAAAATTAATTGACAATAACTAGTTAAGCTTTACTGTGTGCCTTATGTATATATGTTATATATATTAGCTCATTTATTAGTTGTAATTACTTTATTAGCTAGGCTACCACTACTATTCTCATCTTACAGATCTGGACATCAAGATATGGTGATGCTAAGTTCTTCTTGCTGAAGGCCATGTTGCTATCTAGGGATAGAACTGTTATTCGACTAGTAATCATAATAGGACTTTTAATTAGAAAGGAGTCCAGATTTAATCCAGTGGTCCTCTCTGCTGTTGAAGACAGAACAATAGAGAGTTGGAAGGGGCAAAGCCTCCAGGAGGCGGGGCTAGGATTGGTTCTCAGGTACCTGCCACCTCATCATGGCTTCTTCCCCATGCAGCTGTCCTGATTTACTCACCTTTTCCTGGTGCCCTCAGTGCCCTTTCATTTATCATCTTCCTCTCTTGTAACCTGGGATGGAAAACTCCCTAAGCCTCCTACATATTATGAAAGGATGCTAATGTTGTAGACACTGTGAGCAACAGTGCAGGTTGGTTCCACTGTGGCTCGCTCAGATAAATCTCTTGCAGCATGCATTTGAAGAGTCAGCACAGAACATTTGAACATCTTCAGTGTTGGCACTAAAGATACTTGGCCACTTTAAAATTCAGACTCACATCCGATGTAGCCTGGGATTGCTTTTCACTCAGCTTTATTCACGCTGATCCTGCATGTAGCATCCGAAAGCATTGTAACAGCACTGAGCTGTGAGTGGGCCGAGAGCTGATAAACGAAGACAAGGCCTTGCAGTTACAGCTCATCAGGCCGTGTAGCTGTGATCTAGGAAACATCTTTTCAGAATCTATACTGGTATCACAAGAAAATTCAACAAGATGAAAGCTATTCTAAGGGTACCTAGAATTATTTTCCATGGCAAAAATTTCAAGCAGTACTAGTTGAGAATATGTTTTATGCCCTTGGGTAAAATAGCCATTAGGCTCTCTGAGCCTTATTTCTGGCTTTGTTCTGGGAACGTGCCCAGTTCCTGAAAATGAGACTGTGATATATGATTTAGATTGGCTAATAAAATATGAGGGAAAATTTCACAGAGGATGAGGGTGCTTCAGCATGCGCCCTCTGCTTTGTTCCGGGGGGGGGGGGGCTTCCTGTGTGAGGTAGAGCAAGGCTTCTTAGCCATTCCATCCGAACAAGGAACATGAGTGGGAAATGCGGTGTATTTGGTCCCTCCTCTCCTGTCTACCAGCCTATTCTCCAGGCTTTTCTTGTTGCAGTAGCTACCAGTCCCCTGTTATTGATTCACTTCCCGTACTTTGTAATGTTATAGTAACTATCAATTTATAAGACACTGCAAAAGTAACTACAATCTTGTGTATACTTTTTGAATATTTTCCCCAATGGGTAAAACTTATAAAATTCTAGTGTTTCTTGAAGTCACTGAAATTGTGAGGTATCTTCACATTAACTATTTGCTTTTGGCTAATAAGAGGTTTTATTTTATTTTTTAATTTTACTTATAAACACATGAAGCCATCATATTTGAATTGCCTACTCCTCTTGGCAAATAGAACAGTGTGTCCTATGCTGTACTTGCTCATATGCAGATTTATTTTCCCTCCGCCGATCTCAAGCTCACCAGGACAGGTTAATGACTCCACCTCTCTTCCAACACGTGGCTTTAGAAGACACTCCAAAATATTTGCTGGAGGAGTGAGTATTGGATAGCTGTGTAGCCGCCAGCCTCTCAGGTGGGAAAACCATAAAATGAAGCATTCACTTGGGGATCATATATCTTGACGTTTATCTTTATCTAGCTGCTTCAATGTGGGGCTGTGAAATTCCTGAGGACGTTGAAAGCTTGGAAGGCAGGACAATATGACAATTGACAGAAGTGAAGCAATCTGATATCAGACACTTGTCATAGAGTTTATTCCATCGGGCGTAAAAATCCCACACCTCGTACCATACACTATCCTGCTTCCCTATTGGCCACTTAGAACCATAGATGTTCAGTGTCCTAAGAAAATCTACCGGAGGGCAGGTGCATCTAGAGTCAGTACATTCATTCTGAAACCACAACACACCCCTGTCCCTATTACAGTCTCCCAGACAGAGACGTTTATGCTCTAGAGCATTGCCCACTGTGACCTGGCAGTGAGAAGCTGGCTAGATGGTTTACAGTGAAGCCCTTTGTGCAGCTCCATCAATAGTGAGCTGTAGCTGGAGAGAAAGAGCTGCAGAGTCACTGGACCCCAGCATCTGGCCTTAAGGCTGTTTGCTATTCATACCTCCAGGGCTGATGCAAACATTTCATACCGTTCCTTCCAACTCACAGAAACTCCAGTTCTTGCTCGTGGGATTTTCCAGGCCTTTCTCCTCCCTCCATGCTCTTGTTGGTGTCTGCTACAGTCCTTTGAAGGTAGGATTTGCCAGTCTAGAAGTGAGCACAGTACTCTGGGGAGAGGCAGAGGAGTCTGAAGACATCTTTGAGCTTCTGCCCAGGTACTGCAGCTAGTCTCTGTCTCTCTGCTCCACCCTTTCTAAAAACAGATACTTAACTCAGCACCTGAACAATGAATGAATGATTAGATTATGGGGCAAGTAAGGGCGTATTTATTTAATTCTCCAGCTCTCCTTTGACAAATACTTGAATGCCTTCAGGAAGCTATTTTAAAGATACACAGATCCTCCATGGAGAGAGAACAGAAGGGATTCTGAATCTCTATTTAAGACTCGAGGTGGCTTTTGTCAAGCTAGGTGAGCTAAAGTAAGCAAGGCTCCCTGAACTCATTTCCTAGGAGGTAAAGAGTGGCAACTTATTTTGAGTCCACATGGCTCACAGCACTCAAACATATCCGGTTTCTCTTGCACAGAAGAACTTAAATTAGATACAGTGTGAGCAGAAACAAAGCCCAGAGAGGCTGCAGCCTCTGCCCGTGCATCTCACAGAAATATTCAAAACCAAATGATGTGCCTTAAGGGTAGATATGTTCAGCATGCAAACAGGAGAACTTGACTAGAGAAGAGAAGGCACCATGAGGCGCAGGTGGGGCTATGATAGGTCACTCCTGTTAGCTGCCCCTTGCCTTTTGTTGAAAGCAAAGTGGGAAAGGCCTTGAGAAGGGTAAGCTGTTGTCTGACGGATGGGCAACACTGGATGGGTTCTCCCGCAGCAGGACTGCCTGATTGATTTTCATGTAAGCTCCACAGTCCTTGGATGCTGCAAAGACTCCAGCAGCCTATTGTTTTCTGATGAGGTTTCCATGACTGGTTGCTAGGATTGGGTGCATGCTGAGTGTGGGCAGATGAGTGACTGGGTGGGCAAAATAAATGGTCTACCCAGGTTGCTATGGCAGCCAATGGGAGGGCAAGTCCAGTGAGCAGATAAAACAGAGTGTATTAGCCATGATTCTCCAAAGGAATAGAACTTTTGAATTAATTTATGTATGTATGTATATATGTATGTGTGTATGTATGCATGCATGCATGTATGTATGTGATTACACACACACACTGAATATAATGGGGATTTTTTTAGAATGCCTTACGTTGTGGTCTAGTTAGTTCAACAAGGCTGTCTACCAACAGCAGGTTCAAGAATCCAGTCAGCTAAATGTCTCAGCTGGTCTTCAGTACACACCAGGATCCAAAGAAGTAGGCTCTAATGCCAGCAAAGGAATGGACTTGCTGGTGAGAGAAAGAGCAAGCAGGCAAAAGGAAAGCAAGCCTCCTTCTTCCATGGCCTTTATAGAGGCTGCTGGCAGAAGGTGTGTCCCAGATTAAAGGAATATCTTCCTACCTCAAGAGATCAGGATTCAAAGTGGGTCTTCCCACTTCAAATAATTTAATTTAAAATAACCCCCCCCCCGACAGGTGTGCCCAGCTGCTTGGGTTTTAGTTCATTCTAGATGTAGTCATTGGACAGCCAAGAACAGCTGTCACACCCTGTGATGCAAAGAAGACATGTGCAGTGAACGGTGTGCAGTGACTGGTATGTATGCAGTGAACGGTGTGCAGTGAACAGTACCCAGACTGCAGTTAGTAACAGATTCATCTGCCTGGGCACGTCTTCTCATCCTCAGACAAGCCCGAATACCTCCTCCTCAGAGAGGTTCTCTTTAACTGCCCACTCCATAATACTGCGCACATACACACACATATGTAGGCAGATACTCATACACATTTAAAAAATTACATTTTTAAAAATAATATTAGGAAATGGGTGTTCATAGTGCACACCTTTAATCTCAGCACTCAGGAGGCACAGGGAGGCAGATCTCTGAGTTTGATTTCAGCCTGGTCTACAGTGTGGATTTCAGGACAGCCATAGCTACATAGAGAAACCCTGTCTTGAAAATAAATCAGGAGACACTTTTGACTATTTGTTGTTTTCCAGCAGCTTGCTCGGAATGAAAGCATTATCTTGCACACTCCAGCTTTGAACTGTCACACTTCATACTCATGTTATTAGGACTCCAAGTAAAGCCCATAGTCTCAGATATCCCAGAAGTCAGATTTAAGAGCTAGCCAATGTTTCCAGCTGGGGATCTGGGGGCCATTTGTCCTGCAGGGAACAGTTGATAATGTCTAACGACAGTTTTGATTGATACAACTCAGGTGCTAAAACATCTGGAAGACTGAGTCCAAACTTCCTGTGATATGCATAATGCTCTTCAACAATGAAGAACTACCTGCCCCAAGTACTAATGATGCCAAGACTGAGACACTCTGAGGCAGAGGAAAGAGAGAGAGCAAGCCTGAGAGCAGATATGGGAAGCTAGGGGTATAACTGTCCAGCAGGTCAGAGCTCCCTGGAGGAAGGGCAGACTGCCAAGCTTCAGGAAGCCAAGGATTAGGTTGTAGGCCATACGTTTGGACAAACTTGTAATGTGCCATCTGCTTTCTGAACCAGGAGTCTCTGTGCATCTCTTGAGAAGCATTCTTATGCTGGCTTTTTGGTTGGCTTCAACCTGGAGTCAAGAAATGGGATGGGTATTTGAGATGGCAAGGAAAGGTGCTTGCCTTGTAAGCCTTATGGACTGAGTCTGATACCCAGAACCCATGGAGGGAAGGGAGAATCAACTCCTGGAAAGTTGTTCTCTGACTTCTGTATGTACTTACTGTTGCAAGTGTGTGCCTGTGTGCGTCTGTGTGTTTATTGTACTATTATGAATATTATCGTGTGTGTGTGCACACACACACACACACGATAATATTCATAATAGTACAATAAAAAGTCTAAAGAGAAATTGACATATTTCTTGCATCTGATCCCGACTACAGATGTTTGATGGCCAATGGCATTATTTCCATCTTACTGCAGGGACCTCTGCAGAACGCTAAGTATCTTAGTCAGGGTTATTGTTGCTTTGGCAAAACACCATGGCCAAAACAACTTGGGGGAGGAAAGGGTTTATTCGGCTTACACTTCCACAGCACTATGCATCATCAAAGGAAGTCAGGACAGGAACTCAAACAGGGCAGGAACCTGGAAGCATTAGCTGATGCAGAGGCCATGGAAGAGTGCTGCTTGCTGTCTGTTAGCCACTGCTTCCTCAGTCTGATTTATTATAGAATACAGGACCACAGGAGTGACCCACCAAAATGGGCTGGGCAATCTCACATTAATCACTAATTAATAAAATGCTCTATAGTCCTGCCTATAGCCTGATCTTATTGAGGCTCATCTCTAGTGACTCTAGCTTGTATCAAGTTGACACAAAAGTAGCTAGCATACCAAGGGTTAAACAGTTGCCCAGTATACAGAAAACAGCATAATCTTCAG
The DNA here is from genome assembly GCA_019843965.1 of Rhynchomys soricoides. NCBI lineage: Eukaryota > Metazoa > Chordata > Mammalia > Rodentia > Muridae > Rhynchomys > Rhynchomys soricoides. The sequence continues at coordinate 2,439,113 of JADRCH010000040.1, forward strand.
GCTCTGACTAAGGGAGTCAGAGTCCAATCATGTGGCCTGAGCATTACAGGAGAACAGAGAGCTAGGGCTCCCCAGGCCTCCCTGCAAGGTCAAAAGAAGTGGTCAGACATAGGCCATGGTTTAGGCTTAGAGTTCCACATGCAGGAATTGGAAGAATTTTGTCTACTTTTATTGAACAAACCTCACCAACAAATCAGAAAATTCGTGCATTTTGACAATAAAAACTCATTTTTAGTGGCATGTTTTATTTTCCTAGGTTTATTGTAGTATAATTGGCAGATACAATTGAATATATTTAAACTTTATGACATGATGGTATATGGCTAAATAATCATACAATCAGGTCAGTGAGCATATCCACCATTTACATAGCTGCCACTTGCATTTATTTGGTTCTAGGGTAGTGAGAACAACTAAGATTAAGTTGGTCAGAGAATTTCAAGTGTATAATGTATTATTACTAACCACAGTCACTATAATATGACATTATAGTACATTCTATGTTGTATCAAATATATTTTAGATAACAAAGATTATATACTAAAATATATATTATATATTAAATCTCCAAAACTTATTTATATTGCAGCTGAGGGTTTATCTCTTTCATTAACATCTCCTCTACTTCCTACTTCTGTCCTGGTAACCAGGCTCAGTACCCAGCTTCTGAGTCCAGCTTTTCTAGATTCTACATGTGCATAGATACTGTGATAAACCACACCTATGAGAGGGGTTACATATAAGGAGCACCTGAGAGCAGATTAATGGACCCAGTAGTTCCAGTCTGTAGGATGTTTGCTATATCCAGGTTTGGCATTCTGAGAACATTCTTTTATTTGATCTTAAACAGCACTGCAGAAACGGGATCTGCAACTGTTCTCCACCGTGGTATATGAAGAGCCTTTAGCTTGGAGAAGGTGACTAACCAAGGTGATACAAAGGAAATACATTAATCAGCTGTCCAGAAGTGATAAATATTACAAACAAGCAAGAATCAGGCACCACTGCATATCTGTTTAACTAACAAAAATATAACAGACAATAAAGCTGACATCACCCTGAGCAATGGGCACACTGCTGCCCCAGTAAGCAGGGCACTGAGAGACCAGTATGCACCTTCAGAATTGTTTTTCAAGACAAACAAGCCAGTGGGAGAAGTCAGTTAGGTAAATGTTAGTATATTCACTGGTTTCCATGGAAAAAGATGTATTGAAAGGCATTGTGACATGTTTATCAAACAGGCTCCTTGACAGGGTTTCTTGCAAACAAACGAGGAAGCTATCTTCTTTATGATCCACTTTGTTGCATCTGTGCAATACAGAGTTGTTCTGACAGACATTGGAGTTGAACCTAGGGTTACTTGGTGACTTTTTGTAGAAAGCCAGTCCAGCCTGGTAAAATGGCATATATCTGTAATGCCAGCATTCAGGAGGCTAAGGTAGGGAGAATCACATTTGAGGCAAGTCTGGGGCATGTAGCACAACCCTATCAGAACAAACCAACCAAACCAAACCAAAACCCAACCTAGGAGGTTCGTTCATCCCCGCTTGCCCCCCCACACCTGCTAGCAATGCATTTTCCCATCAAGCATCCTGTTGGCTGTCTCCTCCTGCAGACAGCCTCATGCCACCCTGCTGTCCTTCCCTTTTCTTCACAGAGCTTACTGCAATTTGCAGTTATAACAGCTGCCCCCTGTTAACATCTTCATTCATCACTAAAGTATAAGAGGTCCAATGAGACCAAGGATCACACTCTCCTAACTTGAGTGCTCACTGCCCTCACATGTAGACACTTAGTGGCAATGTCTTGAGTAAGTGGGTGTATTTATGTTAGTACTTGAGATCCATATTTGACTACTGCTTTCAGAACAGATTTATTTCTTAAGATGCCTTGCCCCATTCTCTTAAATTCACCATGGACTCTTCTTCAGGCCATCAGCTGCATTGAGACACATACATACAAAGCAAGGCCTTGGCTACTGGGTGTTTTGTACTTTGATCCTATGCCCGCCATCTGAGTTCTATGTTGATATTAATTACAGCCTTCTTTCTTGGATTGAATCCTCTATCTCAAAATTTCTGTGAGAAATAAATATTGATTAAGGTCTCTATGTACGGCACTACACAAGTTGCTGGAGAGAGAGGATTCCTCCCTTTCTTCTTTCCCGGGAACTCCCTGAAATTTGTAGAGGCAGACAGCTATGCTGTACTACCACCAGGTCAGATCTATTGCAACACAGAGTTGGACAAGGTGCTAGTGGGATGGGCAAGAGCAGACAGGAGCTTCCCAGGAAATGGTTATTTTGTTCATTACAATGAAAGGTCCGTATCGGCAGTGATTAATCGTCTGAGTGTGATTGGGTGGGTGTTTGCATACCCTTTTCTCTAGACTTGGGAATAAAGAACGAGAGCAAATCATAAACCAGAAGAGAAGCAAGAATCCTTGACATTGGAATATCAGGGAGACACTGCCTCTGTATATTAGGATGCTGAGTACCCTAAATGGATCATGAATTACCGAGGGAAGGCTGCACAGAGGTGCATCTGAGTAAGTGTCACAGTGGTAGAGACAGGAGGTACTACTAACAGCAGTGGCATCCTGGGCAGTGGCAGGAAGGACACACACTAAAGCTCAAATGGAATAACAGGTTACTGGAGAGAGTTGCAGACCTAGGTCTTTTTCAAGGGCTGGGAATTGGCACTGTCAGAAGGATAAAGAAAGAAGGGACTTGAGGGAGGGAGGAAGGGTTTTCAAAAGGCTGAACACAGGGCTTAGGGTGGACTAGAATAGAGCAGTGTGAACTCTATGGAGATGAGAGAAAGGCCTGCAAGAACTGTGAGGAGGAAGGAGTCTTCCACGGACCAGCTCTGTGCATCTTTTAGGCCACATAGAAGGCAGGTTTCCATGGAGACCATCTGCAGGTGTGCCTGTTGTTGGCTGATGGGCAGGGAACAGTTGAGGAGGTGAAGACAGTGTAAAGAAACTCTCATCTAAGAATCTTGGTGAGGAGAGAACTTGCTGCTGGGACGATAGCATCCAAATGGAGATGAGTGAGTGACAGCGGGACCTGTCCAAGGAAGTGACAGAGGCACAGCGCCCTGCAGCCAGCAGGAGACTCAATTCTGAACTCTGGACTTCAAATGCTAGACTTTCCAGGACTACCACCTCCAAAGTATGAAATCCAAAAGAGGAAATGCTCCTTGTGTTTGAAGTTGAAGAACCAACCCATCCTTAGTGCCATGTTCTGGAGCATAGAGGATAAACACAGAGGTTCGCCAGTGCCCCGGAAAGTGGCCTTAAAGCGAAAGCTCTAGGAAAAGATGGCTTTTTAGAGTAAATAAGAGCTGTCTCCTTCCAAGAGATTGCATCTCAGCAGTGATTTATTACAGGCACTGCTTGGAGTCCATGAATAATGCACAAGGCAGAGTCTTGAGCAATATAAAATAACTTGAACACACATACACACTGCTTTGAGCAATACATAATCTTAGAGTCTAGCCTTGCTATTTTCACAAAGTAGCTGATTCTTATAATCACAGAGCAAAAGTCCTGAAATACCATGTCTGAGAAAATCAGGCGGAACACAGACAGGGCCACCTTCTCCTTATCTGAGTAAAATTACCCCAGAGAGAACATGTCGGTCCTTCTGAGCTCTTTGTTTGGGTTGCCTATAGTAGCCTAAAACCATTCAGGTTACTTTACTCTCATGGATGAATGAGATCATTCAGAGATTAATTTTCAGCTTTCCTAATCAGGGTTTACCCAATGGATAATGTGGAGTCGGCACCACACTGGCTTGTTAAAGCCAGAGATGGTCAGACACAGCGGCGTTTGCCAGAATGAGTAAATGGGTTGAAACCATTTGAGAGCCAGTGGGGCTCTACGAACTCTGTTTGCTTAGCTTTTCTTCTTTGTTAGCTTCCTGTAGAGGAAGGACGGTCCTGACTTCAGAGCCTGTCATCCTAGCTGTAGAGCTGTATTTAGTGACACAATGGGACCCCAGGACACTTGGCGTGACATCTCTGTAAGCCCTACACTGGCCACATGTTGCTACCTAGTTAAGGTTTTCTGTTTATTTTATACCAGGAACTCTTAATGCCTACTCTGGGGCTCTGTCTTTCTTTCCTGCCTTGATATATGTGCAATGGGAGTCTTATTGATCTCCTTGGATTTTATTGTCTGGATGCTGAGTGCCAGGGTACCTTTGCAACCTTTTATATAATGTGTATGCTTTGCAGAGATGATGTCAGAGATGGAGCAGGCATCCTGTGTGCATGAGGAAACATAGACAGAACTAGGCCATACACAGATCCCAGCACTACTGTTCTAGTTTGCTTTCTACTGCTGTGATAAACACCATGACCTAAAGCAACTCAGGGCAGACAAGGTTTATTTGGCTTATACTTCCAGGTCATGGCTCAAGCTATGCAGCAGGAGCTCCAGGCAGGAACCAGGAAGCAGGAACCAGAAACAGATCCTGTGGAGGAATACTGCTTGTGGGTTGCTCTCTGTGACTAGTTCAGATTGCCTTTTTATACAATCTACAGCCATCTGCCCAGGGGTGGCACTACTCACACTGGGCCAGTTCCTACCACACCAATAATTAATCAAGAAAATGCCCCACAGACTTGCCTACAGGCCAATCTGATGGAGGCGTTTTTCTCACTTGAGGCTCTGTCTTCCCAGATGACCCCAGCTTGTATGTAATTCTGCCCAAGTTGCACGTGTTCCCCTGATCTAGAAGTGCGTGTAAAAGGGGTAAAATGAAGTACTGTGTAGGAGGTTAGCTGAAGGGAGGCTCCATCTCTGCAGCTCTGCTGGGATGAGACTTTTTGGTGGTGGGGATGCTTTGGGATCACTCACGCTCCTTTCGTTAACCCTACTCTGTAGGTAAACACAATAACCTCATCCATTAACCAGGTTAGTCTTGGGGAATCACACTTTAGCCTGTCCTTGGTGCCCTATCTTGGGTGAGTAGGAATTTGTTAGCATCTCCCCACAAATTCTCACAACAGACGTTTATTTAACTTAAGTTAAATTATTTTCCAATAAACGCTTGCCATGTAGTTCTAAGGTGCTTCTTCCGGTGTGGGATTTGCCTTGTGTGTTCTTTCTAGAGGTCACTGGGCTACAACTAAAATCCAGGCTCCTGGTGTGAGATAAGGGGTTTTGATTTGGATTCCAGCTGCTGTTTCATCCCTGCTGGGGGTCAATCTGGGTCCATGCCACCAGCGACTCATCCACTTCCCTGCATACACTGCATTTCTTTGCTGTGGTAACTGTGAGTGTGCTTGTCCCATTCCTCACCTGGCTGGCTTCTCCAAAGGCTAGGATATTCTTCTATGTACATACTGCCCTCATTTGGAAGCCTTTCTTGAGTGTCCCTCCTTAGTGCACAGTGCTCTAAGTATATTTCTTATTGCTTCAGATACCACATGCTTTTGCATTTTTGTTTGTTTTGACTGTTTGAAAAAGGACGGCAAACACTGTGAAGTCTGAGATTCTACCCTGCCTGCCAGCTAACATGTGAATCTGCAGGCTGGCAGGAGACAGGTAACATGTGATCCAGAGGCAGAGGTTTGCACATCTGGCAGCATGAACTTGTTCTTCCTATCAGGTCCCCGTGACATGCCAGCTGAGTGAGGTGAGCACCACACTGTCCAGGTGGATGCTGTGCTCACAGTGGTTTTGCATCACAGCTAGGGAACTAGAGCTTAGGAAACCTCTCATCTTCTAGTAGCTTGCCAACAGACCTAGCCAGACTTTGCCCCAGACGGAGACATTTTCATATCACAACTGGGAAGCAAACCTGCCTCCTGCCTAGGATCCAGGCCCTCTTTCAAGGCTGTTTGCTATATGAATATTCTTGCAAGCAGCAGTATCAGTACCTGTGAAGATCTGGGGGGATGCAGGAGGCACATGGAGACTCTTTCTGCTCTGGCAACCAACATACGAAATGCACTGGGGACACTATAAATATTTATTGACAAATGATTAAAAGCGGCTGGAAATATCTTAAAAATACTTTCTGAGAGGAAATATAAGTGCTTATTTCAAAAAATTTCTCTTCAAAATAATCAAGCAGAGACTACTTTTTTTTTTTTTTTGGTATGAATTTTTAAAAAACTGCATCCCCCAAAATGTGGAAAGCAATGACTTCCCCAGAATCTGCCAGTTATCAATAGTCTGAAAGAAAGGGACAAGGCCCCATGAGCCCCTCTCCCACCTGTGACTGGCCTTCGACAGTCCCTGGGTAAGCAACCACAGCTGAGGGGAGATCCCGTGTGCAGTGAGTCAGTGTGTCAGGACCCGAGTCGGCATCTCTTGTTTCTTCTCCTACCTTCCAGCTTTCATTCTAAACATGGTAAGCTTATCCTTACACGGAAGGACAATTAGCAGATTCACTAATTAGGCTTCTGTGAATCCCTACATCCCACCAAGCCTTTCATTTGTGTAATTATTGGTTGTGCTTTGGAGCAGCATAAACTTTAAGACATTTTTTTTCCACCCGAACCTGAGTCCCTGGTCTAAAATGAGTAGAAATTCCAGCATCCTTCTAGTGATGAAAAGCTTGCTCTATTACAAGTAAATCTAACCAGTGCACCTTAGAATATACACCTCGGAGTTCAAGCAGAAATGATATTATTCTAACTTGCCAGTCACCCGCCCCCACCCCCATCTTTCTCATTGGACTGGTTCCTCCTCTGTGGATGAATTTTATAGTGGTTCCTACATGCTCTAGGGAAACAGAACTTCCTCTTTTTACTGTAGTGACAAACACTTGAGGTTTGCTTGTCCTGTGCCATCTAACTCTGTCCAGTCTTATCCAAAGTCAAAGTGTCCCCACTACACCAGGCTTCTCCTTGTGAGAGTGATGTGGAAGAGACCAGGCTGCTTTCGAGTCAGTTCTGCCATGACCTAGGGCAGCTTGTGCCTTTCCAGCATGAAGGAGGGGATGTGTGACAGGGACAGACTCCTGTGGTTTCCTTAAGGGTTGGCAATGTGGAAGGCTGCGACTTCCCTGGTGTGGACGGGGTTTAAAGCTTTCTGGAAGTGTTATGACCACTCATCATCTGCCTTCCCTGACATTCCACCCACCAGGGCTCCTCTGCTTTCTCTAAGATGTCCACACCCTGCAGATCAACTCTCCCTTGATGTCAGACAGTTCTAGGGTGACCTTCAGACCTTCAGGGATGGATCCAGGATGACAGTGGGTTGACTTTCCCTTAGCTGTAGCAGAAGGTATTTACTTCCCCCAAAAGCTCAGTTCTCCATTCTGTAGCCACAGACTGTCTCACAGGGCCTACAGTGCTGCCGTGCACTGGATTTATACCTGGCATGCCTGAGCTCTCCCAGAAGGGCGCCTGGGTGCTGGGAAGCCGTACTGGCGTCTTCCTATGCCACTGAAGCCTCTTCAGCTTGAACATCTCTGTCACACAGAACACATTAGGAATAGAACAACAAAACTGGTGTTTATTTGTTTGGTTTGGTTTGTGTCTCCTTCCTTCCTTCCTTTCCTTCTTTCTTTTACCATTTCCTTTGGAGTTTTGGACTATTCTGTATTCTTTTGTTCTCAGCCTTTTGGAGCCTCAGCCAAATCTGAACTCTCATTTTAAAAAATTAGCATCAAAAAGTAAAATGCAAAAATCTATTGCAATTTGCAATCAATCCATTTTCCCCCTCCTAGATTATGATCAAGACTGATATCTCCTCTGCTTGAGGCTGAGAAGAAAGATACATAATAATGAGAAGAGAAAGAAAGATAATTTTATGGCCCATGTTTTACAGTGTTATTAAACCAAATATGTAATTATATGTGTTCATAATCCACATTACCCATTGTGTACTTTTCAGGCCCTGACTTTATGAAGCACACAAGTAGACTGAATCCAACAGACAAGATGAGAGCCATTCTTCTCCGTTCTGTGCTGTTTCCTTTCTGAGTCTTCTTTGATCTAATTTTGTGGAAACCACAGTGCCTCCCTCAACTGTAAAAACTGGGAGCTTTCTGCCCAGGAAATGTAATCAGCCATGAGTAAAGACTTTTAGGAAAGAAATTTTTGAGAATATTCTTCGGTCTAACCTCTGTCGAGCAACTGGGGAATTATGAGACTACGTGCACCTCGGAGGAAAAGATGGACTTATGCTCACTGTTAGTGAGCCCACCAGTGATTTTAGTTTAGTGTTAGTGTTCATAATGTTTCCCTCTCAGGGCCTTGAGGGAGACGGGTGGGCTGCCACATCGGTATTGTGACCTGTTAGGATGTTCAGAGGTGAGGACCTAGCCAGGCAAAGCCAGGATCTCTCAAGCTCTCTGGTGGAGAGGCTTTGACTTGTTTATTCCTCCAAATCCCAGATCTCTGTTAGCATGAACTGTGGAATGAGTGCAGTGTAGAATGGAAGGTTGTGGTGCTTCTGAAGGTTTTGCTTGTGAAGCTGAGAGTACTGTAAACAAAGACATGGAGTCCAAGTGTCCCAAGGGAAGGTGACCAGAAACAGACAGTAGTAGAGGTAATTTAGAAAGACCTTCCTGTGAAGGCTCCCTGACCAGAGCCCAGAAAGAAGACACCTGACCATATCCACAGGTTGTTAAAGAGTACCCCACACTCGGGAGAAGCACCGAGTTTGTGTTTAGTGTATTTGAAAATCCCCCTACGGAGATAATTCTTGTGGCCTCCCTGTGTGAAGCCATTGCTCCCATCTGTGATCTGTTTGGGGCTGGTATATCCACAGTGTTACCTGCCACAGTGTGAGAAATCCACTCAGAAAATCATTGCTTCACTGAGGGAAGAATTTCAGGATGAGACATTATGAAACAGAGCTGGGAGGAAAGGCATTTAAAATATAGATTTCAAGCAGTAGGGCATGGGGGGAGGGGAGAGAGAGAGAGAGAGAGAGAGAGAGAGAGAGAGAGGGAGAGAGAGAGGGAGGATACTCAGGAAAAAGTAAGACACCCTGGAACGCATGTGCTTGGGCTCCTCTGAGTTTTTCCATGACAGGAGATCAGAGTAGAACATCCATGTATCTTCAAAGGACTGCTGAAAAACTTAAAACAGGTGACAGGTTGTTTCCGAAGGGTGCCTAGCAGGACTGTAATTGATAAAGTAAATCAATAAATCATAAGAGTACAGGAAGAAAGGTAATCTTTACTGTGAACAACGTTAACAGCCATGTCTGAGATTCCCAGGAGGAATTCTGGGGGAGGATGGGCATCAATTGATATGTTAGCATAAAATACGTTGTATACAAGGAATATTATCTCTGTGTTGGAAACCTTTATGCCACATGCTCTTCGTTGCACATGAACCCTTGCTTCTCAGCTTCTGACCCAGACTCCCAAGTAAGGGACTCCTTACTGACACCCTAATTTTCCTTGTTTACTGTGCCTCAGTGGCAGCCACTGAAAAAAATCACTGTCCGGGGAAACTTCAGTCAGATGTCACAGTGTCTTCAAATTCAATGCTTCTCAGTAACCAGCAAAATGTAATTGGTGGTCATGTGTTAGTCAACCTGCCTCATTCTCCTGTCTTCATGATCAGGGGTTCAAAAGCACCTGGTACTTCCATGACACTGAACAAAACCCATGGCAACTCACTGCATTTCTAGAAGGAAGCCCTTCTGTCACTCAGTGTTGTTTGTAGTCAAGGAGTCAGTGCACAGGTGAGTGTTCTATGGAAGTTATTACTTGAATGGGCAAGTTCTTAAATTATATTTTACATAGATTAGTAGCTAGAACTAAGAATCGTGATCTGTCAGCCTGGTCTTAAGGATTTCTGCCCACATCTCTGTATTGGAAGCATCTGGCAAATCTTACCTCCAGTGAGACATCATACCAATATCATGAATGATGTATATGATAAGCACGACACTGCATCCATGTCATCCATTCCTACACACTTGTAATCACCAGGGCAGTCACGAGAAAAACCACAGGACAGGCACTAAATGAGAGGCATTGTGCAATGTACTGACAGGGGCTCCTAGGAATAAAGATGGCCTGTAACAAAACAAAACACAACAAAACAAAACAAAACAAACCATTGTGGCTGATAGCTGGATCCCCAGCACTCACATGAAAATGTCCGTAGAGGTGTGAGAGGCATCCCTGCAGCCCACTGGCCAAGCAATCCAGCCATGTCTTGAGTTCAGTACAAGACTGTTTCAAAGGAAAGGATGGGAGGTGACTGAGAAAGACACTGGACATCAGTCTCAGGCCTTACATATACAGACACACTTGTGTGTGCACATGCCCCTCCCCCCACGGTCCTGAAAGGAAACATGAAAAATTATGGGTTTAAGTTCAAATTTTGTATCAGTATTGATTCACTAATTGCAGACAACTTGGCATAACAGTGCAAGCTGTTAGCATTAGGGGAAAAAACCAGCTGTGGAGCCGTTTGGATTGTTCTCACAACTCTGCAAACCAAAAATTGTTCTACAAGTTTGGGTGAGTGTATACAAATAAATAAATTTTAAATGTAAGAGGGGAGCCTTAATCACATACAGACAATTGAGAGACCAGGGTCTGGGATTTCTAAACCTACAAGTAACAGGTGAAAACCTTCCTCCTCCTTCCTTGCTCTCTCAGGCGACAGGTAGTGAAGCTCAGGAAGGACAGAGCCAGTCAGAACAGGAAGCAATGGGGAATGAATCCAAGCAGAAAGGTTGTAAGTAGGTCGAGGTAATTCTTATAGTTTGTCTGAGGCTGTAAATGATGATTCCCAAGTTAGGAAGTGCTGGGTACCTCAGCCCCTATGAACTATACAGGGACCAGCCCCTGTAAAGAGTGGTGCTTCTTAACTCAAATAATTCAGGCCAATGTGGATTTGGGTGGCCTGAATTATCTGTATCATTGCCCTAATTCTTCACTTTGACTGCAAAGACCTGGCTTCTGAGGGAAGTAGGCCATTCATTCCCTGAGACATTAGCTCCCTTCCTGAGGGATGAAAATGTCCTTACAGCTTTGGAATCCTTTTTACGTGTGGATCACATTACTAGCTGGGAAAGGCAGCAGTCCACTGAGCAGCTCAGAGTAGCTTTAAGGTATGTAGGCCAACTTGTGTAGGAGAGACTCCCATTGTCTCTTTAACAGACAATCCAGAGAGCTGGTCACAATAGCAGCTCTGGGGACTCTGGTTACAGGTGTCCTAGCTCCAGCTGTGTTTAGTCACAGGAGAGAAGGAGACATCCTGTCTTCATGATCTCATTTAGATAGCTAGCTATTTCCTGCTGGGCCTGTGCATTTCTTTGAGAGCAAATGACACGTTTTGTTCATTGCTTTCACCAGGGGCAGGGTAGATTGTTGCACAGGCTCATGTTGTTGAGCAGTGGAAGCTGAGGAGAGCTAAATGTCACCTGTAAATTACCTAGCATTTCTCCTCCATGTGTGAATGAGTTCTTTGATAAACACCTACTTATTCCTTCTGGACAGGCAAAAAGTGGTACTCGACCTGGCTCTGGCTCAGAAGATAATAACATAATTTGGGTTAGGAAGAAACTACAACTTGCTAATATAATCAGATCTTTTGTCTGTTCCAGCAAGTCCAATTTTGCTTTGGTTTTTAAGTATGTACTGGGAAGTCAAGGCCCAGGAAGCTTCCCCGGTAGTAGAGTTCTTGGCTGACACAGATGACTTCTCTTTTACTGTAGCCACTTGGATGTTGAAAACAGCAACTAAAAAAAGCCTTCAGTATCAAATTAATTACAGGCATTTTCCATCAATCACTGAAACAAATACAAACCCAGATATACTCAGAGCTAAGACTGAGATACAGCTTTAGAGAAACCCAGGAGTACCACAGAGGTAAGATCAGGATGCCCACATACAACTAGGTTCTAGGTGATGATGCTGGTCTGGCTGTGGCCCCACCCTGCAAACAGCAGCATCTTAGGCCCTACCTCTGGAAAGGCCATAATTCTGTTTATAAAAAAATGTTATTCATTCACAGTTTTTAAATCTTCATTTTGACTAATAAGTAACTGGAGTTAAAGAGAAAAATAAGCTCATTTTATGCAGTAACTATAACAGTTGTTTCAATGACTTCAAGCTGTCCACAGTGTGTCCAGGCATCAGTCCCCAGCCCACATTCCTTGGAACATGAGAACCTGGGTTCGTTGTTAGATGCTCCCATATGCAACCACACTTGGGAAGTGCTGCCCAAGAACGAATGTGTGTTAATAGGTCTGAGGAGCTTGCTAAGTTCTGTCTGACCACAAATCCATTTATTTGGTTGGAGGATGCTTCTGTTTATATATCCCCCATGGATTCCTGTTTCCTTATGGAACTACATGAGACTGAAGAGCCTGGAACTTCCTCTAATATCACACCATCTACACTATAATAATATTGGGTCTCTTCAGATCCAACATGCTGTAAACTGGTTGAGAGTCTAATTCCAGGGAGGTTGGACAGTTGGAAAAGTGTTTGTCATCCAAGTTTAGGACTCAGGTTTGGCTTTTCAGCACCTAGGTTTGGCATAGAAGAGTCCCAGGAGTCGCTGACCAGCTAACCTTGGCGATCTGGTAAGCTCAAGGTTCAGTGAGAGATCCTGTCTCACAAAAGAAGATGGGCTGATCTGAGAGACATCTGACATCAACCTCTGGCCTCCACACAGATGCACAAGCTCCTGCAGCATCACACCCCTCAATGTGTTCACACAAAGTGCATACACATGAATATGCATTCCCACTGCCCTGCTACGTCTGCTGTGCTCTTGAAAGTAAGAGTACAGTCCTTGTTCCTGCTTTAGACAATTATCCTTTAGAACAGTGCTTCTCTGACTTCCTAAGGCTGCAACCTTTAATATAGCTCCACATGTTGTGCTGACCCACAACCATAAAATTATTTTTGTTGCTACTTCATAATCGTAATTTTGCTACTGTTATGAATCATAACTGTCTTTGTTTTCTGGTGGCCTTAGGTGACCCTGTGAAAGGGTCATGTAACCCCCAGAGGGGTGGAGACTCACAGGTTTCGAACCGCTACTTTAAAATGGCAACAAAAGAACTTCTGGGGGAATCAGCATCCCTGACCTCAAGCTGTACTACAGAGCAGTAGTGATAAAAACTGCATGGTATTGGTACAGTGACAGGCAGGTAGATGAATGGAATAGAATTGAAGACCCAGAAATGAACCCACACACCTGTGGTCACTTGATCTTTGACAAAGGAGCTAAAACCATCCAGTGGAAAAAAGACAGCATTTTCAACAAATGGTGCTGGTTCAACTGGCGGTCTACATGTAGAAGATTGCGAATCGATCCATTCCTATCACCCTGTACAAAGCTTAAGTCCAAGTGGATCAACGACTTCCACATAAAACCAGATACACTGAATCTAATAGAAGAGAAAGTGGGGAAAAGTCTTGAACACATGGGTACAGGGGAAAAGTTCCCGAACAGAACACCAATGGCTTGTGCTCTAAGATCAAGAATCAACAGATGGGACCTCATAAAATTACAAAGCTTCTGTAAGGCAAAGGACACGGTAAATAGGACAAAACAGCAACCTACAGATTGGGAAAAGATCTTTACCAATCCTACGTCCGATAGAGGGCTAATATCCAATGTATGCAAAGAACTCAAGAAGCTAGACCCCAGAGATCCAAATAACCCTATCAAAAATGGGGAAGAGAGCTAAACAGAGAATTCTCAACTGAGGAAACTCGAAGGGCTGAGAAGCACCTAAAGAAATGTTCAACATCCTTAGTCATCAGGGAAATGCAAATCAAAACAACCCTGAGATTCCACCTCTCACCAGTCAGAATGGCTAAGATCAAAAACTCATGTGACAGCAGATGTTGGTGAAGATGTGGAGAAAGAGAAACACTCCTCCATTGCTGGTGGGATTACATGATGGTAAAACCACTCTGGAAATCAGTTTGGTGGGCCCTCAGAAAAATGGACATAATAATACCTGAGGACCCAGCATATACCACTCCTGGGCATATACCCAGTTGATGCTCCAACATTTAATAAGGACACACGCTCCACTATGTTCATAGCAGCCGTATTTATAGTAGCCAGAAGCTGGAAACAACGCAGATGTCCCTCAACAGAGAAATGGATACAGAAAATGTGGTACATTTACACAATGGAATACTACTCAGCTATTTAAAGCAATGACTTCATGAAATTCACAGGCAAATGGATGGAACTTGAAAATATCATCCTGAGTGAGGTAACTCAGTCACAAAAGAACGAACACGGTATGTACTCACTGATAAGTGGATATTACCCCAAAAGCTCGGAATACCCAAGATTTACTTCACAGCAACCATTGGACTGAGCGTGAGGTCCCAGATGGAGGAGTTGGAGAAAGGACTGAAGGAGCTGAAGGAGTTTGCAGCCCCATGGAGGGAGCAGCAGTGTCAACTGACCTGACCACCTGGTGCTCCCGGAGACTGGACCACCAACCAAAGAATACACATGGAGGGACCCATGGTTCGGGCCATGTATGTGGCAGAGGAGGGCCTTGTTGGCCATCAGGGGGAGGAGAGGCCCTTGGGCCTGAGGGTGTTAGATACCCCAGTGTAGGGGAATGCCAAGGAGGGAAGACGACGGGAGTGGGTAGGTGGGTGGGTGGGTGGGGGAATACCCCCATAGAGGCAGGGTGAGGGTGAGGGGGTAGAGGGTTTCTCAAAGGGGATACCTGGAAAGGGGGAAACATTTGAAATGTAAATAAAGTATCAAAAAATAAAATAAAATAAAATGACAAGATCTTTATGTTTACCCTTATTTCCGCCATCTCTAGGGATCTTTCTTGTATACATCTGAATTTATATTCTGAGTTTTCATACTTTATCTCCCTCCTGGAGAACTCTGAGTAACTTTATTATTTATCTGCTATAACTGAGTTCTTACGGGTGTAGGTTGCCAGGGGCAGTGCTAGGGTGTGGGGGTTAGGGTGTTTTGCCTCCATGTGTCCTGGATTTATAAGTTTGGACTCTTCCTTTTAGACTGAAAGGTGCCTGTCCCATGTCTACTGTGGAGGTCACTTTGCTTCCCAGCTTTGTTCCTATAATCCAGCAGCTCATGATCTGTGCTCAAGATGTTGACCATACCTATATCCAGTTCTCAGCCACTTGATGGGGGCATAGCTGAGTGAGGTCTTTTGTTTGCTTGTCTTTATTGAGTTTGAAAATTTTCTGTCCAGCTATAATCTTTCCAAATGCCCATCTTCTTTCTCCACACTCTCTATTCTCCTTCTGAGATTCTGCTCACTCCTAAACCAACTGTTTGGGTTGGCTTTTTTGTTTTGTTTTGTTTTGTTTTTTTGTTTCTTTACATGTCTCACAGATCCTGGATGTCCTGCTTGTTTGTTCCACTACTGTTAGTAACTATGTGTTGGCTTGGGTAACTTCTGCTTCCCTCTCTTCCTGTTCACTTCTGTTTTGTTCTTCAGTTGTATCTAGTAAGCTGGTGAACTTGATGAAGGTTTGCAAAAGCGCTTTAAAAAATACTTGTTTTTAATTATGTGTATATGTGTATGGATTTCTTTCATATGAGAATTCCCAGAGATTGTCTGCCAGATCCTCTGGATTAGTAGTTACAGGTGGTTGTAAGCTGCCAACGGTGGGATTCTCCAGGTCCTCTGCAATACCTGCTATTAGCTGCTGAGCCACCGTGTCAACCCTTTAAGCATCTTTGATTTCTACCATTTGCATTCAAGTACTTTTAACATTTCCCACCTCTCCACCCAAATTTCCTCCATTCAGCCTTTCCCACTAGATCTTGTGTTATATCAATCACAGGAAATGTCTCTTATTCTGACATCTGTGTTGCTACCGAGGCTGTTCCATTCAGTGCCTTACAAATGCTTTATTTCAACTACTTAAAATTGTGGTTTTTCTTTCCTTTAAGTTTTGAATAAATGCCAAACATCATATAAAGAAGAAATACAGAGAAAGAAGTCCTGACCAGAAATGAGTATGTTTCTTCTAGTGTGAAGGGTTGAGTCAGTCCTGGTGCTTGGACTAAGCTTGTGTTCTGTTTCCATAGTTACCACCCCTAACTCCCAGGCTTCCGTGGGTTGCAGGGTCTAAGTGCCTGTCCCACATCCCTCAACCTCCCCTACTGGCAGAATTCCTTTTGTTTTTTTACTTGGTACCATGTGTTGGGGGTGGATGTAAGGTTCTTCCGTTCCAACTTTAGCTTTAGTCACGCTCTCTAAGCTAGAATTTAAAGGAAACTCTTTCTTAATGTTCCTGCCCCTCTACTTTTGGCTACCAAATTGTGTCTTGTAGAGTTTGGCAGGCTCGGAGAAGCTAAGGACCCTCTCCCAGAAGCCTTCAGCACTGCCCTAGAGAACAGACCTGCTTGGATGCAGGATGCTGGTTCTGGAAGAGCTTTCTCTCCCTCTATGGGTACAAGAACCTAATTTCTGTATTTCTCACAGACAAGAGAGTTTTCTCCCCTTGAATCCTGACAGTGGGGAAGGTGTCTTGTCCTGACCCTCAGTGCTTTAAGAGATTATCCCCCCCAACCCCCAGGAGAGAAGAAATGGGAAAGAAATGGGCTATATTTCACATAGGCCCTCCTAACCTCCCTCTCCCTCCTTTCCAGGAGCTCATCACTGGCCCACCAAAAGGCTTCCTTTACTACTCTTCTGCCCTTTCTAGGTAGGTCTTCCCTGTGAGCACCCAATATGGGCTCATGGAGAAGAGAGAGAACTCTCTGTGTCTGGGGCCCCAGTTCTGAAATGATGTGCCAGCCAGCTTGTGTTCAAATTTGTTAAACCTGCAGATGATTTACCCTTTTTGTGGTGGCTGTCTCTTCCTCCCATGCGCTGTCACAGACGAACAGGCTCATACAGCCCACTCTCTCTTTGTGGGCTTTGGCTCTGAAATTCAGTTTCCTTGGTTGCTTTATAACCTGGACTACCTCATGGTTTTGAGAAAATTTATGATTTTGCAGATAACCCAGATCTGTCTTTGACGCTTAAACATGAACCATGTTCTCTCGATGTTTTCTATGCCTTAAGAATTCTTCCCAGTAGGATTAGTGTGCATGAGTGAACTTTGCTGAATGTGGCTGATTTCAGAAAGCATGTTTTGATTCAGAATAACTACATCATTCTTAGCTTCATTTTAAAATTCATTTCTAAAAAAAGTTTCATATTCTTACCTTTTCATCTGAAACCACCAAAAGATCCTCTACCTTCTATTAAGAAAAACTCACATGATTAGGGCCATGTATGTATGCAGTCAAGACATAATTCACTTGATTTCAGTAGAGAGAAATTCATATTTTTTTTTTTTTAGGCAATCAGATGTCCAATTGCTTAACAAATCTGAGAACTGTGAGTGAGCTCAGCAGATGTCCACCATTAAGGGGGCTGGAATGCTTCCCCGTTGCTGGCTCAATAGTTTTCTGACTTTTCAAGTCCTCAGTGTTCGAAAGGTTTTATCCGTGAATTTATTAACTTCATCACTGCAGTAGATAGGAAAGTGACATCCCCCCAAAGAAATATAAACCCTGATCTGTGAAACCTGCTTGATGTGACAAAAACGACTTTGTGGTTCATATTCAAGACACCAAAACATGGGTATTTCCAGGGAGGGTCCAACATAATCACAAGAAGTCTTGAGAGAGGAAGGGAGGAGGACCAGTGATAGCAAGAGAGGTGAGGATGGAAGCAGAGACCCTAGTTAGAGAGATCAGACACGTCTGCAGTGTTAGCTATGAAGACAGTGCATGGCCACAAGGTAGGAGCAGGCAGCCAGCTTCAGAACGCAGAAAAGAAGAAAACCAAGTCTGGGCCAGCACTGCTAGGAAGATCCCATTCTTGCCCACAGCTTGATTTTAGGGCTTCTGAGCTCCATAACTAAGCTTATGTCATTTAAACCACTATATTTTTGCATTTTTGTTATAATGGCAATATGAAATTTATATAATATTTGAGGAGCCAAACCCCAGTTTGCCTGCTTAGCATAAGAAAGGCTGTGACTGTAGCCACTGAGAAAGACTTTCATTCATGTGAGCTTTAGCTGGTGATCCTGGCTTTGTTCTTTGTAATGACTTGAGCTTCCTAGTGGATTTTTGCTGGGATTTTTTTAAAAAAAAAATAATCAGCATTGTATACATTTTAATGGGAGAAGCAGTCATGATTCTTGTCCTCTTGTGCTTGGCAAATAGATATAGCACCCGTTATTCCAGAGGTATGTTCTATTGCATTGCTTTATCATAAATGATAAAATAACATCCAATCTTTATAAAGGAAATGTATTTCACACTTTTATGGTTTAGTGTTTAGTATTTTATTTTAGACTTCATGAAGAAGATATTAGTGCCTTTTTCAAAGATAAACCCTTTCTTAGACATAGCAATAACATCAATAACTAATTTTCCATTTGCTATGACCCACGTATATTAAAGATACATATTTTTTTATATAATCCTCATAATTTTAAAGCATTCTTCTTTTTTAAAGATTTGCTTACTTTATATGGATGAGTGTTTTGCTTGCATGTATGTCTGGTGCCCTCAGAATTCAGAAGAGCAAGATGGATTTTCTGCAACCGGAGTTGCAGATGGCTGTGAGCCACCATGTGGGTACCGGGAGTCAAACCTGGGTCCTTGCAAGAACAAGCGCTCTTAAGCACTGAGGCCCTAGAAGCATTCTTCTTATTCCCATTTCACAAGTTAACTGAAGCTTGGACCCAAAGCCACCCAAAGCATGCAGCAAGTCTGTGGCCACTTACTTTGGACTCAGGGACACATACCTCCAAGTCTTTGTTCCTTGTCATTCTAGAATACTGCTGAATCTGGCAAAACTAAATAAGCTGAAAGGTTTTATTTTTTTGATAAGATTTTATGCTTTATTTTCTCTGCAAGGAAAAAATGAGCACAATGCCTTGAGCCAGATAAAAGACTCTAATAATAAGCTTTCAGCCCTAGAGTCATAGACCGAGTCAGGGCAGGTAATTAGTGGCACCCAGACATTCTGAAATACCTCCAATGACCTGCCTCTGCCTATGCTGGGGAACATCCTCTGAGCACTAAATCATAGGTTCTGGTTGCTAGACTTTGGAAGGTCTATAGAGAAAGGACCCTCTAGCTTTGAAGATTGTCAGATTCATACTGCCCTTTCTTAGTAGAATACACAGGTTCACTGTTTAGGGATCAGTGCTAATTTTCCCATGGTACAGAAAGTTACATTACCAATGGAACTGGGACCCCAAGATAGCTGCTGGGGGTTTTCTTTTTCTGTATGCGTATAGAACTCGCTCACAAAACAATGTAAATGGCAGCGATAAAGATTTGTTTTGTATTTTTCAGTCTCTTGTTACCTGGAATTAGACGTTCAGACAGTTTCATGGACAGTAAATAAGAAATCTTTCAAAAGAATCCTCAGTGGAAGTACAAATTCACATTAATTCAAACATCAGGGAAAAGGCTCACAGAATTCAAGTGACTCTTTTAGAATTTGGAGGTGTTATTTGTAAGTGATAGAATCCACACTGAGTCCATGTGTAAACTTAGCACATCTGATCATTCATTAATTCAACAAACCTTTATTGAACTAATTTTTGCAAAGCACTATGCTAGACACTGTCAATAGGACAAAATAAAACAGTGCCCTTCAGGGGCCCAAAGCCCAGTAGGCTTTAAAGGTAGAGATCATGTGATAAATGCAACCAGACACAGGTTGTTGTGAGAACCTTAAGAGATATTTAATACTGTTTACAGAGGTAGAGGAAAACTGCCATTACAATGGAGGGTATACTGAGCTGAATTTTGAAGCCTGAATAGGAATTCATTAGCCCAAGAGACAATTCTCGGCTGAGACAGAATGTTATGAAGTGGCATGAATATGTAAGACAACACAGATGGTCCATGTGCCAAGTAGCAGAGTGATTGGAAGATGCAGTCTAAGAAGATGCTAATGAGGTCTGAGCTTGTATAGAATTGAAGTAACTATTAGCCCTGCTAAGAAGTAGGACTGTTTTCCTGTTCACAATGGGGTCACTGAATGTTTTCAATAAACTAAAATGCTGCGAACAGGGCTGAAGAGATGTCTCAGTGCTTAAGAGTACTTGCCTCTCTTCTGGAGATCCAGACTTTGGTTCCCATCATTCATATTGGATGGCTCACATGACCTATAGCACCAGCTTCAGGGGATTGGATACCTTCTTCTGGCCCTGTGAGTACCTGCACTCTTGTGGCCCTCATGCAGATGCACGCGTGCACGCACCCCCCCACCCCCCCCCCACGCACTTACACATAAATACATAAAAAACATTATTAAAGGTACTATCCCGCCTATAACGTCAGATTGTGAGTCATGGATAGGGAACACGTCTCATCATTTTTATCCGTGCCTGTGCTACCCATAGCCCTTAGAATGCATTCAGCTGTTAATATAATCTTTGGATTCCTATAGATTATTTTAATGATTATTAACCCAATTCTGATATCTCCCTTATCCGTAAAATATATTAAAATATATTGTATCCATGAGCAGATCCTCATTGGTAATGGGAGAGTAAAGAGCCTAGTCCTCTGAGAGCATCAGCAAGTCACGACTGTGTGCATTCCAGTGTCAACCCAGATTCCTCCACGCCCCATCTGCAACAGGCAGTGTTACGTGCTAAGGTGGATACACGATGTTTTACTGGACATCTGCTAGCATCGTTGGTTGTCCCTCCAGTTAATATTGGCACAGTTCTCCAAAATGGCCAAAGACCAAAGCACCTTCTCTAGCCTTGGGAATTATATTACTATCATTTTTTGGTCTTCAGTGACAGCAACTTGTATTAGTTCCATTTTACTAAAATAAGCCAGTGTTTGAACTTTAATCATGGCGCACATACATGCATTATAGAATTGTATTCATGTAGAACTCAGTACACTGGATTGAGAATTGCTAAGTTGAAACAGATAGAATCTCAGTTTAAAAGAACACATAGAAAAGATTTGGTAGGTCGTAGGAGGTGGGTAATATTGCTGCACGAATTTTCTCAGCATCTGTAGAGACTGAACATTTGTCACTGGTTGAGAGAATAAAGGTCTCCCAGCATGCGTTCTTAGTAGAACTTTTAAACAGGACTAATGTAGCTGCCCAGACAAAGGCAACATATCGTAGTGAAGTAGATGAGGTAGAAAAGACCAATTGTTAGATGCTGACTTATTGACTTAGTGGTTTGCTTACAGCACTGCCTGTACTTCCTGTTTGCCAAGGATGACTTCACTTGTTACCTGGAACAGAGTGACCTAGAGAAATAGCCAAAACAACTGTGGCCCTTAACAACCAGCTCACTGCGGCTTTCTTGCTTACTCTTCTGTAGATTCTCACTTGCTTGTCCACCTCACCTTGTGGTTTTAGAAAATAAAATGAGAATATAAACCAGGCCTGGCATTGAAGCCTTTCGGGAGCTTTCCTGGCTTTGGTCCATGGGTGACATCTCTTGTATTCTGCTCTGATTGGTGTCGAAGTGCTTATTCCAGAGAGATCTACAATAATAACCTCTCTGGCAGCTAAATGTGGCGAAACACCAATCCACGGGTCAACCAAACAAGACTGTAGGTGACTTCTGAATGGTGCCTTTTAAAAGAAAAAATGGAATGCCATCTTTTTTCCTGTCTTTTATCTTCCATCTGAGAACAAAGCCTTAATTCCTAGCTGTCTCAACTATATAGATGCCAAAACATGCGTGCTACGTTAGGTGTTAGGAAACAATAGAAAAACCCCAGTCCTAACATCATGAAACTGATATATTAGCCCTGAAAGAAATCACTGTTGTTTTGGATCTTTATTACAGGATCTGAAACTTTATTTCAGGACAAGAGGGAGACAAAAGAAAGATGTGCCAGTCAAGTGTTTCTGTATTGCAAACAACAAAAACTCAATTCAGAATACACAAAACAATAAGGAAGCTTGCAGCTGTTGAAACTAGAAAGTCTAGAGTGGGCAGGCTTCAGGGGTGACTTGATCCATGGCATAGGCCACCTTTAGGGCTGCTATGACTCCTGTCATAATTTTATTATCTGCCTAAGTCAACAAGACACTGCTAGTAGCTCTTGAGGCTACGTGAATTCTCTTAGCATCTGTAGAGACAGAACACTTGTTCACTGATTATTTAGTAAAGAAATTGAATTCCACTATGACTGGTATGAGTTTAGGTCACTCTAACTCATATTTGAATTAATCACCAATATCCAAATCATGCACTATACTTCTTGCCTTGTTTTTGTGTATCAACAACCATTGTCAAGGGAATGGTGCCACCCTGAGTGGCTTAAGCCAATCAACTTCTGTGGGACTAGTGGGAGTAGTCAATCTATCTCAAGGTTCCTGGCCACTCCTCAGTGGGAAAGAAGTGCTAGGAGGTATCTAGACGAAGTCTAGTACTAAAGACAAGCAGCCCCAAGAACACAGGCACTTACCAGGCACAGGGGTGTGGAGAATGCTTTGTACTTTGGCTAGTGTGCACAGAGTTGAGAGGGTCTGTTACTGGGGTAATATTGGAAAGGCTTGATTAGAACCTTGCACATACACTCTGGGGAATTGGGCTGAGAGAGCAGCCTACGGAAGGAATTTTTGACTGGAGTAAAACAGCAGGAATAGTTAGCATCCTGATCTTGGAAGAATCCAAGGTGCCCAAGGAACACCTGGGCAACTTTTTCTCCTCATTATTCTCTGTGTGTGTCCTAGACACTAATAGACTTCTAGTAAGTGCTCTGATAAAAAGGCTCTGTGTACAGGGTCTGAAAAACATGTGATTAAAGCCATCTGCTTCCCCATATACTTGCAGCAGTTAGCCATTTCAAGTAGGTTTCTGTGTTCCATGCTTTGCTGCCTTTACTGCTGTTGCTTGGATTTGGCCTTGGGTTGAACCTGAACATCAGAAAAATGCTTTGCCTTGAGCCTAGCCCCACCTTTCACCTTAAGGACAGCAGGGAGCACTGGTGAACACTGTATTGACCTATTCCATACCTGGCATAAAATAGAAAGATAACACCGTGTAACCAGTCTTTCTACAAAGAAGCAAACGCCAATCTTCCAACACTTGCCCATGTCAGTCAGTAAAGGAGGCTGTGTTAACATTATGATCCTTCCTCAGGGTTCCTGCAGGGTCTGTTCTTTAGGTTTCATCAGTTTCAATGATTTGTTCCTTGTGTTGTTGTGATTTGACCTCGAGGCCAAACTAGATCAATTGCTTAAAGTGGTATTTGCATAACCTTAAAAAACCAGGCTAAGTTTGTTGTGTGATTTCAGGGATGTTTTCATCATTTTGTTGCTGTGCTGTCTACACATGAAGTACTGAAGGTCTGTCAGCCCAGCAACATACAGAAAAAAACAAAAACAAAAACAAAACAAAACAAAAAACAAAAAACAAAAAACCTGTGTTCATTCTAGGGATTGCAATAGCAAGTCATTTTTAACTTTCCTTCCAGAGACAGAAAAATATTTCTTGGGACTCCCAGGAAGTCTGAAAATGAACCATTTCCTGCTTCCCCTGCTGTTTCCTGGAGAGAAAGTGTCCTGCTTTCCAGGGTTTGAGTATATGATGGTTGTCATTACTTGTAATTGTGTCAAGAATATATTGACCGCTGAGCATTGAGGCTGTGCTTGCCTTTAATCCCAGCACTCCAGAGGCAGAGACAGGCAGCTCTCTGAGTTCAAGGCCAGCCTAGTCTACAGAGTTGCAGGACAGCCAGGGCTACACAGAGAAACCTGTCTCACAAAATAAATCAAATGTGTGTGTGTGTGTGTGTGTGTGTGTGTGTGTGTGTGTGTGTGTTGTATATTGACTACACCTTGGCTTTTCTGATGAAACCATTTTCAGGACTAAGCTTGGTAGAGACAGGAGACAGAACAAAATGCCTGAGGAGAGGAAGGTCTGGTGAAGAAGGCTGATAGGTGGTTCTATTGTTAGACCACATTAGGGTGTTAGTGAGACCAGGCACACATCTTATTGTACCAAAGATTCTACTTGGCCTCCTATCAAGGGGGGAGAGTGGGGCAGGCCCTAGTAGACAGGAAGGGAAAATAGAAACACCACCACCACCACCACTACTTTGGACCTTCTTGATGATGCTTCCCTGGATTTGTTCAGAATTGCCATACTGAGGCTAATGTCCCTTGGCCCAGGGTGACTTAGAGTGGCCAATCCCAATTGGCCCAAATTCACAATCTTTATCTTTTAGGAACATATACAGGAATGTAAGGATCGGTTCCACTAGCTATGACTGCCTACACTGTAAGCTGAGATGTCTCAGGATAGATCCTGAAAGTCTCAACCTTCAGACTGGCAATAAAGGGTGAAGAAGTGCCAAGCATAGTGTGCATGCCTGGAATGCTGATATCTGAAGGGTGATCAGGAAGATCCCTGGGTGCTGCATACTTGGAATGCTGATATCCGAAAGGTGACCAGGAACACCCTGTGTGCTACACGCCTGGAATACTGTTATGTGAAGGGTAATCAGGAAGATCCTAGGTGCTGCGTGTCTGGAATGCTGTCTTCTGAAAGGAGATCAGGAAGATCTCTGGGAATCTAAAGCCAGACTGTGCTACATAGTGAAACTCTGCTTTAAATAAACAAACATAACCGAAGACAAACAAAATAAAGAAAAGATGAGGAGAACCATGGGCAATTACTGGGTCTTGGCAGATAAGTTCAGGCTAACTGGAAGCAAACAGGAAAAAAAACCCAAAACAACACATGACAACAAGGAAGGTTTTAAAAATTCAATCAATAGAAAGGCAGGAGATGCCAAGGAGAGGTGAGGACTGTGTGCTCTGAAGGTAAAGAATAAGTTCTTCAGGTATTCAGGTTCTTTCACATACAGATCACCTACAGTGCAGAAAAACAAGCCCACCACAGCCTGTTCCAAGGCACCGATTAAAGCCAAAGACTAGTCCTGACAAGGAAGTATGTTACCTCAATGGTTGCTTTCAGTTATACATAACTTTCAAAGAGTGTGGAAAATGGAAAACAAGAGGTAATAAATCTATCAAACAGGGAGAAAATACGAAATTTCAATGTGCAGACATGGGGGGCTCTGATTAAGCTCTGAAGGTAAAGAATGAGAACCTTAGGAATAATTTACACACAGGACAGATCACCTTACCCAGAAGGAGAAAATCCAGCTCACCAATCCAAGGCATTGGTTAAAGACAAAGATAGATAGGGTAAAGTATAAAAACATATATTTTAAAGGACTCAAAAGTGGAGAACCCCAAAGAGCATGAGCATCATCCTCACCGTACCGGTTTTGCTGCTGTCTGGGATAGAGAAGTTAACACAGAGGCTGCACTGAAGCTCCAGACAAAAGCCTGAGGATGCAGAGCAGAGTCAGATTCTTTACAAAGTCTCTCCGAGTGGGATCCGAATGAACCTTTGAGAATAAAGACCGGTTTTCAGTGGAGACCCTAAGATATAGGAGATTCCAGGAACACGAGATATCCACTGTGAAAAGCTACAGGCATGAAGTGAAGTGGACCCAAGCAGGTCTCTTGATGTTATATTGAGTGCATTTTGTGTTATGAAATGACCAAGGGCCTATGGGGGCCAGGAGTGAAGCGCTATGTTTGAATATGAACTGTCTCCCACAGGCATATGTTCTGGACACTTGATCTTTAATGGGTGGAAATATTTTGCAAGGCTGTGGAATACTTAAGAGGTCTGGCCTAGGAGGCAGAATTAGGTCCTCAGGAGAGGGGAAATTATTAACATGGATTTTGGTTCTAGACACTCCCTGCTTCCTGTAGTCTGCTACTACATGTGCAAGCCCCTGTTGCAAACTCTCACTCCCAGGAACACTACCATGCCTTCCACTGCACAGTTCACCGAGGTCTTTTAAAGGAATGGCCCAAGCAAACCTTTCTTTCCTTAATTTGCTCTTGCACTGTGCCCACAGTAACATGACAGAAGCTACTCAGTACGTGTGCACAGGCCTTTTAATCTTGCACACGTGCAAGGATCAACAAATCATTGAGTCTACATGGACCCTCAGGCTCACCAGCCTGCCACTGGTCCCTCCCTCATGTCTCTAAACTGCAGTTCTGGCTACTTTCTCTACAAAGTCTCCAACTACCTCCCCCCAGCTGGGAGAGGACAATTATACCACTCTCATGGCCTTTTCTGTAGTTCTGACTTCACCCCTCCCCTCCCCCCCCCACACACAGGCAAAGCTGCAAAGTGTAAGAGGGACACTGCTGACTACCCAATGCCCTCATATGGACCTATGAGACTGGTGCTGTACACAAACATTGGCTAGAAGAGCAGACTGGGGACTATAGAGATGTGGTTTCTTGGCCAGGACCTCTTAGTAGATCAAAGGCTCTGACTCTAGCCAGCAGTGAAGCATCCATAGCTTTGACCCAACCTCATAACACTCTCACAGGAAAGCTCCATGTATGCTAATTCCTTTACATTACTGGGATCAAATACCCGGCTTAAGGGGAGATGAATTTATTCTGGCTCACGCTTTGCTTTCAGAGGGTCCATCCAGCAGGGTATTTGTAGTGATGGAAGTGGGTCAGTCCATGTGGGCAGGAGCCTGGGACGGGGGCTCCACACATTAGATTGGATTAGGAAGCAAAGATCTCTAGTTAGAACCATACGTGGATACTCACCTTCAAGGCCCACCCATGGAAACCCACTAAGTAGCTAGTCCATGCTCCCCAGAATTCCACAACCTTCCATACAGCATCAGAAGTTCAAGATCAGCTGTTCAAACACGTGAGCCTGTAACAAGACCCTAACAGGGGGCCGAGGGAAGTTCATCCTTGGTAACTGATTTTTAGGGATGGGATGTTTTTGGGGATTCCCAGACATGTTTTGTTCGTTGGTTGTTTTGTTTCTTTACTTTGTGGGGTGGAGGCAGAAGTCTCTTGCCAGCAGAGGGCTACCTGAAGTTAATGTCCCTGCTTTTTCAGTGAGACAGGGCAGCCAATGATCTCCTAAGTGCCACCCTGCTCCCTCATTACTTTTCCTAAAGAATCTCTAATTGCTTGCTCTTCTAGTCATCACCAGGACTATTTTTGGTACTTCAAAGGTGAGTTTTCAGTGTTGCTCATCTTATTGCCATTCTTACTAAACCCTGACAGGGCAGCTCTCACAGCTACAATGCAGCTCCAGGCAAGTCTCCCTGCTCCCTTCTATTTGTCTCCGCTCACGAAACTCGTGAGTTTTATAAATTCTCATAAAAGGAGAATTCACACTGATGTACATTTTACATATTCAGACTCTGGGCAGAAATTAAAGGTGAATTTTCCACACATCGTAAGTTTTTGTCCCTCTGCCCTCTCCTTCCCCTCTGCACATTAATCTGCTCTCATAACTGACCCCACCCCACCCCACCCCCCATCCTAAACCGCAGAATACCTCTCCAAAGCCAGTCGTTTAAGATTTCACAGACGGAAACCTCTCAAAGACTGCTCCCACACTTACAAAGCAGCAGGCAGGTGCATCCTTTTGTATTCTTCTCCACTCTTCCTGGATACAAAATTGCCTCTCCTTCTCCAGGCTCACTCAGCAACAAAAGTTACTGTGACCCCCACATCTGAAGAATTTTCATTTTCGTTATCATTTCCTTTATGGATGAGAGCTACATACCAGGATATATAACAGGAATAACAATAATTATAGCATGAGGTGTGGTAGGGACCAACCCTCTCCATTTTCTCTGATCTGCTTGGGACAGGATTCCAACTGGATTAGCTTAGACTGATGGAGAGGAGCTCCCTTACCAGGTGCTGACATTTTTGGTCTTGTGCTGCCTTTGGTTGTTCATGGGATGTTAGCTTCTGATGAGGGGTTCCTCTTTCAACCTTTAAAAAAAAAAAAAAAAAACCAGGATCTCATAGCTCAGGCTGGCCTAGAATTCTCTATGCAGCTCAGGCTGGCTTTGAAGTCTTTACACAATTTCTGAAGTCTCTAAGTGCCAGGAATCTACCTTGTAAGTAGTGAGGTAGGGAACTATTTCCTATACCATCTTGCTTGCTGATTGGAAGGAGTCCAGGGGATTCTCTGTCTCCCTGACCAGAAAGGTGAAATGTAAAGAAGAATTTTAGAAGGAAGTAAACTGTGTCTGTGGAGGCCTATTGTGTATTTCCCATGCCCAGGGAGTACTGGGGCTCTCAAATTATCCTTGAGATATATCACCCAGTAAGAGAGACCACCAATGACCCTCATCCTGGGATCAGAGCCAAATGGCAATTTATGGGTGAATGAAAAGGGTAAGTGGGGTGTTTTGGGAAGAGTAGGGGGGTGCAGCTAGACACACCTGCCCTGCCTCTGGGGAATGAAGTTCCAGCCACATTACAGAGGAGCTAATTGCATGACTTTAAGCAAGTTAATTCTGCCTTCTGAGAGTCAGGTTTTGTTTTGTTTTAAATAAGCTTTTTTTAACTTGCAAATAAATATATGATCCTTTATCTGCATACAGGACATAACAATGGTCTCAGTAGAGGTGTGAGAAAAGGTAAAGGACAGGAAGAGTAGGTTTCTTCAAATGAAAGTATTTGCCATTTGATATGCAAGCCAGATTAATTTTGTGAGAAATGTTAATTTGCTTAAATAAGTTTCCAAACAGATGGAAAAGAAACAAATGTATTTAGGTAGAGACAGAATACCAGATGACAACATTTATCTTGGCATCCAGATCTGAAGGGTTTCGCTTTTGTTATAATTTTTCTTATGGGTGTTAGCGATGAGCTTCTATGATTAGGCACTAAAATTAACTCACATGATGGGAAAATGAGACTTAAGAAGGAAGAACTGAAATCAGTGTTGCTGGAAGAATCCAAGTTGGTTATTCTCATAGACTTTGTGCCACCATTGCCTAACTTGGAGGCAGGACACCAGGTTCAAAGGGTTTGTGGCTGGCTTGGTGTTTCCATTTCTCCTCTGGCAGCCTGCAGAGTACCTTTCTGTATCAAAGATGCTAACACACAGGAATGACAGCTCTATGTATGCTCCAGCTTGACATCTCCATGTCCAGTGAGTGCTGTAGGTGTTGCCTTCAGCACTAGGGTTTGAACATCATCCAAGTGTCTGCTCTGATCTCTGTCAAGTGAACAGGTAGAATGGAGGCAGCTAAATGAGGGGAGAGTGAGGAGCTTCAAGTGTACTCCCCCAAGCTCCTGTGCTGGGGACATAATCCCCAAATTTATATGTTGATGGTGTTTGAAGATGGATCCTGCTTCAGGGGAAATTAGGGTAAGATAGGGTCATGACGATGCTCATCCATGTTGGGATTAGTGGTTTTACAAAGAGAGACCTAGGCTTGGACATTCCCTCCCTTTTGCTCTGTGATGATTCTTCCATGCTGTGAGGCAGCTAGAAGACCCTCACCATGTAGAGCCCTTCAGTTTACCCTCTTTTGGGGTACTTCCTCCTGAGTTTGCTCCTCCTTCATAAGACTGTGTTTCTGGGATTCTGGCCTTAAATCGATATTCTTCAAATCTTGGCTTCCAAAATTTGGGGACTACAGGTGTGTGCCACCATGGACAGCTGTTGTATTCTTTTATAGCAAACCAAAATAGACCAAGTCAGGACCCTGTGGCTTGACCTCAGAAAGATCAGAGTTACTGTCCTAGCACACACCCATCTTGATTATGAGCCCCAGTCCAAACACTGTTGCCTTAGCTGCAGACTGTATATAGAGTTAAGTTCTGGGAGAGTCAGAATAGCAATGAAATGTAAGAATGTACTGTTACCTAATGCTTCCCTCCATTAGATGGCTGTCTTCTCTCCTGCTTCCTCTCTGAAACTTGTGGCTATAAATCTAAGTTGATAAATTTTGTAAATATTAACCACATACTTTTTTACTAATGTGAATTTCTTTGCCTTTATGGCATTTA
The DNA here is from genome assembly GCA_019843965.1 of Rhynchomys soricoides. Taxonomy (NCBI): domain Eukaryota; kingdom Metazoa; phylum Chordata; class Mammalia; order Rodentia; family Muridae; genus Rhynchomys; species Rhynchomys soricoides. The sequence continues at coordinate 2,468,924 of JADRCH010000040.1, forward strand.
CACTCTAAGATAAAATTAGGCCGTGGCACAAACCCTGTTTGTCCCAAGCATCCATTCTGGGCTTTGGGGTAGAGTTTGGCATTCTTCTCTGTCATTTTTGGTACTCATAAGATTTTGTTCATGGCTCTAAGAGTGTCTGTTAGTTGGCTGCCAGTCCAGCCTCCACCAGTTCAAGGACAAGGATCATGTCTTTCATCTTTCATCCTTAGGGCCCACACAGTGACCGCCATCAAGTATTGTGAAGGATCAAGGCCCAGAATGGACAGGAAATACCAATTCGTGCAGAGTTATAGCTGGATGCTTCTTTTTAAGTCTTAGAGGAGCTTAAGAGTAGGAGGGGCAACTTGATGAGTCTACCCTGCTGCTGACTCGTGATGTCATCCTTGCTAAATCATTTAGTATCTTTGCCTTAATGCCTTCCCTTGATACCTTGGAAGGAGGCAAGGAGAGGAAAGCAGGTAATGGGGAAGTCGTGAGAGATCCTTGAAGAGCTTAGCGACCTGCTGGTAACTTAAGCACCTATGCATGGAGTCGAAGCCAGATCTCTTAAGAGGTCAGGTGAACTCTCATAATCCTGGACTGCCTGCTTATGGTGTACAAAATGCCACAAATATCACTAAGACAATGCAGTTTACTGGGAGTTAAAAGCCTTTCTTTTCCTGTTAGATACTGTTTCATGCCTTATTACTTAGAAGAAAAATAGTGGGGAACACTTCTTTGGCTGGCTCCAGCTTCTCAGTGTAAAATGGGTTTACCTAGAATGCAGGTTTGGTTCCCGGGGGTTCCTCCATCCCCTCTGCAGTGTCTCCTTTTGACCTGATTCTCAGCTGTAGTTCCTCCTGCCAACACTTGGCTAGCCCCGTGGGCAACTCCACTGGTAGGAATCTTGAGCACAAAGGACTCCATGGGTCCCCAGTGCAATTTATGTTTTTTTCTTTTTTTATTTAATACTTTATTTACATTTCAAATGTTTTCCCCTTTCCAGGTCTCCCCTTTGGAAATCCCCTATCCCATCCCTGTTCCCTCTGCCTCTATGAGGGTGCTCCCCCACCCACCCAACCACTCTTGTCTTCCCTCTCTGGCATTCCCCTATATTGGGGCATCTAACACCCTCAGACCCAAGGGCCTATCCCCCCACTGATGGTCAACAAGACCCTCATATGACATATGTGGCCAGCACCATGGGTCCCTCCATATGCATTCTTTGGTTGGTGGTCCAGTCTCTGGGAACACCAGGGGGGCCTGACCAGTTGACACAGTTGCTCCCTCCCCATGGGGCTGCAAACTCCCTCAGTTCCTTCAGTCTGCTTCTTCAGCTCCTCCATCTGGGACCCCAAGCTCAGTCCAACAGTTGCTGTGAATTGAATCATGGGTGTTCCAAACTTTGGGGCTAATATCCGCTTATCAGTGAGTACATACTGTGTTTATTCTTTTGTGACTGAGTTACCTCACTCAGGATGATATTTTCAAGTTCCGTCCATTTGTCTGCAAATTTCATGAAGTCATTGTTTTTAATAGCTGAGTAGTATTCCATTGTGTAAATGTACCACATTTTCTGTACCCATTCCTCTGTTGAGGGATGTCTGGGTTGTTTCCAGCTTCTGGCTATTATAAATAGGGCTGCTATGAACATAGTGGACTATGTGTCCTTATTAGATGTTGGCGCATCTTCTGGGTATATGCCCAGGAGTGGTATAGCTGGGTCCTCAGGTAGTATTATGTCCAATTTTCTGAGGGTCCGCCAAACTGATTTCCAGAGTGGTTGTACCAGCGTGCATTCCCACCAGCATTGCAGGAGTGTTCCTCTTTCTCCACATCCTTGCCAGCATCTGCTGTCCTGAGTTTTTGATCTTAGCCATTCTGACTGGTGTGAGGTGGAATCTCAGGGTTGTTTTGATTTGCGTTTCCCTGATGACTAAGGACGTTGAACATTTCTTTAGGTGCCTAGGGAAGGGGAAAGTAGGAGTATTCCACTGAGAAGGTGTCAGTCCATTCTTTGTTCACTCCCTTCCCCCAAGGAGAGACATCAGTTTAGTCTCTGAGCTGTTAAAGGGAACAAAGAGCCACTGAACCATAGCCCGTGACTGAAATGTCCTTCATCTGAACAGAGACTTGGATACTGTTCCACAAGAAGATGGCTTCAAAGGAGTGACACCCTGTTAAAGAGCAAAGGGGAGAGATGACCAATAGTTGATACCAGTTGCAGTAGCAATTAAACAACAAAGCCAGAGGGTGGCAAGAACTTCAACAGAGAAATTGCTAAAATAGCAGGTGGTCATGGTGTGGCTGTAGCAAGTACCAAGTCTTCTGAAAGTTCCCATTAGTGAGTGCCCCTGCCTATGAGAACAGGCAAGTTCTATGGGGAGGTCTAGATCAGAATGATCCATTGTCCTGGACTGCCTTCTGATGCAATGATAAATATCATGACCGACAGTAACTTGGGGAGAAGAGATTTAGTTCAGTGTTCAACTTTAAGTTTACAGTCCTTCATGAAGGGAAGTCAGGGCAGGAGTTCAAGGCGGGAATTGATGCAGAGGCCATGGAGGAACACTGCTTACTGGCTTGTTCTCCATGGCTACTTGAGTTGTTTTCTTATGTAACCAAGGACCATCTGCCCCTACCACTCACTCACATCAGTTATCAAACATGAAAATGCCTCCACAGACTTGCCCATAGCCCAAGCTGATGGAGGCAGTTCTGAAACTCAGGCTCCCTCTTTCCAGATGACTCTATCTTATGTCAAGTTGACAGACAACAGCCACAAAGGCAAACCAGCACACTGGGTAAAACAAACACAAACAGTGTCCAAAGAAACTTACAGCATGCCTTGAAGCCAAGAGAAAATAGTGAGTCCCAGGCTTGTATTTCTTCCCTCCAAGAGCTCACATGCTCTCAGAGGGGATTACCAGAAAGGGTCTACATGCTCCTACAAATAAGGACAGAATTCCATTACTGAGGTTCCCATTCCTGAAGAATCCATATGATGGTGTTGATATGTTAGTCTTCCTAAGTGGGGGTTAGGGGGACATGTCAACTCATAATAAACAGTCACTCACTAAATACATCCTGTCAGTAATGGCAGCAGGATTGCTTTTAGTGTAGGGGCTGTAACTCAACAAACAAATAACTTTGCTCAGCATTTTCTGTGCAGGAGGAAATGAGACCATAGGAAGAAGTCATCCCCAGCACCCTGCAGCCCTCCAGAAGACAGGAAGGTCTTATTTTATTTATGGATCTTGTTAAAACTGAGAAAACAAGAAAAATGGCATGAAGAAAATGTTTGGCTTGCAACATTCTGACACACTTGCCATATGGTAAGGTGTATGGTGTGGTAGGTGGACAGCCAGACGTCTCTTCTGACTCAAAGGAGGTTTTAATTTATGACTGTCGCAATTTTCCCCTGAGATTTGAGTTCTATCCAATGAAGAAGTTGATTGCAATCTTTGCCCTTTCAATATGTAAGAAAAAGATGATACTTTAATCATCAAGGAACATTTTTCAGGGGTGGCTTCCATTCAGGGAGTCTATTTGTGGAGAAGTCTGTGGACATTTTGTGAGCTAGTCTTGGCTGGTATTGTCATGGCACTTCTCAGAACAGTGATGGTGAACTGTTGTGATCAGGTTTATCCAGCTTTGGGAGGAAGCACTGAGAGCATATATAAATATGAGGGTCTCTGTGGATTTGAATCTCATCATGTTATAGGTTTTTATCTGAGGCCTTGGGGAGAAAAAAAAGACAACAAAGAACTGAGTGATTACAAACCAACATTGATACTGTAGAGTAAGGTGGCCAGATGGCTTCTTTCTCGGCCATGCTTTTTGGCTTGAATTATCTTCCTCATTACTTGGAATCTCAATTTTGCCCATGTTAACACAGCTAAAACAGCAGGGCAAGAGCAGAAACTGCAAAGGTTGAGAGAAACCAGCTCTTCAGAGCCAACTGTAATCATCTGCAGTGTTCTATAGTCTGGGTGTCACCCCAACATTCCTCTTTATTCAGAATTCATTCCATAGTCTTTGAAGAGAGATACAGATGGACTTTTGTTTTGAGGTGAGGGACCCAGGAACTTTTAAAGTCAGCTTTGTAAGAAACACACTTTTTTTTTTCAACAGCAAAACAGACCCACATCATGTCTTTATTAACTGAGCAGTTGCTTTGGGTTTTAACTCTGGTGTCTGTAGCATCCATAGCTTATGTAAGTAGAACTTTACCAGTATGGCTGCTTGTCCCAAGTAAGCACAATGCAGGTTTGTATTAGTCATGCGGTCCTGGATACCAGTAGCTCCTTATTCACACAGGAGGGAGGAAGGAAGGCAGATCTGAACGCAACGCCCAGATAATCTGAAGTCACTCCGTTGCTGTGACATTGTCCATCTGGATACCCCTTTCTGGAAGTGAATACTAGAGCATCTGGTGGACAGAGCATCTCTCTCCTTGTCCCTTATCTTTTTCTCCATCTCCTCTTGGGTAAGACAGTTACTGAGGCTGTCAGATTGGGGTTGCATGGAGAAGGGAGAGCCAAGAGAAAGCAACCCATAAGGAACTGAGACATGGCTGTGTTCTACAGGCCCTGAACCTTGTCATCTCAACCCTCTTGGGATCTGAGACAAAGAAGGAGCTGCTAACTTAGGTGGACTACTGTCTTCTAGAGATTGTCAACTGATGGAAAAATGCGTGTACTGGTTGTTGGAAAAGTGAGATTTTGTGTGATAGTGCAAGACTTAATCCCACATGGGTATTTGTCATCTGTAAATATTCATTGCTTGGGCTTTAAGGAATCCTCTCTTTTTGAGTGCTGCTTGATTATTAGAAATTAGCTCCTAAAAGCAGAGGACACACAGCATCCAGGTACCACTCTGGCACTTGCTGACCACACGGTATGAAAGTAGCTTTAGGTTTCACCTCTCTTAAGCTTGATAAGACAGTGTTTTCTCAATAAATGCCAAGGCATTTTTTTCTGCAACCAACTAGAAATTGCCATAGTTCAGAACTAATAAGACATGTGGATATGTCTGATGGATTTGGGTTTCCTGTCTTGATATGCTTATGTGAGAAACTCCTTTAAATAAAACATTTAAGGAGCTGGTAATACGGCCAAGTACTGATATAGAATATTTTAAAGTGAAGAATGGTATCCTTAGTTAAAAATTTTGCCATGGTATTAATTTACAGCAAATCACCTGAAATCAATGGTTCTGCTGGTCTGTTGTTGTGCTGTTCACTAGATAAATGCTGTATGAAATGGTCAAATCTGGTGCCTTGTCTAAGTAAACACTATAGAAAAAGCACTCTACTTACAGGCCTGGCCTTTGCATCCACCCTGTGTTCATACAGGGATCCTAGGAGCATGGCTCCAGGTCTCCTAAGTGTTACATCATTGCATTCTCTCTGAGATTCAAACTTTCCATCTTTAAAATGGCCAAGTGGGATTCTTAGTTGATTGCTCAAGATGTTAATGTGTTGCACCAGTCTGAGAACCAGAGACCCTAATGAAGTAGGACAAGAACCCGCTACTTTCCTCCGACTCCTTCTGTCACTGTCACTTCACTCAATGAGGCACTAAGCACATTGAAGGCAGGTAAATGTATATGCAGATATGTTGATCAACATAACTGACACGTAATAAGTGCATTTTAAGAGATTAAAGGGCCCAAAATTCCAGAGGGATGACACAACTCATTCAGATTTAAGAACAGCTCAGGATCTTTCCAAAAGATTGATTAATACTGTTAATCTTTTTGAAAGTTAGGTGCACAGCATGAATCGAACAGATTTTGTTCTGCTGTGCTGTAAACAGCACAGCAGTTGATGGAAGAACAGTTTTAGCTTTCATTTGTGTGTACTTGTAGCCTCTAGCTATAAAAAGTGGCTCTGGTGCTATTGTTTCCCAATGCACAATTTGTTCAGCTTTTATGAATTCTTTTAGTGCACATATCCTCACAAGTAATTATAAAATGCAATCGCAATAAATATTTAATAGTGCAGTGGAGATTCTAAAATAAAATGGGGCTTTGGTAACGTACATGGAGATGTTATTTCTAATGGTGTGTCTAATTGTCTCATAGTTTTCAAAAGCATGGTATAAAATGTCATGAGTCTACACATGAATACTTCTTCTGGGAATGTCTTGTCATATCCAGAAGAAACATAGCTGGAATTATCTATAAGCCTTTTATTTACTGATAAGGGTACTTGAACACGAAGCACTTCATCAGAGGCTTTGCCATATGGGAGATGCAGCTCCGTCACGTGGCTTGCTGTAAATTTATGGTGGGTATATTGCAGTAAAGACTATCTTTGTGACCTCCAGCAGCTGGTTGGTATTTTATTATGAAGTATTTTTGCAGCTGAAGGTTCCATATTCTGCTGCTTCCGCCCCTCACACACTGCCATGTGTATGTGGGATGTGGGTGTTTAATAAATACTATTTGATGATAAGACCTAATTTAGGCATGACATTTTCTCCGTGCTTATGATTCACGTACCTCTGTGGTGCTCACAGACACATTTAGGTTTTTGGTTTTGTAAAAGGTAAGGAGCCAGCTTGGCACCTTACAAAGCAGTGCTTGCGCTCCTTACACCAAGTTCAGACATGGGCTTATCAGAATCTCTGGCTTAATTTTAACCCATTCACAGCCACAGGTGGCTCCCTGTTCTCTTATCCAACCGCTGAGTAAGTATGGGGCCAAGAGGCCAGCTGAGGGGTGAGAATGTATGTGTGTTGTCACACGTCCATCACAGCCATTAGGGAGATAATTAAAATTACAGGCCAGATTGGTGATGGACAATATCAATCTAGGAAGGAAAGTTCCATTGCTGTTCTCAAATATTCAAAGTTGGAAAATCTCCAAGGAAATGAGCCTGGCTGGAAATGTGTTTTTACATAAAATATATAGGTCTGATCAACCCTAATTTCAATTAATTGAGCCTCTGACTCACAAAAACAGCTCAGAGATAAATATCCACACAAGAGCTTACCAGACAAGTAAGGTTCTCCATGGTATGTACTGAATTCTGAACCACCAAAACGAGGACAGTCCAAGTATATATTGAACTGACCTATCAAGATGACTTCTCGAAGCCCAAACTGCCAAACAAAACGGACTTGTTCATAAATCTTGGGGGGTTGGTCTGTTATTTTGCGGGGTTCCTTCCTGTAATGTCAAATACTTTGGCTAGACTTCTTTGTAAGACACTAGGTTTCCCATGAGTTTGCTGAAATCCTCCCCTCTGTCTGGGGAGGGTGGGGCTTCTTCCTGCTGCTGAAACCCCAGCTCTGAGAAACCACTCCGAGTCCCACAACCAGAAACCCCCTCTTAGCTCCTGTCCCACAGTGCCCTCCCCACTCTGCATCTTCATCTTCCTTCCCAGCAGCTGCTACCCAGTGTGCTGTAAGTCCTTGGAGGGCAGAGGACTGACTGCCTTAGTCACCTTGGAGTCACCACGTGTGTGTCAAGCCAGCGTCCACAGATGGGTTCTCAGTGACCATGTAATGAATCTAAGCAGTGTTGTCCCTGAGACCCTCGTGCCTAGGCTGGATGTTGTTGGAGCATGCACAGACTCTTGCCTAATCAAAGGAACAAGAAGTGAGCCCTTTGTCTTTGTTCTGTTCCCCTGTTAATCTAAGCAAAGTCTTTCAAGAAGATTTTGTCATCCATCAGTCTAGCTTTCTGTTTGGCCACAGCCTTATGGGAGGATCCTGCGGGGAGGGGAGGTGTGACTCTTTGAGAATTGGTTTTTTTTTTAAAATTAATTCTATATTTCTAGAGGCCATCTGACTTATTTTTGAGGGGTAGCATCCATAAAAAACGTATTCCATTATTGACGAGGCTTGGTAATGAATTTCTTCATATTCATCTTCCTATTATACAGGCAGGAATGCTCACTGTCCATCACTCCTGGCTTCATCCAGAAAGCAATGCAAAAAGCATCTTCTCAATGTGCATCTGCTAATCGTGTTCTGAGAAACACTGAAAAGATTGTAGTGTGGAGTGGGAAGGCGTGGCCTCACGTTAAAAGACTTTCTGGCTAGTGATGTTTTTATTTAATGCTCACTGATACCCAAGAGAGGACTTCCCTTCCTTTACTAATGAATGTGTAGGGGAAAAATCAAGTCATGTATGAGTAGAGAAAAATAGCGGAGAGCAGAGGAGAGGAGAGGAGAGCAGAGGAGAGCAGAGGAGAGAAGAGGAGAGAGGAGGAGAGCAGAGGAGAGAAGAGGAGAGAGGAGGAGAGGAGAGCAGAGGAGAGCAGAGGAGAGCAGAGGAGAGAAGAGGAGAGGGTATGTCTGCTCCTAAGTATGCTGGAGGAGAAAGTTTGTTGCAGATAAAAGGGAGAGCATAGCCAGAGGCAGACACATCTGGGAGAGTCCAGAGTGGGTGTGACCCTGAGCCACGTAAAGAGCACAGGGAGGGGAAAGGAGAGAGGAGAAAGGGAAACCAGGTGCAGCTGCCAGGATGCCCAAAGGTGGAAAAAGATGGCAGGTAAACAAAATGTCTGGAGGAAGGGCAGCCCAGCCCCTGTGCTGCAGAGTTCAGGGTAGAGACCAGGCTGGCCTTGAGCTCACAGAGATAGCCTGTCTCCTCCCCACCCCTAGCACTGAGACTAAAGGCATACATCAGCATACCCAGCCCCTAGATCTCATCTTAAATGTTACCTCCTTAGAAAAGATGGCTTTAAGTTTATTTTAGGTTTATTTATTTTACTTTATGTTTATTGGTGTTTTGTCTTCATGGATGTTTGCGTACCATGTGTTGGGTGTGCCTGGTGCGTGCCTTTGGGGGTCATAGGAGGGTGTCAGATACCTTGGCTGTGAGCCGCCATTGAATCCTGGGCCTGAAACTCTGGTCTTCTGCAAGAGCAACAAAAACTCGGTATCTCTCCAGCCCCAAGACAGGATTCTTGTCTGCAGTAACCACCCTGCCTGCTGCTGACCTCTCCTCCTTTCTCTTATCTCCTGGCTGCTTCCTTCTGTAATTGTCTTTATTTTTATTTATTCCTATATTTCCTAGGATATTGGCTAAGTAAGTTGGAACTTTTTTAATTTCTCAGTCCGGAGGCACAGATAAATGGTGTGTGTCTGTCTGTCTGTGTGGTGTGGTATGTG
>JADRCH010000040.1:2478040-2536997 GCA_019843965.1 Rhynchomys soricoides
CGTACACACACAAATACATATACACACTGCACACACAGACACACACACACACACACACACACCACTCATCTGCGCCTCCGGATTGAGAAATAAAAAACAGTTCTAACTTAGCCAATATCCTAGGAAATACAAGAATAAATAAAGATAAAGACAAGTACAGTAAGCTCTGAAGGAAGCCCCACAGGACCGGATTCATGGCCCAGCAGCTAGGCTCTAGACCACAACAGCAGCCACTTTCTTCTTTAACAATTCCATTGAAAACAGCACACACTGCTGTTCACACCTGTCATTTGAACTCATCGGGGAAAGCTGAGGTGTAACTTTCTTTCTGTTGCTGTGATAACCCCCCTGCATCTCAGAGGAGAGAGGGGCTTGCTTCATCTTATAACTGCAGGTTAAAGCCCATCGTTGTGGGGAAGTAAAGGGAGGAACTTTCAAATCAGGCACTTCATACCCACAATATCCACAATGAAGAGCAGAGAGAAGCGAGTGTTTACACGCCAGCTCCCTTGTTTGCTTGTGCTTAGCTCAGTGTCTCACTCCCATACAGTCCAAAGCCCTGGGCTTAGAGAAAGATGCTGGCCTTGCCCATATCAATCAACTAATTATGGCAGCCACCCCCCAACAGGGCAGTCCAATCCAGACAATCCTTCATTGAGATTCTCTTCCCAGCTGAATCTAGATTGTGTCAAGTTGACAATGAAGCCATCATAAGTATGCGATCCTAAGCCAGGCAGGCATTTGCTCAAAGTTCTTGGTGCGGACCAGGAGGTGTTGCTACTGGGAAGAGAGGCAGGGCGGGTGAGAGGCAGTTAGAAGGTCTATGCTTGCTTATTGTGCCTTTGCTTGTTTAAAAGGGTTTAAATATACTCTACCTAATTTGCTGTTACAACCCTAGAAACTTGGCTGTGAGTACCTGGCATCCAGATACCTGATGCTCCTTGACATACTACCGGATGTGTTAAGTCTGAAATTTAACCACTGAAAATCATGGTATCACAAATAACCTCCTGCTGTTCACAGTCTCTGGCGTTTCCACCCTTTACTGCTTAGCATACTCAGGCTCCAAGTACTCAGTATAGAGAAGCCTGCCGCAAGCAAGCAGTAGAAAGAACTGCCTTCCATTTCTTCTTTCCAGCAAGGAAACAGCCTTAAGTATGACACAAATCTATGTAAACAAACAGTATATGGTCATCTTGCCAGTCAGAGAAGAAACTCAAGTTAACTTTCCATAAATGTCTGTCATTTTTAACCCCATGTCCCCCTGGGGTTGCTTGACAAACAATGACTGGCCGTGAACAGACATCCAAATTGCTTTGCTTTCTTTCTTTCCAAAACATAGGACACTGACCTTACCAACTTGCAGGGAAATAAAAACACGCATTGTGAAGCACGTGTGTGAGTAAAAGAACAACAACAAAAAGACCCACATGAACTAGGTATGGCCTGTGTTTCTCCTTTCAGAGAAGGAAAAATGGATCTGTTACCTTTCAAGTTTTTCCACTCTGGTAAGCCCCCAGCTGTCAATTCCTGCCTCTGCTTCTACAATGATAAAACTACAGTTACGTGTCCCTGGATGTTTTAAAAAATCAGTCTGTGTTGATAAAAGTTGAGCTAACTGTAAATAAAATAAAACAATATTAAAAAGGAATTGAATGTCATTTGTAACCTGTTTATTTTAAGCCTGTGACCAGGACAAAGCCCATTGTTAGGAGTTAGGAACAGAGGAATCCCAATTCCCAATATCAGACACAGGAGATAATGGCCCCCTGAGATGTTTTTAAGGACTTTAAAGAAAAACCCATGTGCATGTAGCACTAGTATTGTATTACTGACAAATATGTCAGTTCACTGGATCCTTTCCAGGACCCCTTTGGCTTTGTTTTTCTGCTTACATTTTGTGAGATCTTCGAAGACAAAGAACAATGAATGGTATTCTTTGTGTGTTCTTGTTCTTGTTCATTCAGGGTTTTACCCAGGATGCTGAAATCATTCACAAACTAGCTTGTTTATAACTTTTATTTGTGCTGAGATATGACAGACTCACTTCAGACTTCTCAGAAGAGATGGCTGAGTTTGGTGCCCAAAGTTGAGATGTAAAATATCAACGTTCAGATGGTTACCTGAATGCATTTGCTGAGCAAGCATCAATGCTATGTCCTTAGGAATTCATCATCTACCGGAGAAGATTTGGAAACCCTCCACATCCTCCAAGGATGAGCTCAAGCTGGACGTGGTGACACACAACATAGTTTTATCATTCCAGAAGCTGAGGCAGGAGAATTGAGAGCTGGGGGCTAACCTGCGCTATAGAAAGAATCTCTGTCTCAAAAACCAAAGAAACAGCAACAAAAAAGAGTTCTTTCAACCATTTCAACCATTTCAAAGGCCTGCTGGCTCTTTCACCAGGCTGAGAATCCTCCCCCTTGGCCCAGCTCCAATCTGTACTAAAAGGCAAGTCCTGGTGGGCAGTCAGCACTTGCCCATTGTGTCCACTTGACCTGTTGTTTTTCTCAGTCCCGGTCTTGTTGAATCTTACTTTTTGCGGTTCTGTTTTTCCTAAAATACAACTGTAATACAAAGAGAAGGCGTTTTACCGAGCCATGTGGAGTAAGAGAGTGGAAAGTCAGATATTCTTTCTGAATGCACAAACAGGCTCACTGTATTGTTATGTATCGCAGTATGTGGCTGTCCAGCAGCCATGGATGAACCAGGTCTACATGAAAGGGACGCTGGAAATGAAAAAAGATGGAGTGCAAGAGAAGAGCGAAGCCAAGACAAAGTTTCTGATCAAGGCTCAAAGTTTAATATTCCACACTGCACTGATACAGGGAAAGCCCACAGACCCCGTCCTTTGTTTCAGCTGGATTGAGTTGCAAAGCAAGCTCAGCGGGCGGTCAACTCCTCCAGGCTCCTGTAGGAAACTGCAAATGCAGCAAGGCCAGACAACTCCAGCTAGGTCCTAAAACCATCCTGGGTTTGTTCAGCCTACTCAAGGCTGGGGGAAGAGTACAGTAGTAAGACAACTAGTGTCAACAGTATGAGTGTCCAGTATAAGTAGAGATGCTTAAATGAATTGGAGACCATCCTGCTCTGGGGTAGGGACTTCTGAACATGTAAAGTAGATTTCTATATCCTTAAATGGAACTATAACTGAGTACCACAGGTGACATGAAATCAAATGTAAATACAATGATTTCTTTCCTATATATATATAAAAAGATGTCTTTAACTACCTAGATAGTGTGTTTGTTATTTCTGAGGAATGAAGGTAGAGATAGGGACTTCACGTTTTAGCTTATGTAAAACTCTAGGGAGCCTTAACTTACCCGAGAGCCCCCAGAGTGAACACATGGAGTCAGGGATTGATGCAATGTGCAAGAGGAATTTATTGATACAGCATGCTGAGGTCGCTCTGCATACCAAGATGGGAGAGTGACCACATGTAACCACACGTAGCCTGTTCAGGGACCTTATATATGGATTTTAGAGCAGCTGCCATTAGGCACAATGTCTTTGGCAGAACAGTGTGGCTTTTAAGCTGATTGATCTTTAGGGAATGAGGTAGCAGGGGCTTAATCAGCCCCTCCCTTCCAGCCTACGTGAACCTGATTCTTCCAGGAGGGGAGGGGAGCCCATGTGCTCGGAGGGGAGAGGGGACCCTGGTGGAATATCTCAAAGTTCCCAAGCTGACTTCTCATTCCCCCCCTTTTCTTGTGCATTTTTCAATCCCGAAGCTACTGTTGATAGCTATGCAGCTCATACTCCTGGTCTTCTGTATCTAGCTCTTTGTATTTCTGCTTTAAGATCATTAGCTGTACTGTACCTATGTGTTCCTTAACAAAAGCAGCCAAGCGATTCAAAATATACGGGCCAAAAGTCAACAATAGCAGGAGAACATTTAAGGTCTTAACAAGGTCGATATGAGGGCGGTTAACTAAGAGGTTAAACCAAGACTCGAACCAGCTCTGACTCTGTTCTCTCTTCTGCTTGGCTAACCCTACTCTCACCTTGGCTATTGAATCTTTAACAACCCCAGAATGGTCTATATAGAAGCAGTACTTTTCAGCTAAGCCCTCCTTGCTGGAGGAAAAGTTAAATCCAATCTCCTCCTATTCTGTAGTACTACTTCTGATAACGAAGTCAGTGATTCTTTAAGATGACTGATGGAAGCTTCTATTCTCTCTATATCTAAATCAATGACTGTCCTCAGACTGTCATAATTTTCCCTTTGTAAGACCAAAGTGGATGTCCTGGTGCCTGCCCCAGCCATCCCCAACCACAACAGAAGGAAGACAGTGAGCGCTATCCGAAGATACCACAAACAGTCATGATCAAGGTTGAGTGATCCTGAGCTTGAGCAGATTGTCCATCTTCTGTACCATCTAGCGGGGGGGTCTCTGGGGAGCAGGACATCTGTAGGTTTCACATGGGAAGTGTGCACCCAGGCCTCAATACCGTCTACCCTGAGGACTGTGGGAATAGTTAGCAGTGACAGGCAGGGTCTCTTTCATCTGGGTTCCAGCGACTGTGGCCGATGTCTCTTTACATAGATCCTGTCACCAGTCTGGAAGCGGTGAAGGGTCTCTGGCATCCCTGGAGCATTTAAGGCAGACAGTTTGGGTCAAATTTCATGCTGTGGGATGCCTCCTGGGAAGGCTCATTGTATACCAAGGGAGTTGAGGTACCACACAGGATCTTAAAAGGGGTCAGGATAAAATGATAAGGGGGTGTTCTGAGCTCGGAACAGGGCCAAGGGGAGGGGCACCACCTAGTCTGAGCCAGTCTCCAAGATCAATCTAGTTACGGTCTCTTTTTCCGGGTTCTATTCATTCTTTCTACCTGCCCTGAGCTTTGGGGACGGTACTCACAATGAAGTTTCCAATCTGTCCCCAATACTTTTGCCACCCCCTGGCTTACCTGAGAGACAAAAGCAGAACCATTGTCTTATCCACCTGCCTTGGGCACTCCAAACCTCGGGACATTTTCCTCTAATATCTCCTTGGATACCATGGCAGCTGTTTCTTTCTGGTGGGGAATGCCTCAACCCATCTAGAGAAAGTATCTACAAACACCTGAAGGTATTAGTAACTATATTTTCCTGGCTTAACTTCTGTAAAATCGATATTCTCTAGGCTGTTCTCCCCTAGATCTTTTGCCCTGTTTATTCTTGGCTGCATAAACATTTGCTTGCTGGCATACCTTACACTGTTACTATCTTTCTGGCCCGAAACCTGAGTCTTATTATATATACTTTAGGTCCTTTAACTGCTTGGACAAGGTTTTTATCCCCTAAATGAGTCCATCTGTGCATTTGGCCTAGTAAAGTCTTTTGCTTGCTTTCTGGGGAGCATAGTTTTCTTTCTTGTGCGCCATTTCCCTTCCTTCTTTAGGTGATAGTTGGTAGGGTGGCTAACAATCTGAGTCCTTTCTTCTTCAGTGTATTCTAAATGAGGCCATCTCTTAGTTTAGTCTCATTTGTCAGCAGGTGTTTCTTGCAGGCCCATAACCAGGATTGGCTCCTGCATAGCCACTTCTTGAGCCACTAGATCTGCCTGGTATCCAAGAGATCCAGGATTCTTGTTTGTTTCCTCTGGTGTGAGCAGTCCTCTCTCTTGGCATATAGCTCTGTGGTTGTGGGATGTGACAAAAGCATACCTGCTATCTGTGTAGATGTTGATTTTCTTGCTGGCTCCTAGTTCTAGGCCTTGGTAGGGGCAGTTAGCTCCACTTCTTGTGTTGACGTGTCAGGGGGTAGAGGTGTCAGTCAGTTTAAGTCCTAAGAACACAGAACACAGAGGAAAACAATTAACACAGAGACAGCTCCATCCTGCCTTGGGCGGCAGTTGTGAATAACTAACACACAGTTCATCCCTTCCATGGATGCAGAGCATACTTTCTCAGCCAGATCCAGCTGCACTGATAAACCAGGAAACCAGGTTACAGCAAGACTTGCTGTTTCCAGAAGGAGAGGAGCCTTCTCAACTCCTTCCAGGAGGGCCTGAAGCATCCTCCAGACCCCTTCAGTTGCGATGTTAAGGCACGCCTACCTGCTGCACTTGACTGCCCCAAACACTGTGGGCTCTCTGAGCCTCCTGAAGCTTGCAAGCAAGACTTTTAAACAGACTTTCACACAGACAAACATTGAGACGACTGTGGTTACCTGCCCGAGCCATTCCTCCAATCCGCCATTCTCCAGTGCGTCCCCACAGAGGGTCGATTCCCGGCCAATGTGTCATATGTAAGATTCTGGGGAGCCTTAACTTACCAAAGAAATACATCAAGCTGAGGATTGATGCAAAATGCAAGAGGAATTTATTGATTCAGCATGCTGAGGTCGCTCTGCATACCAAGACGGAAGAGCGACCACGGGTAGCCTGTTCTGGGACCTTATATATGGATTTTAGAGCAGCAGCCATTAGGCAAAATGTCACTGGCAGAACAGTGTGACTTTTAAACTGATTGGTCTCAGGGAATGAGGTAGCAGGGGCTTAATCAGCCCCTCCCTTCCAGCCTACGTGAACCTGATTCTTCCAGGAGGGGAGGGGAGCCCATGTGCTCTGAGGGGAGAGGGGACCCTGGTGGAATATCTCAAAGTTCCCAAGCTGATTTCTCACATATTTTCATTTAAAAAATAAACAATGAGCTGGGAGGTGATTCTGTGGAGAAAGTGGCTACCATGCAAGTATGAAGACATGGATCAGAATCCTCAGAGAATACATAAGTCCAGGTGCAGTACAATCAATGCACATCTCTCATCCGGGGCTCCCATGGCAAGATGGGAGGCTGACACAGGACAATAGAGCTGGGGACACTTATGAGGCTGCTAGCTCAGCTGTACACAGTGGCTAATGAACACTGTCCTCCACACAGATACGGTGGCACACAATACACAAAAGAGAAATCGTGTCATATAAAAAAATTTTAAAACCCACAAATTTATTTGACATGACACCCAATCCAATCCTTAATCCTCCCATTAAAGTGACTTGTGTTTGGACTGGCCATTTGCATTGCCTCTGGGCTGTAAAACAGTCTTGGGGTCTCAGACCTGTGTTGCAGTTCTCATGGCAGCCCTTGTTCCTGGCCTCTGCTCTTGGTCACAGTTTCCACCACTTCCTGGGCGCTACTGTTGAAGTGAGATTCCTCCCTGGGCACCACTTACCGTTGTCTCTGTCTTTGTTATTGGTTCTGCTCCTCAAATGGCTGTTGCAGATTCCCCTACCACCTAGAACCATCTTTTGTAAGATCCACTACAAGTCCCACATTCCTCACAACAGCAACCTGCATCCCAGTCTCTAAAGTCACACTGTATTTTTATGGCCTGCCAAGTAGCTCACACCAGTAGGCAGCATTTCAATGACTCCTTTGACATGTGTAGCTGACTGAAATAGAAAATTTGCATCATTGTAAGAAAGGCTGTGTGTTTGGAGGCCTGCCTTTGTAACCCACTCCCTAGCATTTCTGAAGATAAAAGAAACTGGGCGGGTCTCTGGAGCACTGAGAGTCACTCGGATCAATGGTTGTGAGCCCAGGCACAACAATGGCTGAGTTATTGTCCTGTCATACACAGGCAGTTTACCTTGGCCTGTACCAGATAGTTCAGAGGGGTAAAATGAATGATGTTATTGGTAGAAGGCATGAATCTCTTTAACTTTCATTGATTAGTATGGCTTCTTTTAGGCTAGGCCCCATTTTCTATACACGTATTAGAATAAATTATATGCATATATACTATGTGATGTATGTTTATAATGTTATAATTTTTAAATCATATATAGTTTTGTTTATATAAATGAATTTATAATTTCTATAGCTAAAATTTTATATCACATTACATTTATATGTATTTTAGAATAAATTATACATATTATATATTGAATATATTCTTTTAAAAGTACTGTGATAGAGCCATAGCCTTGGCTGTGTTAGGCAAGTACTTGGCCACTAAGCTGCATTTCCTCCTAACTCTAGTTGTGTGTGTGTATGTGTGTGTGTGTGTGTGTGTGTGTGTGTGTTCCTGAGAGGAAAAGATTTGCCTCTGAAACAAGTGATTTGCATTCTGAATTCTAGGTTCATGCAAGTCTGTCCCAAGATGTCATTCACCCATTTCTATTTTTATAACCTACATTCCAACACAAGGTTATGTTTAAAATGAGGAATGTTCAAAGCCTCAAATTAATATTTCAAATATTTCATGACTAGCAGAGCGTAAGAGTTAGATTCTGAAAACTCCAGGGGAAAAGCATTCACTGTACCAGGACAGAGTGGTGATGCTGACAATAACTGGGTTTAAAAACAAAAACGTCTTCTTGCAGAGGTAACTCACAGGGTGTTCAGCCTGTGAGCTTCTGAAATCCACTTTTATGTACTCTCAGGCAAACGTAAGTCCTGCAGTACGCATTCCTGCTGGAATGACAACAGCTTTCCTAAGCTTTGGCCATTGACTGGCAGAGCCTGAGCCCTTCTCTACTGTCATCATTATCTGGGATGTGATTCTAAATCCAGGGCCAGTTAGCTATATTTAAAAAGCTGCCACCAACCATCCAATCTTCTGTAGTCCTCCCAGAAATTCCAAGGACAGTGCTGCTAGCATCAGCTCTGGGGCCAGTGACCCAGAACCTTGAGTTTTGGGTTTGCACATTAGTCTGTGTTCAAATGCAAGTTCACTAATAGCTCCAAGCTCCAGTTATTTCATAGATGGGCTGGACCTGACTGTTTCAGAATGCTTCCTCCAGGCATGGTGGTACAGCCTGCAATCTTTGTGGATAGTTAAGGACAGAGTGAGATGATCCATTCAAGTGTCTCATTTAGCACTTAGCAAGCACAGGGCTATTGTTATCTTCCATTACACATGAGCATCCTGGGCTCTTCCTGAAGAGGACTTAATGACTCATTGAAGCACAGTAATTTGACCAGTTTCCAATCAAGTCTTCCGTCACCTGTGAAATTTCAGCAGCAGGTTGTCACAACACTGCACCTCTCACCATGCTGGGCTGTATCAGACAATATGCCCTGCCTCATCTCACAAATGTTTTTTTTTTTTAATTCAAATAGAATTACATCATTTTTCTCCTCCCCTTTCTTCTTTCAGACTTCCCCAGGCCCCCTTCAACCTGTCACATGTCCCCACCCACTCTCAAGTTGATAGCCTCTTTTTAAAAAAATTATCATAATTGTGTGTGTGTGTTACAAACACAAATCTATATAAATACAACTTTCTGTTTCTGTTAATGTTGCTTGTGTGTACATGATTCCATTGAACATTGAACAGCCAATAAGAGAAGAGTTCTTCACTTGGCGAGGCTAATTCTCCTCCCAACGGGAATTAGTTGCTTGTGACGTTTTTTTTAATCTAATCTAGGGGTGGGACCTTATGAAAGTCCCCCTCTTCCACACTAACATGTCCCCTGAGCCATATATGCGGGAACTGTGATGTAGCTGTGTCTGTCTGAGTTAGCCTTCACAAGATCTGTTGATCTCTGTATTGTGTCCACTGGTTTACTGTGATGGTCTCCATTTGCTGTAAAGAGAGGTTTCTTTGATGAAGGAGAGATAGTTATACTTATCTGTGGCATCAGGATGAGACTTAGAATGTAGTAAGTAATTATGCTGGTCTGGCAAAGTGACTGTAGATTCTTTTCTTAAGTCCGTGACCTCACTAGCCCTGGGAATCTGGTCAGGTTTAGCATGATTTCCCTCCTGTTGAGTGAGCCTTAAGTTCATTTAGATGGCTATTAACTGCACTTATCTTTGCCCTAAAAGGTGATATTTCTTTTCATGGTAGAGATAACTTAGTACTCTCTCTATATGGGAAACACAGAAGCAGGCCACCTCTGTGATAGCTGGGCAGATTAGAAAGGAGTAGAGTAGCCACATAATGCTGAACATATAAAACTGTGCTCCACTGCATCCTGTGGATGAGTGGATTTGTAACATCAATGGAAGGTCCATGAGAGTTGTAGGAGACCTTTCCTGAGATCTAAATAAATTATATATATTGACTTTCACTACCACCTCCAAAACGATAATATCTCCCATAGAGGATCATGGAATCACATTCCCATGTTTAGATAACAGGCAAAAAGTACAGAACAAAAGGAACCCCTAAAATAATCAAGTGTACCCATCTTTCAAGTCCCCCAGGACCTCTCCTACCATGCCTCAGCTCTGGGCAGCCCTCTGCCTCACTGAGAACTCCGAGACTTGGGACATGCTCTGACAGTTAGGCTAGGTTTTTCCTCAGACAGATTTATTTTTTCCTAAATTGAAAACTCTCTATGCAAAAACAAAACAAAACAAAACAAAAAAACCCACTGGTGTTTCACAGGAATAAAAAGAAAATTTTCAAGACAGTTTTTATTAAACACAAATTTTATAATCCCCAGAGCTAAACCAGTTCTATGAGACTGGCAGACAAGCCTTAAATAAAGCCATGAACTGTGCAGAGTAAGAATATAGGTGCTCACCTTTAACCTCCCAAGAATGTTTTTGACCTTGGCTTAGAGTCTCAGGTAGGCTTGTGAAAAAGAAAAAAAAAATGTTGTTCTGTGCACTTGTCCCATGTAAAGCTGGCAGAGAGCGGGTGTACCTGGGGCTCTCAGTGTCCCTCGTCAGGTTAAACCATGAGATGCCTAGTTCCGAGAGAGTGTTGGGTAGATGACATAAAGGCTCCCTGCTTCTCTGGCAGACCTATCCCTCACTGAGGGCTCTGTCAACCTCTGCATCACACTGTCCTTGCTCCAGACTGGGGGAGTGCTCAGGCTCAGTGCCTCTGCCTGGCCCAGGAGAAGGCTGCAGCCTTCCATCACCTAAGGCAGCTGAGTCTGGGAAATGAGTGCATGCTCATCCCAGTCACATGTTCTGACCCTACATCCATGTTTTAACCTGTCTGCTGTTATTACTGTTTGTTAGTTTATGCCTGGTAACAGTCCTTCTTCTGAAGTCCTGGTACCATTCTTCTTGGTACTCTTGGTTGTTTATTTTTGTAACTTCAGGAGAAAGTTAAGACAGATGCTTCTCTAGAACAGGCCTACTTTTTAGCTAAGAGAACCTTTTTCTCAGTCTCTCATCATCAGTCTCTCATTGTCAGCATTCTCTACGTCTCTGTTTCAGAGCAGTGACATGAGACTGAATTGAGTTACTGAACTATCACCATAAACCACAGGCCCCTGATTCTCAGCTCCTGTGAAGAGAATGGACTCTGAGAGAAAGCATACTGTTGAACATCCACGGTCCTTCCCTGTACCTTACCAAATTCTTGGTAATTTCCAAGTTTTACTGTTCAACACAGTCATCTGTATGTTGGTAACAGGACCCATGTCCCTGTCATTTTTAGCCCAGGGAGTCATGTAGAACAGTGTGACTTTGTCCTCTGGGGACTTCAGCATCCAAGGCAGATGTCAGAGAGCAACAACGCAAGGATCACTTACTCCTTCTGGTACAAACTACCCTAGAGCATATTATTAGAGATAAAGAAACCAACCAATGGGTATTAGTGTGCTACAGATGCCTAATGTCCTTCCTGCAAAACTGAGATAATAAAATCAATAGTTCTGATTTATTGAGTGCATACTATGTGTCTGAAGGAGCTAAAGGTATCGTATCTCATTTAATTCTGATAGTAGCTCAGAGAGGTGGCATGATTATTCTTCTTCCCACTTTAAAGATTGATTAATTGAAGTGCTAAGAAGACATATTGCCCAGAGTCTCACAACTGGTGGAAATCTAGCAGACCTGGAATTCAAATTGTCTAAGCAGCAGGCTGCCCATTGGAATTAGCTCCAGCATGGAGCTGTGGGTTTGGGAGTGAAGCTTTGGGGGATGGGATGGGATGGGGAGAGCACATTGGGTTCAGGAAGTAGCCTGTTCTCTCTCTCTCTCTCTCTCTCTCTCTCTCTCTCTCTCTCTCTCTCTGTGTGTGTGTGTGTGTGTGTGTGTGTGTGAGAGAGAGAGGAAGAAGAGGAGGAGGGAGGGAGGAAGAGAGGGAAGGAAGAGGCTGGAGGGAGGGAAGGAGGGAGGGAGGGAAGGAGGAGATTTGATGGCAATTGTTTCAGTTTCTTTTCCCTCAATGACTATTGTGACCTGTGAATCCTTCTATGTCTGTTATAAGCACTTCCCTAAAATTTACTTGTAAAATGAAAATTTAGAAATTGTCATTCCAAATGCCTTCAGGTTACAGAATTTTCTCGGCCTTCTCTGCTTTGCTTCCATCTGCAGGGGCATCTGTTCACACACTTATTCCAATGTGGATCAATAGACCTCTGCATAAACGAGGCCTCTAAATTCTGCAAAGGAGCTGCTGAGCTCAGATGTTTGGAGGAATCTCTGTACACTGAAAAAAACTTTTCTTTAAGAGGGTTATCTAGACTGTGGGGGTCAGGAGCAAAGATGAAAGAACCATTAAGGAGCAGGGACATTTGTAATTATAACACAAAACCCCCAAACACAGCACAGGGAAGAGTGGGTTACAGGAGAGATACAGGCTGTTCACAGAGGTGGTCCTCCCAGCAGGCCCACGTGGGAGCCACTAACTCTTGTGACCTCTTGCATCTCAGATCCCCCCCCCCATACCCTATTAGTGCATGGTCCCCTCAGACATGTTCACGTTCATTTTCTTTGTGCTAAATCTTTCCTACTTGGTCCCAGAGCCACCGAGGCTCACACACACTAATCTCCTAGAAGCTCCCTCATATTGTATGTATACATGTATGTGTGTGCGTATATAACAGTAATGTATGCGCATATAGTAGGCTAGATAAGAAAAGCACTTTTATCGCACAGCTTGTATTTAACAGTGTAACAGGACAGGATCCTACCTGGGCAGCTGCTAGAGCGGATACCTCAGTACCCACATCTGCCAGCTCTGCAGGAAGCACTGACAAGAATTAATTGGCTCTCCAGAACCTCAAGGCTCAGTTCTCCAGCTCTGTGCCAACAATCCCCCGCAGGACTCTGCCGTCTCATAATTTACTGTCCAGAGAGTGTTCCGTTTGCAAGAATCCCATCAAATAGGCACCACATAATGCTTATTTATAAAATACCAGATTCAAGAATGAAGAAAATTTCAGGGTGTTTTGCTCAGTGGAAAGAAGACATGGCTACATCCAAATCACTTGGCTCAGTCAGCATTCTTCTTGTGATTTTATCCTGCCCCCGTCTACAACATATGAAAAAAAAAAAATGAAAAGAACAAAGGATGTGATTTACACAAGCTTGGGCAATATTTCTAAGTGACAATTCTAAATGCCGTAATCCAGAGTGTTGAAAAAATTCTTAAAATATGAAATACAAAAAAAATTTAAATCTTCATAATATCATTCTAAAAATATAATTTAATTTTTAGGGGTGTCTAGATAACTTTCTAATTTGAAATATGCAGAAGGAATTTATTTGTGTATTAGATAACACGGTTTTATATTGGTGTTTGTTTTAGTTCTTTAGATTTATAAAGACTTAGAAGTGGCCTGTTGAGCTTTCAAGGGGGAGGGGAGGCATTTTCAAACAAAATTTACTGTTTGATTCTCCTTTCTCCCATTCTCATCCACATCATGATTCCAAGTTTAAACACATTAGTTTCTGCTAATCACACATACATGTAAGTATGCACTGGGATTACGTATTTTAAAATTTTACTACTTTTTATTTTTTAAAAAATTATCCTAAAGATATAATTAAATGAATCACATTCACATGGAAAAATATTATTACAGCTTATTCTTATTTTTCTTTGTCAGAACAGTGAACCTTCTATTTGTAATTTTACTTTTTATTGAAAAAAGATTTTTTCATACATTATGTTCTCATCATGATTTCCTGTCCCCCAACTCCTGCAGATCCTTACAGCCTTTCCACCCACCCAAATCTACACCCTTTCTTTCTCTCTCTCATTAAAAAACAGACAAATAAAACAAGCAAACAAACAAACTGAAAAAGAGCCTAAGAAGAAGCAGGAGAAACACACACAGACGCAGAGGTGCACACATCTGCACATAGAGAAGATCCATAAAAACACAAAATTGGAAACTATGCTATATAAGCAAAATCCCTATCAGGAAAAAAAATGCTTCCACAATACAAGACAGAAACCCTCCAAAAATGACACTGAATTCATTGTGTTTTGGCCATCTCCTGCTGAGCATGGGGCCTGCAGGCCCTTACCTGCCCTTTGCATACCCAGTGAGACAACTTTGGAGAAAACCACTTTCCCATTATTAGCAGTTGTCAATTGGAGATAGCTTCTTGGTTGGAATGGGGACTTGTATCCACTCTCTCTATCTGGCTTAGACCTATTCAGGCCCTGTGCATGCTGCGGCAGTCTCTGTGCGTTCATATGTGCATTAGTCCTGCTGTTTCTAGAAAGGCCTTATTTCTGTGGTATCTTTAATCCATGCTGGCTCTTACTTTCTGCCCCTCTTCCATGGAGCCCTGAAGGGACTTGATGAAGACATCCCATTTAGGACTAAATGTTCCAAGGTCTCTCACTCTCTGTCTATGATCCAGTTGTGTCTCTGTGTTTGTTTCCATCTTGTGCAACAAGAAGCTTCTCTGATGATGGCTGAGCAAGGCACTGATCTATGAGTGTTAGGAGTCATTGCTATATTCCTTTAGCAGACCAGTAGTATTTGTTTTTGTCCCCTTGGTCCATGCATATCAAGTCTCAGGTTCTTAGCCATCTGAGCAGTGTCAGTCATGGGTTCTATCTATGGGGCAGGCCTTAAATCTAATCAGATAATGGTTGGTTACTCTCGTAACTTCTGTGCCACTATTTCACCAGCCTATCTTGCAGGCAGGTCACCATGGTAGATCAAAGGGTTTGTAGCTGGGTTGATGTTTACCTTTCTTCTCTTGCAGTATGCCGAGTATCTTCCAGTACCATGAGTGCTGCTGGTCAGTCAGGGTGAAGGCTCTAGGTTGGCACCAACCCAACTTCTTTATGTTCAATGAGTTGTGTGTTACCTTCAGCAGTAGGGTCTTACCATCAATTTGTGGAGAGAGCAACCAATAGCCTCGGCAGTTTGGGAGGTTTTCATGGGGCCCCTTTTGGCCAAAAAAATCAATTAAATGTAACTCATTCCTGGCACTGGAGGTTTGTTTGGTGGATAGAGAGAGACACTAGTTAAAGCTCTATCTTTCCTCTTATTTGGCAGTCTCATGTAGCTCACCTTCATACGTGTATATTTCAGAAGTTCCCACAGTATTAGTCTTCCATATAACCCTTCGATGGCCCTTAGCTTTAGTGTTATTCCCCTCTTCTCTCCCTGTCCCATGTAGTCTTCCCTTCTAGACCCCACTCTGCCTCCCCATGAATGTCTACTTCCCCTTCCTCAGGAGATCCTTTCCTCCCCACCAGACCCTTACTCTACACCTAATGTCTGTGGTTGTATGGATTGTACCCTGCCTATCAAACACTTACAAGCCAACATCCATATGTAAGTGAATACATAGTATATTTGTCTTTTTAGGTTGAGGCAAACTTGTTCAGGATTATTTTTTCTAGCTCCATATAAATGTGTTTAAATTGAAATGGAGTTCAATCACTGTTCCCTCCCTGTCTCCCTCCAGTGACCTTCCTTTAAACCCCTCTTATTTCCCCATCTAGTCTCACGATAACTCCTTTTGCTTTGATTATTATTGTTAATACACAAACACACATACATGCATACACAGAGATGCACAAATTCACCCGTCTGTCTGTTTTCATTGTTGAGGTGTTTATGGTGCCAGAGCTGATGATAACCAATAAGAAGGCTCATATCTTGGATAGACTAATTTGTTCTTCTTCTCCAAGCTGTCTCTAGTTCTTTATCTAAGACTGTGGCTACATGAAATTTTATCCCTTCCATGTTAACAAAGCCCCTGAGGATATATTATTTTATATTTACTAAAATTATAAAGGAGTGAAGCCTCTTGGGCTAACGATGCTCCCACAAGAACCACAGACTAACAGAATTCCCAGTACCAGGCACAAGAAACCCAATTTCTAATGACAGATCACAGTTAATCAAGTGACTCTCCAAACAATATACTTTAAATGTAGTTCTCAATTGACTCAGGGGTTGAGGGTGGGCCCCTATTGCTGAAGACACTGTACACTTAGATTAGGACACAGGATTTAAAATGATTTGAACTGGGTCTAACCTGAAAGCCTCCTCCTTGCAGTATAGCTTCCATGGTTCCAGAAAATACTACGCAAGCTGCTAAGCGAGGGAAGCCATTACACACTTTGGCCCAGCCGCAGCACCTATGAAGAATGATGACTAACATGGTGAGATGTGCATAAAGGCACAATAAGTAGCACTCACACATCAGTGACAGCCAACAGCTGTCCAGTTAGATGTAAAACCCACTTGATGGGGGACTCATGCCGGGTACTGGAAACCTAGCCAGCTTCCCAGAGCTAATGAGGCCATAGACTTAGAAAAGAATCTACCACCGCCACTTTGACAGCATAATGCCCTGCCACATTCTAAAAATTCTTTAAAAGACATTTATGCAGAGGTCTAAGCTGCCATTGTATATTTTAAAAAGACATGTATTTGTGAGGTGTGTAAAAATAACATGATATAACCCTTGACATCTTACTTTACACAGTAAGACATGATGGTGGTCCACACAGATGCAAACATAAGCACTGGAGAACAGCAGTGACAGCAGTTGGGAAACAAGTTACGGGCAGACAAATTGTATCCATAAAGAAACAGGACAAAAAAGCAAGATACAAAAATGCATGTCACTTTGTTGGTAAATGTATTCACTCAGCTTTCTAAAGGTGGTCACCTGAGATACTGTAACTAGGAAGCTTTCTTTTGGCAGTACTGCTCAAAGGGGCAATGGGTATCCTCTTATGTACCTAAAGTACTGAAATCTCAAGAAACTTTATCTTTTGCAAGTGCAGATGTGCAGAAAGGAATTCCTTCAATTATAAGGGGGCTTCAGGATTTTTGTGTCCTAGCCAACCCAGATAATGGACATTCACAGAGTCAAACTGAAAACAACAACAACAACAACAACAACAACAACAACAACAACAAAGATAAGCATAAATTGAGTTAGAACTCTGTATTAGTGACTTGTCTGTTGCTGTGATAAAACACCACAACCATGGCAACTTAGAGAAGAAAGGGTATATTTGGGCTTATGGGTTAGAGCCCATGATGTCCAGTAAAGGCCTGGGGCAGGAGCAGGCAGGTGAGGGCTCACATCTTGAACTCCATAGGAAGCAGAGATTGAAATCAAAATGACTGGAGTCTTTAAACTCTCTGTCCCACTCTACTGACTCATTTCCTACAACAAGGCCATACCTCCTGGGCCTCTCCAAACAGTACCAGTAACTGGGGACCAATGCAGACACACTGTAAAGAACAAATTTACCAAATAAAAGTGATTCTCTTATCTAGCCTGCTACATATGTATATATTACTGTCATGTATACACATATACATATGCACACATTCATGTACATATATTGTGATAGATTAGCTTGTGTGAGTGTCAATGGCCTGGGGTGAGGAAGCTCTACCACATAGATCATTCAAATGCTCAAGACTGGGGCTGACTCAGTGGCTTAAGCATATGCTTGTTGCTCTTCAAGGGTTTCTGGATATGAAACCCACATGGTGGCTCACAACCATCTGTAACTACAGCTCAGGAGATCTTACGCTCTCTTCTGGCCTTTATGGGCAAAGCATATAAGTGGTGCACAGACATGCATATAGACAGAATGTCCATACACATACAATGAAATAAAAATAAGAGCTAGAGAGATGGCTCAGCAGTTAGGAGCACTGGCTTCTTCTCTTCTAGAGGACCTGGATTGAATTTGCCACACCAGCAGCCCACACCTATCTGTAATTTCAGTTGCAGAGATCTGATACCATCACACAGATGTACATGCAAGCAAAACACCAACGTACATAAATTTTAAAATAATCATTCAAAAATCAAAATAAAGCAATCAAATCCCCTAGTCTAAGAAAACTATCTCATTCAAGCAATCTTGATACAACGGGGTCTGGCTTTAGCTTTTTGAATCTTCCCCACGTCACTTTCTGTAGTGGCCTTCCCTGCAGTTTGTAATCTCACACCATCGAGTGAGAGACCCCCTCCCCCATCATCAGCAGCACTTGGTTTCAGATCTTAGCCCTTTGTCTTCAGTAAGAACAACTCCTAAAGAAGTTTTAATTTGTATTTCCCCACCATGCCACTTCTTGGCATTTGCCTTAAAGGACTTGCTGGTCTCCTCCACTGATGTTTGCTCAGCCAAGTTCAGTGTGGCTCTGCTTACAATAACTACAAAACAGAAACAGCCATAACATCTGTCTGTCCTTCAGCTGATGGATGGGCAATGAAAGGGTACTACGCACAGGGCAGAATTATTCTTAACTGTGAAGAAAAATGAAAGCATGCAATGTTCTGGTAAATGAATAGATTGAGAAAATGGTATGTTGGCACCAAAGGACTAACCTGGATGTTCTTGCGTATTTGTGATTCTTAGCTAAAAGTCTTTAGGTGTTGAGGACAGACTCTGGAGTGATGGCAGGCTGGGGGCACTCTAGAGAGGGTACTTTTAGGACACAGGTGCTGTGAAGGGGACCTGGAAAATAGTGAGGGAAAACTAACTGGAAGGGGGAAAGGGGGACATACAGAGGGAGAATCCCCAAATAGCATAGGCTGTTTGCTTCCCGGCACTTGAAGGGTTAGACCCTAAAGCTGAAGACAGCATTACACATTGCACAAAGCACTGGAGGAATCAAAATGGAACTGACCTGAAAGCTTCTCCCTCAGGAGTGGCTCTCATAGTTCCTAAGGCTTCCATGCAAGCTGCCCAGGGGAGAACAATGATCAGTAGTTCTCCCCAAAGTCTTCAGACCACAACAGTGACTAGAATAAGAAGACATTCCCAAGAGTGCAAAAGTGCTATTTATATCATGGTGTGTGTGTGTGTGTGTGTGTGTGTGTGTGTGTGTGTAGTAGGTAACCAACAGCCATCTAATGGGACTTGAGGCTTGCTCAACAGGAGGAAAGTCATGTATGGTTGTAAACCTAGCAGTTTGCTCCTGGCTGGAGAGAACCTGCTACTGCCACTTCTTACACTGGTATAATTCCTATCTGCATTCCAAATAAAGTGTAGTTCTCACCCTGAACCAAAGGAACTCCTTTTTGCCACAGATGGAAGCCATCATAGAAATCCATGTGGTCAAAGTGGAGAAAACGGCTGAGAGAGGGTCCAGCCCCAGTTGGTACTGTCCTTGACAGTGAGGCTCAGAGAATAGCATGGAAAAGGGGGCAGGAAGACTGTAAGAGCCAGAGGAGCAAGATGTCTGCCACGAGATAGAGTGTTCTACATATCACAGGCAAGCTGCACCTGTGAAATCTTAACAGTGTGGTCCCCTGAGCAGGGCGTACACAACGGCAAGGCCAGTTGACATGATAGTAGGGATGGGGTAAATCTCATAGGGCCACACCCCTACATAAACAACTTCATGCAATTAATGGATGCTGAGAGAGAATCAGTTTCTCCAGAGACAAACCATGATAGGTTATCCCAAGCAGTCATCCCTAAGCATGTACATATGAGCAGCAGTAACTGAACACACGCACACACGCACACATGCCCACACACTCAGGTGCGTGTTTTACACGATATTTAAGCGTTATATCGCATTCTCCATATTATATAACAGTCACATGTATTTATAATAATAATTAAAGAAGAAGTCATGAATTTGCATGGAGGGACACAGAGGAGTTGGAAGGGGAGAGGTTGAAACATATAATTACACCCTCACAGATGAGCTTGTTTAAAACTAGAAAATGAAAGAACTCTCCATACATACGAACACAATTTCTTTATACCAATAATTTTGGAACCGATGTGAAGCTGAAATATGTGGTATAGCAAATTGTAACATGTGTGCTGACAATTTGAAATATTGGAAAAATTACAAAATTCAGCCCATGAGAAAGTATATTCCAGGGACAGATTACGGGCTCTTACGCAGCAGTGTTCTCTTCAGCAGGCGAATATTATAACCTTTAATGATGTTTTGATACCTTACATCACAACAAATCTCTATTGTTGTTTTTGTTTTGTGGGGCGGGGCATGTCTCTCCTCAGAGAAGATGTTTACATTTATTTTCTGTGGGGTAAATCGATTCCACTGAGAGACACACTTACTTTTTCCTGGAAACTTTCTCAGTCATAAAAAAAAAAAAAATCAAAACAAAACAAAACTAAACTAATAAAAGGTATTCGCAGGTATCCGTGCACAACCATCCCGTGTGTGGTAGGAAATAGCTAGGCGTCTTCCCCACCAGTTGGCTCTCAACTCGCATGTAGAACCTTTCCTGTTTCAGTGGGAATTCATGGGAATTTATTTAGGATTTCCGAGTTTTAACTCTTTAGGATTCTGGATTTGTTTTCTTTCTGTCTTTCTTTTTAAAATTTTTGACTTTAGGAGTTTTGCCCTTGGGAATTTAAAGCCGATGGGTTGTTGGTATTTGGGACTATAATAAGCTTTGTAATTTTTACAAGGGCTGGTGTTCTCATGATGACTATTCCCCTTCCTGCTCCCCAGGTTGGTAGCATTTGCAGTGGTGCAAATATTCTTCTAATTAAGATTAAGAGCCTTTGAGCAAGATCAGGCTGTCTGGCTCAGAAAGTTCTTCCCATTGTTGGTTCTGTTTATCTGTGCTCTCAAATCCTGCCGATTTGAGACCCTGTCCAGTCTTTTAGCATGCACCCTGGAAGCTCCTACTCTCTGAGGCATCACCTCTAGGCTAATTGACTCTGATTTACAGGAAAGGATGAAGGAAGGACAGTTGTGACTGGGTATGGTGATCATCATTTAGTACAAAATCACAGGAAGTCCGAGGGGTTCTCTGTGGTTGTCCAACTTTTCACAAAGTGGAAGTTCCTCTCTTTATCAGACTACCTACTGGGATCACACTTGCTCCATTACTGGATAACTCACATTCATTCACAGGGTTCCAAGTGCAAGGCTAAAATGTTCTTTGTAACTTGCTATAATTAGTTTTTAGTTGCTTTAATCCACAAGTCTAATCACTGATTTATTGATTAGCCTATCCATTTATTTATTCATTTATCTGGGATGCCTACTATCAGTATATATAATATTCCAGCCATGAGCCTCAGACTCCAGGAGCTGACTAGTCTACAAGATACCATGCACTTACATAAGGATAAACCATACAGTGCGTGATTGCTCTAAGTGCCATGCTACAAGAATGGGGAGGAAGAACCACAGAAGGGCTCTGGGGGCGCCATCGATGCTATGGTCTGAATGTTCATACACCCCCAACATTTATATGTTAGAACTATAGCCAACGTGATGGCATTTGAAGAAGAGTAGGCCGTGAAGGTCAGTACCCCTCACTAGGCAGGGCAGGGTGATGCAAGAGCTCTTGGGATCCACTTATCCCTATTCCCATCACACTGGGGTTTCAGGCACAGCCCACTGGCAAGGTGCCCATGCGCACGTAAACAACCTCTTACCCATGGTCCTATAAGCAATCCTAATGGAAGTCATTGGATCATTACAAATACAGATGGGAAAGTAGACAGTGGGCTTTCTAGAAAGAGGAAGGGGATCAGTAGGAGGGGCTGAGTTAGTTCCTAAGGGTAGGATTGGAAAGACAATAAAGCAGAGTAAGACTTGGCGTTAGTATTAGAGCAGCAGAGAAAATAAAGTAGGAAGAGTAAATAGGAAGAGACACAAAAGGAACGGGAGATGAGGGCTCTCTAAAGGTACACAGAAACCTCCAGGGCTAACGAAACTCATCACACAGTTTGAAACATTCCCAGCACTTCAGAGGCAAAAGGTGGGAGATCCTAAGGCAGGGAGATCTCAAAGACAGGCCAATCTGTGGCCTATGGGGAAGCTTGCTTAAAGAGAGAGAGACAGAGAGATAGAGGGGGGAGGGACAGGAAGAGAGGAAGAGGGAGAGAGGGGGGGGAGAGGGAGACAGAGACAGAGAGACACAGAGACAGAGAGAGGACATGGTGACTTGCAAATTTGAAATTTAAATGTTGCATAGTGTGCCCCTCTTTGCAGTCACACACAGTGCACAGGTCAGAGCCTGCCTCCACACCTCTTTGCTTGACCTTCTCTGTCTACCCAGGCTGGTGTCATCTAATGAGAGCAGAACCTCTGTGGTGTTGTGCTTCCTGTGTTGGTCTTTGCATTGTTTCTTCTACAACCAGAGGGTATGCTGTGGGGTCTGGGACGTTGGATGCTTTAACTAAAGGTAGCTTTAGGTATTTGAACACTTGAAAGCAGCTGGCAAGCTTCCTATGGATGGGCTTTTGGCCCTAACTCCATCAAGCTTGCTAACCCCCCGCCCCACTATTGAGGAAGTTAGCTGGTGTCAATCCAGTCTGTTGCTCAGTCCAGATGTTCACCATGTGAAACATTGCTTGTTTCTGACTTGTTTTTCGTGGTAGTTAGAGGTATTTTACAGGTATTCCCAAATGATCACTTTCACAGGAGATGGTGACTTTGTCTGGTATATTCCTTGGGTGTGTCTAGGATTTTCATACTGTGCATGCTTTGTGTGTGTGTGTGTTTACACATGTGTGTAGTTTATTTATGTGTAGACATCGAGAATCTGAGGTTTTCTATATAAAACTGTTGTAAGAATAGGTCAAAACCTCAGTGCCTGGCATGTAGTGAGTCTTTATTGACCTCTCTTTGCTTCTCCCCCCTCCTCCTCTGATAATAATAATAATAATAATAATAATAATAATAATAATAATAATTCAATTGTATTGTGTTGGGAGTTATACATTGCTGTGGACCTCAGAGGACAACTTGTGGGAGGTTGTTTTCTTCTTTCACTGTCTAGCTCTTGAAGATAGAACTCAGGTCATCAAGCTTGGTGGCAAGTGACTTTACCTGCGGAGCCACCTCACTGGCCTCTTCCCTTAATAATCAATGCCTTGTGGGGGCAGGAAAAAAGACCCGAGGGAAACAGTCTGTAAAGTCAAATCTACCAATTGTTTTCCCTTAGCACCAGTGGAAGGAAGGAGTTCTCAGTATGATGCTTTGGTGTCCATAGAGGCTAATGAGCTCACTGGAAGCAGACACTGAGAGAAGCCATTGAGGGGGGACTGGAAAAATACAGAAGCAGGCTATTGAGATAAGGAGACTTTGGGATGAGGCTCTGAACTAGGAGTACCTTTCTCTATAAACAACAGATGGGCTTAATCTGAAAACAGCAGGACCCTGAGTACAAGGGCAGGCCCTAGAGCCCTTTGAAGCACAGATGTGTGAGCCTCCATGAGCAGGCCCTTTCCAGCTATCACCACCATTGATCACTTTACAAACCCAAAGTCACTTCCATTGTAGCCTGCTTCAAGGGCTAGTATTAAGAATATAGATGTGAGGAGTTTCTTTTTTGTCAAAATTAAGTCAATGAAGTTAGAGCATAGTAAGGTACTAGTTGTTGAAAGACAGTGAACTACTGGGTTCTATTGCCTGGAAAATACCAGAGTTGCAGACTATCGGGTAGACAAGGAAAATTAGCATGCTGATGTTCCAAGGTCTTGAGAAAGGATGTTATATTTTCTCAATGAGGGATAGCTGGTAGATTAGGCAGGAGAGAAGCTTCTAGCCAGGAGCTTACTCATGGTCTGCTGTTATTTTGATTGACAGGTATGGCAGCTGTTTCTGATGTGCTTGACCACTCTTCTTCTTCAACACTAAAAGATGGGGAAGGGGCATGTTACACATCCCTGATTTCTGACATCTGTTATCCACCTCGGGAGGACTCTGCATACTTTACTGGAATTCTTCAGAAGGAAAATGGTCACATCACCACTTCCGAGAGTCCTGAGGAGCTGGAGACCCCTGGACCCTCATTACCAGAAGTGCCTGGTATGGAGCCACATGGCTTCTTGAGTTCTGATTCTGGAATAGAGATGACTCCTGCTGAGTCCACCGAGGTGAACAAGATCCTAGCTGACCCCATAGACCAGATGAAGGCAGAAGCCTATAAATACATTGACATAACCAGGCCACAGGAGGCAAAGGGCCAGGAGGAGCAACACCCTGGGCTAGAAGATAAAGACTTGGACTTTAAAGACAAGAACACTGAAGTCCCCACAAAACCAGAAGGGGTTCGTGCACCTCACCAGCCAGCTCCTGTGGAAGGGAAGCTCATCAAGGACAACTTATTTGAAGAATCTACCTTTGCTCCTTACATAGATGAGCTTCCTGATGAGCAACACAGGATGTCTCTGGTTACTGCCCCTGTCAAGATTACACTGACAGAGATCGAACCTCCTGTCATGACTGCCACACACGAGATAATCCCTGAGAAACAAGACCTGTGTCTGAAGCCAAGTCCTGACACAGTTCCCACTGTGACTGTCTCAGAGCCTGAAGATGACAGCCCAGGATCTGTCACTCCTCCATCTTCTGGAACAGGTAAAGACATGGGTAATTCTTCACTTTGGGAAACCCCAGCCTGTGGCGGGCTGAAGTTCCAAAGCATGAAGGAACGAAGACTTGCATCAAAAATGCTTGCCTTCCCTTTAAGTCCTGTTGGGTACTCTGTGTAAAATGTTTCTGTCTTTATTTGATGCAGGTGGGGTGGGTAGTGGTGAGGATGACCAATGAAAATATTAACACTCTCCTGTGGCCCTGAAGATCAGAGCAGGGAGGTGCCACTGTTTTGAGATTAGCTCTTCTTCCATGATCCACTAGGTCTCTTGGAGGCATTATAGGGAGAGCACCTTGGCTGGGCTACCTTGTCCAGGGCATGTAAAATGCCCAATATGGGCTCTACATCTGTGTAACAGAAAGTTGGAGTAGGATGGGCTCAGGCTCCTTTGGGGAGGCATAGGCAGGGAAAAAAATCTCAGAGATAGATGACCCTCCCAGCTCCCTTCAGCCCCAGCACTGTTACGTTACTGTCTTTAGTTTTTGAATATACCATTGTATATTTGAATCTGAGAAATAGCTTTGATCAAAAGAGAAAAATTCTAGGGTTTAGTACGTAAAGTTCTTGAACATTGGCACAAGGACCCCAGTCCAACCCCCTAGCACCTAGGTGAGAAAAAATAGGCGTGATGTCACATTCTTGGGAATCCTAGCACTCAAGAAGCTGAGACAGGAGGATGCCCAAGCTGCTGGTCAGCCAGTCCTGCTGAACTGGCAGCACCAAGTCTCAGTGAGAAATTTACCTCAGGGTAAAACAAAGTAAGAACAAAGACGACTTCTGAGGAACACCACCTGAGGTTGTACCCTAGCCTCTACACACTGCACACACGGGTACTGTTATGTAATCTCACAGGGAGGGGGAGGAAGGGAGGAAGGGAGGAAGGGAGCACGGAGAGAGATGAGAGAGAGAGAGAGAGAGAGAGAGAGAGAGAGAGAGCACACTTAGCCTAGCTAAGCTCCTGCTTGTCCAGCATTCCTAGGAGACCACTCTGTGCCAGCTGTTTGCCAACTATTTGTAGTTCTATATCTAGAGTTGGGAACTTTTGAAACTCCCCTAGTCCATGTTGGTATGTCACCTGGTTTTGTCATGCAGGTCTTGCTTAGACAGCCATATAGCTGAAATTTCATAGGTGTCTCACAGTAGGCATTCTGTTCCTTTGGTTGTTATAATGTTTCTGTTGAATCTTCCATGATGTTCCCTAAGCCTTACGTGTAGGGAAGAATTGCAGACATACTAAATGGGACTTGGATCCTCATGGTAATTTATTCTCTGTAGTTTGGACCAGTTGTGGACCTCTCTACAAGTCTCCATTTGCATCTTCGGTGAGGGGCGAGAGCTACACTTAACTGTGGGCATAAAGATAAGTATTTAGAAGTCAGTTAGAAACTATATTAATGGAGGAAGATGTCAGTGGCAGCCTTCGAACTAGGATTATTCAAGAAAGAGAGGCTTGACCTCTAGGCTCTATGACCTTTCTAGCTATGACATTAGTTGGCTGGGCTTCCAGGCATATGTATTTCCTCCTACTGAGCAGACCTTAAGTTCAATTAGATAGCTTTTGGTAACCTCCAGGACATAAGTAGCACTAGTGCACCCTTGAGGGCATTTTGCTGTGCTGGTCATTGTTGTGGTTTATAGCCTTCAAGCTGTGAAGAACTATTGATTGCTTTTGTCCCTTGTCATGTTATATAGCACCTTTGGACACTATGAAGCAGCTTCTGGGTCACTTCCTACTTGATTCCTCTTGTTCCTGGTCAGAAGTGTGTGGTATCTCCAGCAATAGCCCTTACATTCTGGGAGGCAACTGAGGGCAATGGCCTGTATTTTTACTTGCTAAATCTACCAGCCAATCTGGAAGAACAATCCTAGCTGTTAGAGTCATGAGCAGAATTCAACAGGCAGGTTTCTGAGCTCCACCCAGACTTTCTCCTACTGACTTAGAATTTCTGAAGGCAACCTTGAGCTGCATAGCTCAGATATGAACTGTGGTGAAAGACCACGGGTTCTGGGCTGGAGAGATGGCTCCATGAGGAAAGTGTTTGCCATCTAAGCACAAGGACCAATGTTCAGAGCCCTCCCACCCACATAAATGCTGGTTGGGAGGGCATGTCAGCCCTGTAGCACTGTAATCGTGCCTGAGAAATGGAGACAGGGAATCAACAGACTGAGCTAGTTAGACTAGCTGAGTTGGCAAGCTCTAGGTTCCAGTGAGAGACCGCCCTGCATCATCATGGAGATTGATACTCAACAGCAACATTACCTTGCAGTTCCCCATCCTCTGATACCATCAATCCAATTCTCTCTCTATGCATTTGCTCATTCTAAACTTTTGTGTAAGTGTAATATTATAATAATCAGCTCACCATGTCTTATTTCCCTCAGCACAGTATGAGGTATGCTTTATCATGCCCCTCGTATTTAGGTCACTGTTTCATCTGAAGTAAGGGTTTCCTGTAGCATGAGGGAGGGCTCTGGCTTCATCCTTTTGAACACCACCTTTCCTCTCTTCATTCCCAAACTCTGGCCAGTCCCATCTCAGACCTGTGCTTCCTTAAAACAGGGAAAGCATGGGGCACAGAAAATAGTAAAAGCATTTGAAACAGAAAGACACACATTTCAATTCAAGGCAGGTCATTTCTGCCAGGGCACCAGCAATCCGCTCAGAGGCTGTAGCTGAAGAGACTGGGGCCGTGCTGTTTACATGGGTGTGGAGATGGTTAAGAGAACCAATAGAGAACCAAGAGCTTCATGCTAGGGAGTCATTACTATCCCTGCACCGAGAAGAGTAGGAGGAGATTCAGAAACCCATAAAGAGCTAGAACTTCAAAAAACACAGGGAGTTACGAATGCCACAGCATCTCCTTCCTTCATTCTTTCCTGCTGACTGAACCAGGGTGGAAGGGATCCTGGACAATGTACAGAATACAAACAAAATGATAGGCCTGGACCAAAGTTGGCATAGAGAAGCGCTAGAGGAACAATGCAATATCACAGCTGCCCAAGCCATTGCCACAAGGTTGTAGGCTCCATACGTAAAGTGCCTGTCACCCAGTGGATGCTCATATGTGGCGCTGCACTGGTGCCAATGCTGTACTCTGAAGACACAGACATGTTTCCATTGGCACCCTTGACCCTCCTCTCCCTCCTTCTAATCCTTAGCCCACCACACAGAAGTAACTTCATGTAACTTTTACACTACTATTTTGTTTGGAATCATAGCAAGAACTTGAGCACATGGCTTACTAAAGAGAGCGAACCATGATGAAAGCAGTTTGAGATAGTGCAATAACAATCGTCAAAAAGTTTGAGAGAGAAAGAAGCAGTTGTTTTGCTTTTTAAGTTTTATTTTTGAAATTACACTGCAATTACTCCCGTCCCTTTTTCCCCCAAAGTCTCCCTTGTGCCCCTTCCTGCTCTACTTCAAATTCATGACTTTTCCCACTAATTCTTAATGCATGCATATATGTCTATACATATATACTCCTAAATATAAACTGTTCAGTCCATATAATGTTGTATGTTTGTATTCAGGAGAAACAGTTGTTTTAAGACACTTCAAACACAGAGTATATCATTTCTCTACTCCAGTGATTGCTCTTTCCAGGAGGTAAAAACCTCATGACTCTGCCACACCCACAGTCTCCACCTCTTCTACCATGCCCCCGTATTTATGAGTCCTTCTAGACTTCGTGACCTCCTTTTGGTATTGATAGATAGATCATTGTGACTCCCTCCTCTAGGCTTTCGAACCGCTCGGCACACCTTTCCTTTGGAAATGAAGGGTTAACTCCAGGTCCACCTCTTGCTGAAGCCTCGCCCTTCCCTTACCAGAACACCCGGTTCCCTTACCCAGCTCTGCTTTACTTTCCTAGCACTTGCTACCACACTATGTATTTGTTATGCACACTGCTGTGCGACGTGACCCCTTGTCATTTGAACTTTTGACCCTGCTTAATAGATGGGTGATGTGTAGAATAAAGTTGGTCCTGCTTTGTAGAGAATTTTAAAACTCTAAAATATGTTATCTGGCCCTCTCAGAATTCTAGAGCCACGGGTGATGTAGCCCTGTGCTATGGTCATCTTGCTTTCCTAGAGGCCCACAGTGACCCTAATATTCTGAAGGATGCTTTGAATGGTCAGTTCTTGCCACATACGGTCCAGAGATAGATGTTTAAGGTACCCAGAAGAAAGGCCCTACCTGCTCTATAGCAAGACAGTACCAAACTCCTAAACACTGTTGTCATGGCGATTCCAACAGCCAAGCTCAGCAGGGTTGCCAGTGTGGCCTCCAGGCCATCTGAAGGAACATCAGGCAGAAGGCAGACACTTGCCCTGGGGACTGGGGTGACTCTGAGTTGATGTCTTCTCAAGAGGGAGTGGGCAAAGCACAGCAGTGAGCTACCACAGCTGCAGTCCCATGAGGTAGTAGAGCTGATGATCCTCTTGGGGAAAATGGCAAAACCTTTGAATTGTAGGCTTTAAAAATAAAAACATTCTCATGAAAAGGTAAAGCTCA
Source organism: Rhynchomys soricoides (assembly GCA_019843965.1). Lineage (NCBI taxonomy): Eukaryota > Metazoa > Chordata > Mammalia > Rodentia > Muridae > Rhynchomys > Rhynchomys soricoides. Next base: position 2,507,022 of record JADRCH010000040.1, read on the forward strand.
GATGTCTAGCCAAAGCCCTAGTCTTCTCTTATTAACAGAGAAGAAATTCACAGCATGGGCATGAAGGAAGGATAACTTTCAGATTTCTTAACATTGGTGGACTCAATTAGGGATATGTGTCCATTTGATTATCTGATGAAATCTGTGAAGCTGAGAAACTCCCTCGAGGGAATGAATCAGAAATTAAAATGACTTCTAGAATCTTTGGTGCACCAAAACAGACAGAACAGCCAAGATTCTGTTGCTAAGAAATGGCAGGGTCATTTTTTAAAGCAGCTAGATTAAGATAGATAGGTATGTAAATTAATTGGGCCACAACAGTAATTAGCCTTAGTTTAGGTGGCTTGTCTTTTCAGCAAAGCCTTGGAAACAGACTATTTCTGTACTAATGAGATGTGTGTTTCTCAAGCAACGACAAAACATCTTCCCTAATGGAATTTTGTTTTATTTCTTTTCTCTGTGTCCATCTGTCTGTCCGTGTGTGTGCCTTTCTGGCTCTCCTTCACTCTGTGGGAGGACAGAACCATCTGCTGCAGAGTCCCAGGGGAAAGTCTCCGAGGATGAGTTGATTGCTGCCATTAAAGAAGCAAAGGGGTTATCATATGAAACCACAGAGAGTCCGAGGCCAGTGGGCCAGGTGGCCGACAGACCCAAAGCCAAGGCCAGGTCTGGGCTGCCCACCATCCCCAGCCCCCTGGACCAGGAGGCCAGCAGTGCGGAGTCTGGAGACTCAGAAATTGAGCTGGTGTCAGAGGACCCCATGGCCTCTGAGGATGCGCTGCCTTCTGGCTATGTGAGCTTCGGCCATGTGTCGGGCCCGCCCCCCTCTCCTGCCTCTCCATCCATCCAGTACAGCATCCTGCGGGAGGAGCGGGAGGCCGAGCTGGACAGCGAGCTCATCATCGAGTCATGCGATGCCTCCTCGGCCTCGGAGGAGAGCCCCAAGCGCGAGCAGGACTCGCCCCCGATGAAACCGGGTGCCCTGGACGCCATCCGCGAGGAGACGGGCTCTAGGGCCACTGAAGAGCGAGCACCCAGCCACCAAAGCCCTGTGGAGCCCGACCCGATGCTCAGCTTAGCCCCCGCTGCCCTCCAATCCCGCCCAGAGCCATCGTCGTCCGGTGATGGAGCTCAGGTCCCAGAGCCACCCATGTCACAGCAGCAGAAACCTGAAGAGGAAGCTGTGAGTTCCAGTCAAAGTCCCGCGGCCACCGACAGTCCTGGACCACTTGGTTCTGGCCTCATGCCCCTTCTGCCTTTCTTCAACAAGCAAAAAGGTAAAGGGCCTTTCTTCAACAAGCAAAAAGGTAAAGGGAACTTGGCTTGTTCCTGCAGATAGTGCTGCAGCCTTGCATATCAAGCTTCTGGGGTGGCTTGACAGTGCATATTACTACGCTTGAACATTCTCTCCAAACTCATGTTAAAATTTAACCACTATCATAATAGTAGTAAGAGAAAAAAAAAAAAAAAAGGTAAAGGGAGCAGCTTTTCTGGTGCAAGCAGGGTTGACTCGCCAGAGTCCTTCCTGGGTACCCTGAGGTATCTGCCAGGAAGCTGAACTGTCACCATGATGGGGGTCTGGGGCCAGTGGCCCATTGCCACGGTGATCTGTTTCCCTGTGAGTTAAGCATCTTTTCATGCCCTAATCACGAAGGGTTTTGTGTGCTCCCTGGGACCTGAATCAGTGTTCCCATCTTTCCTTCCACTCCAGGGCTGGCTACCTCTGTGGAAAAGTGAAGCTTTGCTTGGAACTGTCCAGACTTGTTTCCAGTTTCTTCCTATTTAAAGACGGGGAATGGCTAAGTCCCTTCATGCCTAAATCCGCTTTTAGCTCAGTTTTGCCTAAATGGGCCATGTGTAGCTCAGCTGCACCCTTTCTCATACCCAGGGAAGGAGAATTTTGGTTTTTGAGTTCTAGATAATCAGAAAAGACAGCCACCAAAATTGCTTACACAGTTTCTTCTGTCCCCCAGCAGCACCTAATGTGACTCAATAGTTTTTAAAGTTGCTTCTGATTTAGGATTATTTTACTTCAGTCGTTAGGTTCTCCCTCAGAGAAAGTCTTCAAATGAAAGAAGTCAGTATTTTTATCATCTAGAATCCATGGTATAAAGGAGATTTTTCCAGTATCTCAAGTTGCCCAACACACCTGGTTGCAGATTCTTCATAGATTTCAGAGGGGAAAGAACCAGATGACCAAATGAGGGAGGTGCTGCTTACTCTCAAAGCACACCTTCGCCCCAGGGCCCCTGCTATCCATCTTCTCCACTTCTGCTTTCTTGACAAGTATTTTGCCCTTTGAAGATAAATTATTTCAAAGGTATACCCTCTTGGGTATAGCCTTTGCTAACCTTTAGTGTTTCATATAAAAGTAAAGAACAAACTCTCTCTTGTTGGAAAGCCAACACATGACACATTAATAAGATCACGCTAGCATGGGAGAAATCTGGAGGAGTAGAATTACAAGATAACCTCATCACATGGGTGTGGAGGCCAAGATAATATTTCCCCCAGTTTTGTGGATCAGTTCAGGGCCACTGAGCAACATCCTCAGCCTGTTGACACTTGATTGTCCAAAGAATTATCTCCAGAATTTAAAGTATACTATTTGCATGCGATGGGAGGATATTTGAAGTCAAATTTAAGAGTAAGAATGCATGTTTGTTTGGCAACCTTTGAAACTAATTTAGATTATTTTCGGCCACTCGGACCGGGATGGAGAAGAGCCCTGTGGCTCGCAGGAGCTGCACCGACATGAACAACTTTAGCCTCCTGGGGCCTGAAATGGTTGAGCTAGAGTCATGTCGCCTGAGTTCGTGTCGTGTAACATGTGCCAGACATGTCTTCACTTTAGCCCCTAATGTTCCTGAGACTGTCACTATGTGTACAATGCTATTCAAACATGTTTATCTTTAAAAAAAAAAAAAATAAAGAGTGACTCTGAGGACCGAAGAGAAAGGAGGCATTTGCAGGCCCATCTCCTCCCCAAATCTGGGGTTGTCAGCAGACATCTGCTGAAGACCTGTAAAGCTAGACTTCTGGAAGCAAGGCTTGGAGTGGACCTTTTATGACCAATTTGGCATCATTCAGATCTCTGGGCAAGTTGCCCCATATGGCTTAGACTGTCTGTTGCTAAGTTTAGACACTGGAGAGAAGGCAGTAGCGGTCTTTTCAAAAGATTGAGGGGTACCAGGGTGAATAACCTCTGCTCTCTCCTGCCCTGAGGGGTCCTTTGAAATCTAGTCTCCCACCAAAATCCACTCCTCAGCTGCTCTCTGCTCTGGGGAAGCCAAGCCCTGGAGGCCCCAGGTGGATGACTCAGTACCACAACAGGGCTATTGGAGCTTTGAGGTTCCCTCTGGTCTGTGCAGCTCCGTTTCAGCAGGTGAGAAGCATACTGCTCTGGAGCTGCCCCCTAGGCTGTTCTCAATCACTGCCGCTGGCCAGCAGGTCTGTGCTTAAGCAAAGCATGACTGCCCTTAACTGTGAGGTCAAATCTGCTTTGGACTGGCCTCACAGGCGCCAGCTCGGCATCTCAGGACTTGGAAACATTTAGAATAAGACTCAGCCATCCCATGGCTCCATGGTGTGAGACACGGGGGCACCAGGTTACTGGTCCCAGGTCTGTGACTTGGAGCTTCCTTATCCTTCGGAGCGCTCTGCAGCTATAGAGCTGGAGAGAAAATAGTTTTCCTTGTGTCTCATTTCCCTCCCATGCAGGCCTGCCCTCCTGTGTGCTTTGTGTTCTCTTCCTCCGCTCCTCCAGAAGAGTCTGTTGGTGCCCTCAGACTCTGAAGGGGGAGATGCATTTTCATTTCTGCAGGGTTATCTCAACTCTCAGGAATGTGCAAATGAAAGACTAATTTTAAAAATCCTCAATTAATCATTTAACAGCAGCTATGACTCATCGGGATAGGTGAGTGCTGGGCTGTGGCAGTCAGCTGTACAATCCCACCCAAGCCTGTTCTACTGCAAGTCAGTGACTCCCTGCTTGTCAAACCCTTTGCCTCTTGTCCGGCCAAGTTTTCTTGTCTTCTCTGGAAATATAATGGTGTAGTCCTGATCTATCTTTAAAATATTGTATGGAAAAATACTTTCAACTAAAAGCAAGCAAGGAAGAAAGGAAGGAAGGAAGGAAGGAAGGAAGAAAGAAAGAAAGAAAAACAGACAGATAACACTGGTTAGGGGGCTGGTAAGATGGTGCAGCTGCTAAGAGCATTTGTTGCTCAGTGTCCAGCACTTAGCTTGGGTGGCTTACAAGCCGCTGTATCTCCAGCTCCAAGGGAATCTATAGCCCTCTTCTTGTCTCCAAGGGCAGTGTAGTCACATGCATACACATGCCTCCCCACATGCACCCGCACACATACACACACAGACACATGCCCCACACCCCAGCCACACACACACACTTAAAAAATTAAGTTATAAGAAGTAAAATATTGGTTAAGAAAGTAATGAGCGATTTTGCATGGGTTTTTATTATATGAATAATGTAATCTTGTGTATATTATTTTAGAAAGTGTAATGACTTTTATTATTTTCTTTCTGAGGCAGGGTCTCACCAAGTTGCCCAGGTTGGGCTTACACTGACTCTATAATCCAGGCAGACTCTGAACTTGAAGTTCTGCTGCATGCTTCCTAGCATCTGAGACCACAGGTCTGTGCTACCAGGCCCAGCGTTCTACCATCTCACTGAAGAGTTAGGTAAAGGGCCCTCAACTCCTCTGCCACTCCTTCTCAGGAGTTTTTCTTTCTTATTGCACCGATGTCTCTCCTTCCTGGCTCTTATCTTCTCAACCTCTTTCCCAATCTTTTTTGCTTTTTTCCAATCACCGTGGAGGTCTTACAGAGTTCTGTCCTTACCTTTTTTTCCTCCTTCAGGTCCTCCATCCCAGGCCAAGCTCCCCTGTGGGCTTTTAGCTAACGGGTTTTATGTGATAAATGCCTGGTCTCTTGCTTTGAAGAATCTTCTCTTTTGAGCTCCACGTCTATTTCCTCACTGTGGTTGGATAACTAGTAAGACTTCCTGATTTTGATTCATCCATGTTATGTGTCCGAATCTCTCCTTTCCTTCTCCTTTTTTTCATTCTGGAGCCAATGAAGTGATGCTATGTAAGTTCTACTCTTGCTTTATGATTATAACTCTCACGACACTGGCTTAGGGCTGAGTTTGCAGCTTAGTGGTAGAGCTTGTCTAGCATTCGTAAGTCCCTGGGTTCTAGCTAGCCCTGTCAAAAAGAAGATATTATGAGGATAGTCTGATAAAAGCTATTGCTGTCTTAAATAGCCATACACTTTTGTACTGTAAAGATTCATCCCTCTGAAATCCTACTTCAGGCAGCCGTGTGTGCGTGTGCGTGTGTGCGTGCGTGCGTGCGTGTGTGTGTGTGTGTGTGTGTGTTTGTGCATGCATGTATGTCTGTGTGTGTGTCCGGGTGTGTGCGTGTGTGTGCATGTGCATGTGTGTGTCTCTGTGTGTGTGTGTCTGTGTGTGTGTCTGTGTGTGTATGTCTCTGTGTGTGTGTTATAATGTATATTGGATACTTGTAGAGGTATATTTTATTTATGAAGATCCATGTGTAAGTATCCTTTATGTAGCATTGTTGGGAATAATAAAAGTCTTTTGAGGAACATTCCATCTACAGGGGCATGAAGATGTAGAGGGGTCCAAGGGGCCATGTCAAAGATTCATCTTGAGGTAAAGTTGGAAGCACTCCCTGCTGACTCAAGTGCATAGTGTTTGTCTATAAAACTGTCCCCCAAATGATCCAGAATGTCCTTAATATCTGAAAATATCATCAAAATAAGCATCCACAAAATACCAATCACCACTGTTGAGCTCTCAAGAGTGCACCCATCGTCACCTGGTTTGAGAAACACTGCTTTCTGCCAGTTGTCCCTTCACAGTTGCCTGACGCCTGTAGGATTGTTAAAAGTTCATGTTCCTGCCCTGCCTCTACCCTGAAATTACCAAATGAGAATGAGCAAAGACCGAAATATGAACTTAAAATGAGTACACTGGAGCCTGAGAATTGCTTTATTTCTCTGACAAGCTCAGCAGCGGGGCGGGACAGTAATGCACAGTGCAAGGAGGATGCCTCGTGTATTTTTAGAGAAAAGCTACCGGAGGCTTTCAGATGATTCCATCTCTGCTGGATAGAGCAGCTCCTGCCCTGTACCCCGGGAAGAGGAGTGGGGCAGGCCTCTGCAACCTCTTCCTCTCTATGGGACCAGCTATACAGTCTGAGCATTGAAGGAAACTGTGGCAGGAAAGGCAGTGTTCACGGGAAGGCTGCCAGGTGGGGTCTCTGCACATAGACTAGGTCTTCACCTGCTGGATGCCGCCCCCTGCCTTTGTTGTTACTTTTCAGTGTCACACAATAGAATGTGTCTGTCCCACAATATCTGGGAGAGAACCCAAGTCAATACGACTCACTTATTCTTCTTCTGGTAATTCCAAACTAACTAAGTCATTATACTTACTTGCTTCTGTGGAATTGCATTAATAAATCTGGCCCTAAAGATTCTTGGAAAATCTCTTCCTTTCACAGTAGAAATTTCAGCATCAGCCGGAGGCCTGGCACTCTTCTGCTACAGCGGTTGCTTCCTGTCAGTCTTCATCAAGACGGAGCAGCAATTGCCTGATGCAGCCTGCCTCTTGTGTCAGTGTGAGCTAATGTATCAGCCAGGGTTCTCCAGAGGGGAAGAACAATACAATGCATATGTATTTCATAAGGAGATTTATTAGAGTGATTCATAGTCTAGGCTCTGGGTGGCCTCACAATGGCTGTCTGCAAACTGAGGAGGTCAAGAGCCTGCATGCCTCAGTAGTCCCGATCTGGCACTGAACCTATAGAGGTTTCCTAAGCAGCTGCTAGTCTTCAGTCCACATGGGAAGGCTAAAGAAGCTGGATTCTGATGACAGTAACATAGACAAGAAATATGCTCACAGCAAGAAACAGAAGCAGGCGAGCAAGAAGCCTTGCTCATCCTTGGGCTTCTTCATGTCTAGGTTGCCACTGGAAGATGCTGTGAGATCCCCAATAAAGAGTTTGATTAACTCAGTCTTTCCCGGAAATGTTTTTCCAGGCCCACCCAGAGGAGTGTCTCTTAGTTCATTCACCCGAATCCAATCAAGTCAAGGATCATGATGCTCATTGCAACCATACAAATACTTAAGAGACATCAGACTTTCCAACTTAGACCATCAGCACCTATGCCCTCCTCTGAATATCCCTAGAATGAGATTGCCAGTAGCCAGCTCTATCTGTTGCCTTCCATTTGTTGGTTTTTCTTCATAAAGCAGGCATAAGGTTAACATTGCTCAGATTGCATGTGGATCGATATTTTTAAAACATTGACTTCAGGGGATTGGGGGAGATGTCCTTCTCAGCCATGGATAAAATTGCTCCAAATTGTGGTAGCCTCTGACATTCGTTATTTATAGGACAGTCTTGGCACTTCTTCCTCAGGATATGGTCTTTGTATGCTGTAATATTTCACTGTCAAATCTTGAGATACAGTAAGTCCCAACTCATTAGTAAATCTTCTCTGGGCATGAAAGGGCATGGGCTGGCTACTACAATGGATAAGAGTCAGTCTGGAACCTGTCCATGAAAATAGTTCACAGATAGCAAACATTTTGGTTCTTCCAATAAATAATGACTCTATCCAGGCTCTTTGTCCCTCATATAAATTATCTTCACTTACAGGGCTAAGAGGACATACTTCTAATTTTCAGTTTCAAAAGAGGCTCCAGGGGATTTCCCTAGCCCTTTGTAATGCTTGCCTCCCTTTTTGGTAAAATGGAGAGACCCATAGGCACAGTCTCTACACTTCTAAAGTTCATCATTGTGACCACACAAAACACTCTTGAAATTCAGACAGCATAAATTTCACTCAAAGCTATGCCAGCCATTCCAAAGCAAGACCTTCATTTTATTCATCCTTCCTTGGATTCAAGCAATATGGCACACTACAGGTGTAACACAACCAAGTGTAGCAATAACCAAGGCAGATGTGAACAGATCCTTTGTAGGGTTTGGGTTAATGTCTGAGAAGAGCAAACCATGAAAAGGAAATAATCTTCAGAGTTATGTGAGAGAATGCCTGGCTAGGGTGGCATTTATTGATTGATATGGAAGTCATAGAAGATCATAGAGATGAAGCAACAGAAGAGTTGATTATGGCAAGAGATGGTTAAAGACAGTTTTAGGTAGCAGAAAGTGCAAAGGCCAGAGACAGAAAAGTTCTAGGCATGTTCTAGAAGTGAAGAAGAAATGATATAGCAGAACATGTAGGCAAATGCAATGTCCGGAAAGGGACTGGGTTGGCTGGCAGTGCCCTTTCTTGCTCACACCATGTGCAGAGTTGGGTCTTTCCCAAGCATTCTCAGCAGACATGAAAGAGCTTCAAATTAGGAAACAATATGATTTTCTTAGCCTTTTACATATTGGTGATATTAGGGGAAGGTTTGGGAGAGACAAGTTGGAAGACAGAAGCAATTGGGAAGGCTACTGCCAGAGCAAGAGAGTAGTAAATGAGAGGAAGAACCAGCAATGGACAAGGAGAGAAATGAGTGGATTGGAGCTCTTTGTGAGGTTGATGCATAGGACTTACTCTGAGGGAGAGGTTTGATTTCTAAAATCTCCTAAATGATATTTCAGTTTTTGTTAACACAGTGATTACAGATGCAAGCACAGTTTTATGAGAGAAGAAATGCCTCTAAAGTTAGATGTTACTACTGTAGCCATATGACCCTCGTGGTGTGTGTGTGTGTGTGTGTGTGATGTTCACTATTGGAAAACTACCTATGAGTGTTACTAACATTTTATGGCAAAGATCGGGGGGGTGGGGGGGTATTGCATTTAGGTGACTTTGATATTTCGGTGGCTCTCACTGGCACTAGAACAAGGCTCATATTTAACCCTTTAGTGTTTAAATGTGGCACATCATGAAAGATTATGGATAACCAAGTCATCTCTTTTTAAAGAGTTTTGTACAAGCTTATGTAAAGCCAGGAAATTACCAGCCTCCAGAATATCTAAAGTGCAGTTCAGGTATAAATAAAAATTATACTTAACAATGTCTCAGGGTCAAGACATTATAATAAATAGAATAAATAAATAAAACACTATGACACAAAGCAACTTGGGGAGAAAATGGGTTTGTTTTAGCTTATAGTTCTCAGGTCCTAGCTCATTGTTGAGGGAAGTTTCAGGACAGGAATTGAAGACAGGAACCTGGAGGCAGGACCTGATGTCCAGAGAGTGGAGAAATGCTGCTGATTGGCTTGCTCTTCATGGCTGTTCAACCTGCTTCCTTGCATCATCCAGGACAACCAACCCTGTGTTGGCACTGCCCACAATGCACTGGGCCCTTCCACATCAATCATTAAGAAAATTCCCTCCAGGCCTACAGACCAGTCTTATGGAGGCATTTGTCAATGAAGATTCCCTCTTTGCAGATGTGCCTAGCTTTCTGTCAAGCTGACAAAATGGAGCCAACACAATTGGCCCCTTGTCAACTCAACACACAAACACATCACTTAATCACCTATAACTTCTTTCTTGTTCATTCACAAGCTCTCATTAATATCAGTATTGAAATTCAAAACATTCCAACTTTTAAAAGTCCCAAAGTCTTTACATTTTCAAACACTTTAAAAGTTCAGTCTCTTGAAAACATCCAAAGTCTCTTACAAAGTTAAAACCCCTCTAAAGTAGCCAGTCTGTATTATCAACAGTCTCACCTCAAATTTCCAAATCTCTGAACTGTGGGCTCCTATAAAATCAAATATATGTTAAATGCTTTCTCACTCTAAGAAGAAAGAATCAGGGTCTAGTTCATTAAAACCAAACAAAACCAAAGCACAGGAGTTTAAATCTGCATTAGATTTCTGGGTATCACAATCTCCCATGCTTGGAAGGGCTTGCCATAGAGCATGGCTTGCCTTGTAGGCTCAGACCAGCTCTACTCCACAGCTGTTGTTGCCCTCAGTGGTCTTCCTACAGTACAGACATCTCCGGTGCTGGGGTCTCTGTTACAACTGAGCTACAATTTCATCAATAGCCTCTGCTGGGCTCTCTTCAGGGACTCTGAGCCAGGCACATGGCACAAAGCCTCAGTTTCTCTCCATGGCCCTTTCAATTCTGGGACTTTTAGTTCAACTGAGACAGCACACGCACCAATGGCCTCTCCTGACCTCTCCTGGTGCTGAGCCTCAGGTGCTTGCCATTATCCCTTCATGGCTTCAAAACCAGTGCTACCTTAGAGACTATTTCACAGTTCCACCTTTGACTGCCAGTGTGAGATACAGGCTCAACTCCTTCTGGACCACAGTTACAGTGTGCTGACCCCAAGGAAATAATGTTCAGAATATTTTGCCTTAATAATGCTAGTTTCTTCTTAATCACAGCTAATGCTTAAGGGTAGGGTTTTGCTGAGGGATAAATAGCAAGTTGAAGAGATGATTTTATTATCAGTCAAAGACCACACCACCATTAATGAATAGTTCTATTCAAAATTGCATATTCTAGTAAATACAGCGTTCTGGCTTAATGCTTCCCTTCCAGTAGGCACTTCTATTTTTCACAACTCTTGGCTGAGTACTGAAATTTTGTAGAATATTTCCTCGAATACAAAAACTTTGCAAAAACAAAATATATGTGTTTCAAAACCAAACTCATTGACCTTTGTACTGACTGTTATTCACCTGTCCCTGACAACTCTAGGAGATTCTATTCTCCTTCAAAAGTTCCAGAGGACACTTGTGTGGAAAAGCCAGAGGAAGGAGGACTCCAGACCCAGGGACTGAGGAACAGCTGGGAGAGAGAACTGGTCTCCAAGGAATATTGATACCTGGGCTTGAAGGAAAGACAAGCCACAGTCAGAAAGAGAAAGACCAGCTAACACCAGAGATAACCAGATGGCGAAAGGCAAGGGCAAGAACACAAGGAACAGAAACCAAGACTACTTGGTTTCATCAGAACCCAGCTCTCCCACCACAGCCAGCCCTGGATACCCCAACACACCAGAAAAGCAATTTTAAGAAGGAAATAAATAACTCCCTTAATGAAATACAAGAGAACACAGGTAAACACAGGTAACTGGAAGCCCTTAAAGAGGACTCACAAAAATCCCTTAAAGAATTACAGGAAAACACAATCCAACAGGCAGAATTACAGGAAAACACAATCAAACAAATGAACAAAACCATTCAGGAATTAAAAACAGAAATAGAAACAATAAAGAAATCACAAAGGGAGACCACCCTGGAGTTAGAGAACATAGGAAAGAAATCAGGAGTCATAGATGCAAGCATCACCAACAGAATACAAGAGATGGAAGAGAGAATCTCAGGTGTGGAAGATACCATAGAAAACATGGACACAACAGTCAAAGAAAACACAAAATCCAAAAAAGCTCCTAACCCAAAACATCCAAGATATCCAGGGTGCAATGAGAAGACAGAACCTGAGGATAATAGGTATAGAAGAGAGTGAAGATTCCCAACTTAAAGGACCAGTAAATATCTTCAACAAATTATGGAAGAAAACTTCCTTAACCTAAAGAAAGAGATGAACATAAATATACAAGAAGCCTACAGAACGCCAAATAGACTGGACTAGAAAAGAAATTCCCCCTGTCACATTATAGTCAAAACACCAAATACATAAAACAAGGAAAGAATATTAAAAGCAGTAAGGGAAAAGGGGCAAGTAACATATAAAGGCAGACCTATCAGAATTACACCAGACTTCTCACCAGAGACTATGAAAGCTAGAAGATCCTGGGCAGATCTCATACAGACTCTAAGAGAACACAAATGCCAGCCCAGGCTGCTATACCCAGCAAAACTCTTAATAATCATAGATGGTGAAACCAAAACATTCTATGACAAATCCAAATTTGCATAGTATGTTTCCACAAACCCAGCCCTACAAAGAATAATACATGGAAAATGCCAACTCAAGGAGGGAAACTACACCCAAGAAAAAGCAAGAAAGTAATCTTTCAACAAACTCAAAAGAAGAGAGCCACACAAACATATAAACAACATCAAAAATAACAGGAAGCAACAATCACTATTCTTTAATATCTCTTAACATCAATGGTCTCAATTCCCCAATAAAAAGACATAGACTGATGGACTGGATCCATAAACAGGACCCAGCATTTTGCTGCATCCAGGAAATGCACCCCCGTGTTAAAGACAAACACTACCTCAGAGTAAAGGGCTGAAAAACAATTTTCCAGGCAAATGGCCCCAAGAAACAGGCTGGAGTAGCCATTCTAGTATCGGATAAAATTTACTTTCAACCAAAAGTCATCAAAAAAGATAAAGAAGGACACTTTATACTCATCAAAGGAAAAATCTACCAAGAAGAACTCTCAATTCTGAACATCTATGCCCCGAATGCAAGAGCTCCCACATTCATAAAAGAAACTTAACTAAAGCTCAAAGCACACATTGCACCTCACACAATAATAGTGGGAGACTTCAACACCCCATTATCAACAATGGACAGATCTTGGAAACATAAACTAAACAGAGACACAGTGAAAAGTTCCAGAGGAAATCAATTAAAGCAGAAGTGGAGTGTGTGTGTGTGTGTGTGTGTGTGTGTGTGTGTGTGTGCGTGTTAACAGACTGCTAATGTCTGTTGCCATCCAGTGGTTGTAACAGAAATATCCAGCTTCTAACTTTTCAAACATTCCACAATTTGGACGTCCTAGTTCATTTTCTTAGGCTATGATGTAAAGAAGGTCTTTGAGTGATTTTTGTAACATCCATGTGGCAGAGCTATTTAAGTGATGATTGGCCACTCAATTCGCCATCTTATGTTCCTTGGAATTCATACAAGGGCATAGTTCCAGAATAGTTCTGAGTAACTTAGCTTTCCAGCAGAATCAATTTTAAGCCACACCATTTGGCTTCTACCTAAACTACCCTGAAGACTCTCTGAACCTGATTTCCTACTGATGAGAGACTTTCATTTCAGATTCAAGGCAAGAGCTGAGATTCAGCCAGTGTTCTGGCTGACATCACAGTAGTAGGAAAAAACAGATGCAAAATAGGTTTTCTCAATCACCATTCAGTCCCATTTTCTAAGTTAACTTCCTAATTGTTGACCTGTCTTTAAATGGAGCTCAATACCTTTCTAGGACAAGTTGCTTTAGAGTTCAGCTTTAGAATTCAGAAGCTAGAACTCTAACCTAACCCTCATTTAATATCCCAGAAGAGTGTTGATGTCAGTGGGAGTTCACAACGGGACTGTGTAATGAGATGCATTATACGAAGCTAATTCAAGTGCTAACATGTCAGTTGGCTAGAAACTGTCAGTGCACAGAACTGAATGTAAAGTTAGCCTGTCAGGGGGCAGGAGCCTAAGGCAGCTGGTCACATTGCGCATTGCATCCACAACCAAAAGCAGAGAGAGAGAGAGAGAGAGAGAGAGAGAGAGAGAGAGAGAGAGAGACCGTGGTGCTCAGCACACTTGATCCTTCACCTTCAGTCCAGGATCCCAGCTCGAGGGACTGTGATGCCCACATTAGCAAGTTGGTAACTGCAACAGCTTTACAAAGGCACTGTTTTCTAAAATACCATGAAGTGACCAGACCACAAATCAACTGAGTCTAGATAACTTTGATATGAATAAAACAATCTTACTGGCAAGGACTTTTCTTTCTCTTGGCTGATGCCCACATTTATGCTCTTTCTTCTTCGTATGATAAAGACATTTTTTATATGAGTTAGATCTCTCCACTAGGATGTGTTATCATTGCAAAGCCCTTTGATTAGACTTTTAGTCTTGGTTAGACTTTGATTTAGAAAGTCTCTTGTGATTTATATGAAGACTACATCTTTCCTCAGAGCCTGCCATGTGACTAACAATGTGGAAGATCTCATTAATAGGGAGCTTTGAGATCCAAACCCTAGATCTGAGTAGAAGTTCTCAATGAGAAAGTGGCCTTCATTATTCTAGCCCTATGAATCATCTGTCATATCCACCCCGTCTCTAAGAGATAAATAGCTACTTTCTTGAACTGTAAGTTTTAGCATTTTTTAAATACATGCTATTTGTGCCTGCCATCAATGTGATGCTCGTTCTATAGCTGATAGAGGGTTGTAGTTTACAGCAGAGTGATGTAGATTGGTACATGCTCTCTCCTATGTAGATGCTCACACATCCCATATCTGGAGAGTAGCTTAATAAAGGCTTTACTTCCTAGCCTTTTGTGCAGCCTACGTTTATGCAATCTCCTGTCCACAGAAAGTGATATATCACCAGATATTGGTCATATCTGGGACAAGGCCATATCTGAGATGCAATGATGTATTTTCCTCCTTTGAGGTCTAGGGAAGATGGCAAAAGGAAACACCTGAAGGACTACCAGGGATGAAGTTTCTGCTAGTGAAAACTCACACTAAAACTAAAATTCTCCTATGATAAGCCATTGTGAGTGTTAATCCTGTCACTTGGACTTGGCTCTTCCTTTACCCACTTAGCAGTAGTCCTGTGGATTTGGAACCATAAGCCAGTCTATGCTGTTTTGTCTGTTCAAAGAGGGAAATACATCATCGCTTGCACCTTGTGAGGACTGAGATGATTTAGGTTGAGTGTTTACTCTCTCATTTTACTGCTATTCAAATATTCATGTTAGTCATAGTTATTCAATAAAATGAGACTTTTGAAAGATCTAGTCCAGTTACTCATTGAATGCAGTTTCTGCAACAAGGGTTTTTTTTATTCCTTAAAATTTTAAATAAGAAGTGGATAGGTTTCTTTTACTTATCAAGGTTTGATTGGCTGATTTCCAGGGCTTTAAAAGAAGTTGGCTTGCTCTCACTAATAACATTTTTCCATACAGTAGGGCAAGTCACCTTGGGAAGGTGTCCTAAAGCCAACTGACCCAATTTATCATGTCCTGTTGAGCACTGTTTCAGCACCCTCTAAATATCCCCAAATATAGTCCTTGGCCGAAACACCCACAGGCCAGTATCTGTCCAGTTAGAGTTCACAACCACCAAGTTGATCTAATCTATCCTGTCTGGGTTCTTGTGATCTTCAGTTTGTTCCTCATCTCAATGAAGAAAGACCCCCACCCATAGTGGGCAACACCATTTCTCTGATTATAGGATGATGCTTTGGGTTCCTACTTTAATGTCTCTGAATAATGGAACCTGGAACCACAAGCCAAACAAGCCTTTTCCTCCCCAAAGTGGCTAGTGGCTAAAGTATTCGATCACAGCAACAGAAATGGCACTAGAGCATGGTCTGCCTGCCAGAATCAGAAACAACCAGACCTGTCGTGATACCTGAGCACCCACGGGGAGCCAGCATGTCTTCTGGTGCAGTGATCTCCTGCTTGAGCTTCCCTGGTACTTTTCACCCAATGGTATGCTTGTCTGCTTGCGTCTTTAAACTCTTGAGATCAACTTTTTGTTCACTGTGGTATCCCTGTTGTCTGCTATGAAGCCTCCTAGACAGTGGCTTCTCAATAAAAGTTTGACAAGCAAATGAATCCCAGATCTCGACTTCAGACTTGGAGGTGCAGTTGCTGTTGTGTACTGTAGATTTTTATTGAATGCCAGTGTGCTTTGTAGCTTATGCCTTTTCCACAAAGCCCGTTTAAATGTTATTGCATCTAGTGAAAGGCTAAAGAATAATGGACCAATTAAGAAGAGAACACTGTGTGGGGATCACCTGCTGTTACTGGTGAAGGACTTTGCCTCTTGGCTGTACTCCCCTGGGGTGATCAGTTCTGGAATGAGCTATGGAGTCAGCAGGGAAAGATGCTTTCTGAGCTCTATGGAGGGAGTCAATAATAGATTTGAGTTGATAAACCAAGGTGGCATCGCTGTGGGCCACCATTTAACCTTTTCTTGGTTGAGTTGAACCTGGAGAACATTTGTGTACAAGGCCAACCTACTGAACCTTGTAACCTCCATACAATGGAAAACCTTCTGAATAAATTTTTTGGTATTCTGAATACAGAAGATCCTTACTAAAAGCCAAGCTTGTTCTTGAGGTGATTGTAGAGATTTGATATATGATGTAGCGATTCTAGAGGAAGACAGATTTGGGTGTGAATCCCCATCTATCACTTACTGGCCCCAAACTTCCAAAGCCTTATCTATGTATAAAAGATGGCAAATATTTTGTCCTCTCTGGAATTGTAATAAGATTATAAACTGAGTGACACTTTTGAAGTAGTCAGTTTGATAGATCTGGAACATCATAAATAGCAGCAATTACACTCTCAGTTTTTAATTGGGCTGTGTTTTCTGTACTAGCTAAAATGCTACATGCTCAGGTTGCAGGTTGTCTAAGGACCCAGGAGACTGTGAGGCTGGAAGGGGGCTGTCCTTGGTGGATGAGCCTTCTGGCCAGGCGTTCCTGAGGCTGGCTGGATGCTAGCTAGGCCTATGGAATACTGCCATGGTAGCCACGCCCCACACTTGCCAGTCAGCGGCTTGCCCTTTGATACTCTCATTATTCAGATTCCCCAAATGATGAGAGGTATGAACTAGCCATTTTGTCAGGATCTGGTGAAGCCCACCCAGCACAGCCGCCTTCTTGGGCTTAACCTTTAGCCTGAACCCTAACTGTTTTCATCATCTGTGGCCAGGATAGCTAAAAGGCAGTAGAAACTTTAGAGACAGGACATTATTGTCTCCCTTTAATGACTTGATTGAATCCAGTGTGTGACGTGTGACAGGTTGCTGCCCTCACCACCTCCTCCCCCCAAATAAGAAGCTTAGCACTCAAAGAAGAATTGTCTGCATTTTCCAGGAATGCTACCTTCTGGTAAACAGGTATTTCATAGACATTTGAATAACATTAAGGCAGGATTTAATGTTCTCACAATAACAAATACGGAATGACTCCTTTAGACTAGATAAGCAACAGTTTGAGAGTTTGTCACATAAAATGCTATTCCATTCATAAAAATTTCTGCATAAAAACCCATTTCAGTTATCTTAAATAGAAAATGAGCTTGCCTGTGCTTCCAGCTCTGGGCAATCTTTGGATGGTGCAATGTAACAAACAGGAAATAGGCTTCGCACAGAACTTCTTGTCTCAGTGGTGGGGGCAAGGAGATGTTACTGGAAGGGCTTGATTACTTGATGTTTCTCCTTTACCCACTTCACAGGATTTGAAAACCCACTTTTCAAAACCCACAGGCAGGATTTGAGACGCACTGACAAGCAACTGTCACACATTAACGATACATATTTTGGTAGCAGGTAAAGACTGACCCTTCAAACACCCGACTCTAACTTAGGATTTGGAATGAGTCTCCACAGTCTATATGTTGAGATACTTAAAACAGATCCCCAAGCAAAATTTCATTCACAGATTAGAATAACAGAACAGATAATCATTTATAAGTCAACAAAACTTAATAATAGGATCCTGTCATGTTGTTTGTACTGGTTTTAGTAGAAGTATTTTAAAATTAAGTTGCTGTCATGGAAATAGTTCACCCCTAAATGTTTCAATGTGTACCTCCAAAACCAGAAACATTTTTCTTGCATAACCTCAGAACATTTAATAAATATGCTATATTTCTCGAATATTCTTCAAAGTTCCCCCTTTCTGATCTATTTTAATTAGCTTGTGAGCAAATGTGTCTTAAATAACAGAAAGCAGAGGAATGCTCTGCATGTTACTTGGTTATTAGATCATGTTCCTTTTCCATGATAAACATTTTTATCAGGAAAGTTGTCAGACATACAGAATAGTTCATGAGATTCTTCACTATTTGCACAGTTTGTCTGGCTCTCTTGTTATTTTTGCCATTGACTTTTTGGTGACCAAGTCTTTATACTTCTGATTTAATGAGAAAGTCAGAGAATGTTCTATGATTCCTTTTTTGGGGTAGAAGCCTTAAATAATATATGCAAAGGAGATGGCCAATATGCTGATGACTTTGCCCTGCTTATAACTCTTGAGCTCTCTTCTCCGACTGTGTAGCTCCTGAAGTTTATAAATATTATTGAGTCCAAATTTCAGCTGACAAGAGTTTCTGGGGCATCCCCCAGAGAGCCGGATGCTTCTAGGTTACCAGAGGAGTCACCACCGTGGGTTAGTGAGAAACTGACAACCACCCCATCTAAATCTGAAGCGTTTGGAACAGTATGTTTACACAATGCCGTAGTATTTCAACACTATCCAAAAATATCACACAAAGGTATTTAGAAAGAAGAAAAACAAATCTGGTTTGTAAAGTGTTTGTCTGAGGACTGCCACTGTTGCCATGGAATTCACAGAAGTAGATTCTCACGGCTTCATCAAACAGAGCCTGTTTTTTGAACGGGTTCCGGAGAGAGTGGGCTTTTCCTGCCCTGTTCCGGGTGGTTTTGTTAGACTTAACCCAACCCAAATGATATCAACATTTCCTTTGTACGAAAAGTACATTGGGTGATAATGCTCAGGTTTGCTTTTAGTGGAAAACTTCAGTGATACCAGATTTATTTTTCTATCTGCTGCTTGTTTCTAAATCGACATCATGTAACCAGCTTCACAGGGCTCATCTTGGAGCGTAAGCAAATGTTAGCTTAATATTTGAGTGCCATCTGCTGTAAGTTCCATGGCATTCAAGCCCATCTGGCTTTCTTGTGGCAAGTCTCCTTTCTTTTTTAAATCTCAGCAGAATGCAGAACGCAGTCTCTTCCCAAGCCTTCCACACTGATGGAGCTGACGCGTCCGAAGAGTATGCTTTCTTGGCTCTCCGTCTACCCTTCCCAAAGACTTGTGTTTCGACTGCAGGAAGGATGTGCATGCGTGTGACGTAACTAAGCAGTCAGTGCGTTCCCAAGCCCCTTTGCTTGATCTGAAATAGCAGTCTGACTCAGAACAGTGGGTGAACTCAGTGGGTGAACATTTGCCAGGTCAGCAAAGCTACGGAGTAAACAATTATTAAGAACAGAGTACGTGTAGGGTTTTTTAGAAGACATTAGTATGGTGGGAGTGGAAACCAGGGAGACTCTCTTCTGCCCTGACTTTCATCAATGAAGAAGATAAATGTACACATACAAATAAACCCATGTAATTCAGGACAAGGTGGTGCTGGGACGTGAGGACATGGTGGGCGTTGCCTGTAGCCCTAGCACATGGAAGGGTGACACAGGTTAGGCGTAGGCTTCAACAACATAGTGACACCCGGCCAACGGGAACTGTTGTAAATAGAGTAGTTAAAGAAGACCCAGTAGATAATAAAATTAAAATATTGGAGTGCATATCTCCAGTGTGCAAAAATCATTAAGAAGGACAACATGTGTGTTGTTCCACAAGCCTTCTTGAGGCTCTTGGTAGACAGACACATCCCACTACGAGCTATGTAACTATATTTCAGCATCCTCCATGAACATCACACAGATAGGAAACCAACCCGGGCATTCATATCCACAAGTTTCCATTGCTCCCCTGAAACTGGGTGAATTGGCCTTCACCCATTGTTACACACAGATTTGTCTGCCTGTCTGTGTCTGTCTAACAGCTGCATTCATGACAGAGCACTCCAAAACATATTCTGCAGGAGTTGCTGGTAATGGAATGTTTCACCAAACCTCTACCCATCACAGGACATGCTTATAATGTCACACACCCCTGCGACTGATTCCTATTACCAGGGGTTTCCATTTTAATGGCTACTGGATCTCAGAGGTATAAGCAACCTGGTTCGTTTCTCTTGACCTACTTACTAGCTTTGAAGTCAACTTGAGCTGAACACTGAACATCTTGAGAAGACTAATTTCTATCATGAGGTGTGGTAGCATGTTCTAGAGTCAAGCAATCAGAATCAGAATCATAAGCAGGTTCATCTTTATTTACGTGATTGCATGTGTTTGCCTGTATGGGTATATACCCACAGGGTCGTGGATTCCTGAATCAAGTATATAGGAATTACTGGGTGGGAGCTGAGGAACCTAAGGTGAAGAAGACACAGTCCTTGCAACCAGACGTTGGTAGAGACATGCAGCTAGAAATGTTGTCACAGAACATTACAGCACACTGAAAGCCACACTTAACCCCGGCCCCGTCTGTGTTGCTGACTTACGTTACAGCAGCTGAGATGTACCAATATCGCCATCTTTCTGTACTTACAAAATCCGGGGTCAGGGAGGGTTACTAACAGAATATTGATTCCCATTCTTCTTCCTGTTCCCTTTTACTTCAAAGGAAGAGATTAGGTTGTCCATAAGTAATAACAGCATTTGTTTGGCTTCCTGGGGGTAGTGGCAAATACAGAAAGAATCATTGCTTCAATAGCCTGAGGACCAGTTTCAGGTGCTGAAATTGTAACACACTACTGTGGAGGGGGAGCAAATATGATTTTTACCTGGTTTCTCCCTGCTATGTGTTATGTTTGGAGTTACTTCATAGCTTAGGAAACTCAACAGACCTATGTACAAATGAAATTAAACACTTAACCTCTATAGAGGCCATCAGGGGACAGGTACAAAATGGGGCAGAGAAGAGGGCTGGAGGAAGCTGCACATTCTTATCGGATTGTTCAGACTCCCCAGCCTGAACCTGGAAACCCATAGTAACCTGCATGAAAGCAAAAGTAAAATTGAGTTTGCATGTCCTCTTATTGTCTGCTCTTTGGAGTGTTTTTAATACAGTAACTCCAGATACAAAAGAGATTTAGGCCACTCCTATTCTTCTGACTACACAGAGCATTTTTCTGTCGGTTTTATACTACTTATTAAAACCAGAAAAAAATTTGTTTGGCCAATAAAAGCTGCACAAACTTCATCTCACTGAGCCCTTATAATAAGGACTTGGTTTTCTGATTACCTACCTCCCTCTAACCCCCAGCCCAGTGTGCACAGTTGGCATCAAATCCTGTGCTTGTTTGAAGGCACAACTTTCTGGAGATGTAGACTGTCCTACTGACCATGGTGTTGGGGAACAGCAGCAGCAGACTCCAGGGCCAGCATGACGTCTCTCTGGCTGCCCCACTGGCATGCCCATGAGTCCTCCTTTCTCTTGGTGGCTGGCAGTTAAATTGTATCTCCAAGATCCATCACATTTCTACTGTCTGGGCAGGCAACACTGAAATAAAACCAAGAAGCCAGCTTTTAGCTCGCCGCTTAGCCAGTCTGTGAAGTAGGGATGTGTTCAGGAGCTAGTAACTCTGGGCTTCTAAAGCCTCAAGAACTCAGGCCTTTTGGTGTTGTCAAGTTTCGAATTCTGAGCATTCTGTTTCCTCTTCCCCTGATGATGGACCCTATGTATTCATTCATTTCATCCTCCCAAAGACAGAAAAAGGAGTTTGCGCACATCGAACGTTGTTAAACATTGCATGGGATTTTGCAGTTTTGCAGTCTTTCAATAGATCTTTGAATCTGGCAGAGGTCTGACTGTTTGTTGGGGCAGAGATTCCTACAGTGAAGATTAATTTTCAGAGGTTCTTATGCTGGTACCACACATCTCTGAAGGACTTGTAACTACGGATTTTGCTAAGCTCTCTGGGCACTGTGCATCGAACATGCTGTGGAGGGATAAGGGCAGAACTGGGGAGATACTCAGTAGATCTTTCCAGCGTCCTTGAGGGGGTGGTGGCTGAGGGGATGCAGATCATCGTGGCAGCAACAGAGAAGGTAAACAACAGTCTAATCTTGGAAATGCGAGGAAGGTAGAGTTGGTAGCCTTTGCTGATGGCTGCAGCTCCCTGGTGGTTTTGCTTGAAAACCTCAGAAAATGTTATTTAAAACTCCGAGACCACATAAAGTCACCACAAGAATGGCTACCAAAAAACTGAATTTAACAAAATTTTGTAGGATAAAATGCATTGACATGAACTTTAAATGTCTCAGACACCAGAGAGAATACTATTTACAGTAGATGGAGACAATTGAGAAACCCTGAAAGAAAACCAACCCCACTTTAGTAAGACTTACTGACATGGGGTCCCTTCCCTGGCATAGGCTTTCAGGGACAGTACGGTGACCCCTGGAAGGAACACTCTAGTTCTCTTGTTTATTCATAAATACCTTTATGGAAGAATTATTGATAACCTCCAGTGTTAATTTCTCTGTTATGTGGTATCCACCAGAGAAGAACACTCAGACGTGAGTTCAAGGCAAAAGACAGTCTTTATTGGCTGGCCAGTGACTGCACTGGGTATTTGGTATCATGATGTAGTCAGTCCCTTTCTCTCATGGTGAGTCTTTAAAAACAAAAACCACATCCTGAGTGGACACACTTCAGTTAACAAGAACAGTTAGCTAGAACAGAACTTCAGAAGCCAAAAGGCAAGGTTAGCACATTTAGAGACGTTCCCAGGTCTATGGGCTTTGATGGATTAGCTCTGGGTTCTTGTTTTTGGCAGGTGGTGCTACACACTGAGTTTTATGGTCTGAATGGTATGCCCATCATGATGTCAGTTGTGCTAAGGTCTGGAGGTCTGTTACCCTCTTGTAAAATTCAGTATTGTTCTTGTCCAAGCAGAAGTGTAGAAGTGAATCCTCTAGCTGCTGACATTTTCTGGAACTCCATGATCCATGTGAAGCATACATATTTGCAAAGAGGGAATTTGTTTTTGTTTTGTTTTTCTTGAAAATACTCTTTGAGAGCATTGAATCCACTCTGGTCACTCTACAGATGGACTGAGTGAGGAACAGCTATGTCTGAATCTGGAACCAACCGGGACCAGCAGACTACAGTTAGTGATTGTTTTGTAATAGCTCAGACAATCCACAAACCAGAAAATTCACCCTTCTGACATCCATAGTCCACGGGCTATTTCTTCACTTGTGCTACTGTCACCACAGTGTAACATTTCCAGTATTCCTGCCAGAAACCCTCTGCCTTTTGCTCCTGTTCCACTTCCTCATCTCTCCTATGCCACACAAAACACTAATCTACCTTCTAATTCTTCAGAGTTGCCTGTTATTTTAGCTAGATGGAGCCAAATATTATGTGCTCATTTGTATCTAATTTTTTTCTTGTAATCATCAGTTTGTAGCAGGTGTCAGTATGACATTCTTACAGCCAACTAACACTCCCTTAGGGAGATATAACACATTGTACTTACCCAGTCATTTGAATGGGCTGTTTCCATTTTTTTTACTATTTTGAATAACTCTGTACCACGAACCTTCATGTGAAGATGTTTGTGAGGATACATACTTTCATGTACTATAACCAGCAGTGGGCCTGCTGGGTCATGAGGAAACTATATTTAATACAATGTAAATGTAGGCTTTTTAGGTTTTGTTTCATTCTTCTGATTATATGTCTGTCCTTATTTAATATCTTTTATTACAGCTTTTCAGGAAGTGAAACCTGAAAGAAAAAATGGTAGCTTCACTCTTTTACAATGTATCAGGAGTCTAGTTTCTCTGCATTCTCACAAACAGATTATACGTACACATGTACATATATACATATGCACACTCGTACAAGTTCACGTTCACGTATGCGTACACATACATATACTGCTCATCCTAGGGATTTTGATTTACATTTCGCTCATGACTAGTGGTTTCTGAACATTTTCTCATGTGCTTTTCAGCTGTTTTCATTTCTTCTTTGTAGAACTCACTCATGTTTGTCCGTTTTCAAATGGGGTTAATTTCTTCTTGTTATTGAGAGGTAAGAACTCTTTACATATTCTGGATCAATTAGATGTTTTCTTTTATTATATGAACTATGTTTTCACTTTCTTGTGGCTTCGGCTCCAGTCCTCTTAGCATTTATCATCCTTTTCATGTCCTCTAGTTCTTTTCAGCCTCTGACGTATGAGACACACAAACAGAAAATCTTTCTAAGAAGTATTCAAACCGGCTAATCCCTCTTACATCAAGGCTGTGACTTCTCTTATGGGCAGCCATTTCTCCTGATTCAATCTGTAAATGTGTCACTGACTGTCACCAAACTTATGCTTGTGCCATCCAGCACCCGTTAGCTTATATTTACACATTCGATAAGGTGCATTTCTTCTATCTCATTTATCATGGGTAGCATTTTGAGTGAGCCAGGCCTGGCGGCTCATGCCTGTAATCACAGAAAATTGAGAAGCTTAGGTAAGATCTCAAGTTCAAGGCCAGCCTGTCAACTTAGTGCGCCCTGTCTCCAAAAAGGAAGACAAATTAATAAAACGCTGATCGGAGAGTATAGCCCAGTGGCACAGTACTTGCCTACAGTGTATAAGTTCCTGCATTCGGTTCCCAGGGCTCCACCTTTAAGAAAAACACTGGGAAAGAACCACTAGACCTTGCACTAGTTCACTGCTCAACTTTATCTTGTCGATTTCATTTAAGAATATGTAGGAGGGCTCATTGCATTTGCTGTCCCTACCACCTCTGTAAGATTTCCTAAGAACTCAACTCCAGGCTGGGAATAGATCTCGGCTAGTAGAGTTCTTGCCTGCAAGCATGAGAATGGTAGTTCAATCCTCAGAACCCAAGTTCTTTGTTTTGTTTTGTTTTAAAAAAGAAGGAACAATAACAAGTGTGGGACCCGTGCTTGCAATCTTAGCACTGAGGAATCAGAGACAGGAGGATCTCAAATTCACGGGAGAGTCAGCCTAGCCTACTTGGTGAATTCTCAGCCTGTGAGAAATTCTGCCTCAAAAGGGGTAGGGGGAGGAGCATCTGAAGAACTACCCTTCTGATTGACCTTTATTCCCTACAAGCATGAAGACACCCATGTATACATGTATAGCTACATACACACGAACACACCACAAACACATACAGTAAAACTGAAATCCTACTGTAGCTATTAGAAACTTTTCCCCAAACTTAAAACCACTTCTGTAAATATAGTCAGCACATACTCTGCAATGGGCTGAATTCAGAGTTGGGATTCTGCCGTGAACGAGATAGAGCAGTGCATCACCACGGAGGAAGCAAGAAACCCATCAAACGGCTCAAGTGCAGTAGAGCGTGCATGGACGGGAAACACGGAGAGGCCAGAACTACGTGGGGTGGTCAGTGATGCCAACCAGCTGAGGTGGCATTTGAGTCAACCTTTGGAAGAGAAGAAGGCATTTTTAAGAAGGTGAGTCAGCGATTCCTGGGAAACCAAAGTGTCATTTTCTTAGTGCCTTACCCTAAAAGAACAGGTGAGCCAAACCTCAAGACTTCACATGTTCAGACTGCGGATCTGCACTTGGTTAGGTTACAACATGACAGCAATCTCCTTTTCCAGAAAGGGGTCACCTAGTTAACGTTTTTCTTTTGCTTTTGCTTCCTTTTCTCCTTCCTTCCTTCCTTCCTTCCTTCCTTCCTTCCTTCCTTCCTTTCGGTTTGGGTGTATTGTTTTAAGACATGGGTTGGTTGTAGTACTAATCTTTAATGTGGTGCCTTAGCTCAGTTAAGGATGAGCCAGTGCCTTGGGCAGTAAGCCATCTGAAGACACAAAGATAATTCTGCTGTGGAGCAAGTGTTCCTTCTGGCTGGGGTATTTATGGCATTTAGCAATGACCCTGTAGCTTTGGAAAGTGCATCCTGCTGTGTCAGCATAAAGATATATGACCTTGGCTACCAGTTGGTAGGTAAATGCAGGCATCAAATTGCTGTTATCAGTAGAAAAGTTTAAAGCCAGCAGAGTTGTTAAAAACCTAGCAGGGCAGTTTATTCTGACTTCCGCAAAGCCACTTGCTAGCTCGGCCGTCATCTTCAGTGTTCCATATTACTGAGACTTTTACAATGTGGCATTGCTATGTCAGGATGACCAGTTGGAGGGCTAATCTGCTAATCAGTTCTAGAGACATTTGCTGATGGAGATAAGGGTTGGTTACGCCTTATACGTATACAAGGTAGGCTTTTTGTTTTGTTTTGTTTTGTTCGGAAAAAAAAAAAAAAAGAAAAGAAAAAGAAAAAAGAAATAGGTTTGAGGGCCTGGTGTGGCAGCCCATGCCTGGAACCCACATGGAGGCTGGAGGAAGGACTGTTCAAGGTCAGCCTGCTACATGGCAAGACCCTGCCTCAGCAAAAGGAAGCAGGGAGGAGATAGGTTGTGTTTTCAGTTATAAAGAAGATAACTATTCGGCTTGAATACACAGGCCCTTGGTTTAAGGCAGTAGTTTGTTATTTTGTGTTTGTTAGTTGTCTTTGTCTTGAGAGTTATATGTGGATAAGATCTCTTTCCTGTGCAGCCATCAGCTTTTACCGGCGACTCCCAGGTGGCTTCCAGCTGCTCAGTACCACCCACACACAGTGCTGGCTGCTCAGTACCACCCATGCACAGTGCTATAAATATCCCAGGCAAACTAGGCAAAGCCCAGCACTGAGGAGGGGAAGTGCACATGGAGCCTCACACCCTAACCAAGAAGCTACCTGTAACTGATAGATGCTGGGAAAGGGAAAGCTCGCTTTCTCCAGTGAAGTACTGGGATATCCTTCCACAGGGAGGGCAGGCCTCATGCCAAGAGGTATTTGGCCAACAAAAAAAAAATGGACTTCACTGTTTTCTGTAAATGTGCTTTTTGTTTTGAATATTTTTGTTTTATTGTTTTTTAATAGTTTGTTTAAATATTTAATTTAAAATAGTCTTTAAGTAAAAATTTAGCTTAAAATATTTTGATTTTTGGGATTTGTTTTGTTTTTCATTTTTTTTTTTTTTTATTTTCTTTGAAAGAAAGAGAAAGAACATGAAGCTGGGATCTGGGAGGAGTTGGGGGAGGGGAAAGAATATGACCAAAATCGATAACATAAAATGTTAAATAAAAAATAAGTTAAAAGTGTCTTATACAGACTTTATGTAAACCACAGCAGAATTCTTGTAAGCCATACTACGCGTGATGAATCGCTACCTCATTAGTGGTTTGTACACACGATTTACTCCTAAACTGCTGGTTTACCTCCTCAAATTGCCAGATTTCATTTATACGCCCCCCACCCGCAGTGAGGCAAACATTCTTGTCAACAATTGATAGTTGAATTTCAGACTTCTGTTGTCCTGACAGAAGCAGGAGTATTCCTCCCTCCCCTTCTCTCCCTCCTTTCTCCCTTCTCCTCTCCCCTGCTAAGGAGGGTGAGCATCTCCTCACATGTTTGCTCCTTCACTGGGCTAATTGCACTTCAGCTGGCTAATTATACTTGGGTTTTCCACTTTCCTTCTTTATCAGCCAGGGGTCTCTGCTAACTCTCAATGTTTATTATTATTGATAATAATAATAATAATTATTATTATTATTTTAGACCTTCTAGCTTGACACCTGTTTGTTAAGTTTGTTGAACAGAAACTCTTCACTCTGTGGTTTGTTCATTTTGGCTTGGAGAAAATTTCAAAGTCTGGAAGTTATTTTCATTTCTTTTACTATCTAGACCAGCAGTTCTCAACCTGTGGGTTGTGACTCCTTTGGCAGTCAAATAACCCGTTCACAGGGGTCACCTAAGACCATCTGAAGGTACAGCTACTCACACTGCAATTCACAACAGTAGCAAAATCACAGTTACGAAGTAGCAACTGAAGTAATTTTTGATTGGGGATCACCACAGCATGAGGAACTGTATTAGGGGGTCACAGCACTAGGGAGGTTGAGAACCACTGACTTTACATTTGAATTGGTAATGCTCACACATTTGAAGCTTTGAGCACAGCAGGAGGTAAATTCTTCATTCCTTTCTTTACATATTGAATGGTTTTCTCAACAGACTCTGTGGGACTGCAGACTGTCTCCACACTGAACTGGAGTAGGGCCTTTATCAGCTCTCTATTCCTATGCTTCCAGGTATGAACGCCTAATTCCCTTTCATTGGTGTATGGCTCCTGGGTAGAACCACATTTATTTTTATTATTATTCTTTGTCTCGATACTCACCAGAGTCTACTCTTTTCCTCCTTTCTGTAACTGGCTACATTTTACATAGATTTTTCTTTCTTTTTTTAAAGATTTATTTATTATTATATGTAAGTACACTGTAGCTGTCTTCAGACACCCAGAAGGGCGTATCAGATCTCATTATAGATGGTTGTGAGCCATCATGTGGTTGCTGGGATTTGAACTCACGATCTTCTGAAGAGCATTTGGCACTCTTAACCACTGAGCCATCTCTCCAGCCCCTAGTTCTTTCTTCTTAGTGTAAGTTTTAGAGTATAGTTTTTAGATTGTTGCCCTGAACACTTACCTGGAGGGGATGGACTTACACAGTTAAGTTTCTCATTCATGCATGCCTTTTATCCCTGCTTTTGAGTCGGGGTGGGAGGGCACTTAAGTGGAGTTCAAGTTTATTTTCTTAAAGTCTTTATTCCTAGTCAGGTTAATTTTAGTAGTCTCAGTTGCTGTGTAAATGCAGCAAAATTCTCAAAGGGTATTCTCAGTAAAGAAGAATTGTGTGTGTGTGTGTGTGTGTGTGTGTGTATGTGACTGCGCACGCATGTACGCGCGCACATCTGTACCTCATATTTGCCAAAGTAATATAAGTGTTCATCTTTTGAACCTTTGAAGGTTTCCATATACATGATTATAACGTATACTCAGTGATGATGCTTAATCTCTTCTTACCTGGCAGGAATGGGCATTACTTTAATTGTAATGCTGATTTACATAAGCTTATACCCTGTTTCTTTTTCTTGTCTGATTGCGTTGACTATGACCTCCAGTATTACACTGGATGTCCGTGATTCAATGCTTGTTTTATCTCTTTCAATAAAAGAAACACATTCAAAGTTTCTCCACTAAATACGATGTGAATAATTTGACTGATACTCTTTATCAAAGAAATTTCCTATATTTCTACCTCATAATATTTTTTAGTCCCAGATACATGTTTAGTTTAGGCACTTTATCTGCATCTATTAATAGAACCATGTGATTATCTTTTAGCCAATCAATGCTGTGAATTACACTGGCAGATTTCCTAACATTAAACCATTTTGCTTTTTGAAATAAAGCATTGATTTACTTCCATACATTTCAATATCTGTTGATTCACTAAGATTTATTTGTAACTTTGACATCCACATTAGTAGTAGTTATAAATAATTATAGACATAATTATATATAGATGATATAAACATTAGCCAAGAACATGTTGTGTGTTTAATCATCTAAGCCTTATGACAGCCATGTATACTGAATTCTATCATGCTTGTAGCATTCATGATGCCCCCTTGCTGGGGCTGGGTGAAGCTGCAGTAGACTCCGCTGGGCCTGGGCCTGGCAGCTTTTTGCCTTACACTATGTGTCAGTGAATGAAATCTACAATTACTCTTTCTTGTATTGCTCTCCTATTTTGGAAATAAGACTGTGCCTATGGGATAAACTGACCTGGGTCGTTTTCCCTCTTTGTCTGTTTTTGGGGCAACTTGTGCAAAAGAAGTGTCTGATCTTTGACAGCATGGTAGAACTGAAGCATGAAACGACCTGAACCTACGGGTCTCCTTCATGTAGGAAGCTTTCCACTACTGTCCCAGCGTCATTCCTAATGGCCATTGTTCTATGTAACACTTGGATGACACTCTTTCTGTACAAATTTTAATACTTTTTATTTAATATTTTATATTATTAAAATAATAAATATTTTAATATTTATTTTAAAAATATATATCTATTTTCCGAATGAATTTGTTTATTCTGGTTTCAAACTATCAGCCTAGAGTTGCTCGCAATACGACTTGGGATCTCTTTTATATCCACAGCTCTTTATTTGGCTTCTTTAAAAATCAAAAGTGCAGCTCAGCCTCCAGTGTTCCCACTCTTCTCTTGCTGTCCCTTTGTGCCATCAGGTTCTTCTTACACTGATGTTATCACTGCTGTCTTCTTGTGCCATTGGCTCTCCAAATACTGATATTATCGCTGCATTTGTAACACTTGAGTTGGAAGCACAGAACATTCATTACACTTTCCTGTTTTCTCACAGATGTATGTAAAACTCACACACAGTTTGACTCATGTTTTCACCATCATTCAGACTGAAATGTTTTCTATTTTCCTAAAAGTTTTAATTCATTACTCTGTGATTAGCTGAACAGTACTGGTTCACGGTAGGATGTATTAAGTTTTA
>JADRCH010000040.1:2537007-2634780 GCA_019843965.1 Rhynchomys soricoides
TGATTAGCTGAACAGTACTGGTTCACGGTAGGATGTATTAAGTTTTAGTTGTGCTCCAGCAGGTATTGATTTGGAGGACTGTCTCCTGCATGCCTGAAGAAAATGAAGTGTCGGTTATCTGTTTGGCCATAAAGTTTTTCCTTAGTTTGAACATATTATGATATTTAAATTGTATTCACTAATTTAATGTTTGATATGAGTTTCAGTGCAGGCTTTAAGTTTCCAATTTCAATTTTTGATTGATCTCTTTTATCTCATGGTTTCATCAGTGGGATCAAAATTGATAAATTTTGAAAGTCTAACTTGAGTCCCCACATAATAAACCTATAGAATGCTTGAACAAATGCTCTCACCAAAGACAAGCTTCTGATGTTATGGGGTTAAAGTTGACCTTTCAACCTTTGCATGGCCTCACACTGGTCACCTCCACTGTCACCCATTTATGGAACCACTGAGTGTCTCTGCCTCTATGGGAACTTCTCTATGTCTTTACCTTGAACAGAGAGGGAATGCTCTGGTGTTGCCTTGGTGTCTGGGGAGGCTGGTGTTGCTTTTTTTTTTCTGCCTCTGGCATTCTCTCCCAGGGGATTGAGGGGGAAAGGGAGAAAGTTGCATGCTGGTCATTCCTCCACTCTTCAGCTCTAGACTGATGTTTTCTGTCCACACTGGCCTTCAGCCACTCTCCTGAAAGTCTTCCCCAGTCTCCAGATGAGTTTCTGAGATGTCTCAGCCTCCTTTGTTTTTCTGTGGCATCCCCTGGGTTGGTTTCTGGGCAGGACCGAGCAGCTGGTATACGTTTATAGTGTCAGGCTCTGTTGCGCTCGAGTAGCTAGAAATGTGTGCATCCTAACTATAAATTATTCCGTCGTGTTGGGAGCTCAGCAATCAATTTTAATTGGCAGGGGAGATATAAGGAAACTATAGGAATTTTATTTTCAACCTGAAGCTTGGAAATTATTAAGACACCACAGCATCTTCTCAGCTTTAATGGGTGCGCTTCAATGATTTTGCATCATGCAAACCTCCAGCAGTATTTGCAGAAGCCTGCAATTAGTGTGTCTTGAAAAAACATTTAAGTGCCCTCTGTCATGTGGAATACATGTGATGAGAGTCTGACTTTCCAGCCAGAAGTGCTGTGAGCGTCAACACACTCACACTGACTGTTTCTCCTTCCATGTCTATGGTATTTGCTAATCTTTTAAATCCATGGGAATGATTTGCCCCTTCCTCCTGCCTGTCTCCATCAATGATGTTCGTGTGTGTGTGTGTGTGTGTGTGTGTGTGTGTGTGTGTGTTATATGTATTCATATGCATGCAGGTGCATACATGTCCAGGTGCGTGTGTGTGCACCTGTATGCATATGAAAGCCAGAGAACAACCTTTGATGTCATTCCTCAGGGGCTATCCAACTTTTTTAGTTTTGTTTTTTTGTTTTTTTTGACAGGGTCTCACTATGTAGCCTTAGCTGGCCTAGAACTGGCTAAGTAGACCAGACTGGCTTTGAATGACAGAGATCCACCTCTGCTGGGATTAAAGGTGTGCTCCATTACACCCAGTCCTTCTTCCTTCTCCCTCCCCAGGGTCAGGGTATTTGAATGACCTGGAACTTGCCAAGGCCAGTGTCTTAGTCAGGGTTTTATGACCATGAAGAGATGTCATGATCACAGCAACTCTTATGAAGAAAAACATTTCATTGGGGCTGGCTTCCAGTTCGGAGGTTTGGTCCATTGTCATCATGGCTGGAAGTATGGTGGCATACAGGCAGACATGGTGCTGGAGAAGGAGCTGAGAGTTCTACATCTGGATCAGGCAGGCAGCAGGAAGAGACTGCCACACTGGGCCCATCTTGAGCATCTGAAACCTCAAAGTCCACCTTCAGTGACACACTTCCTCCAACAAGGCCACACTTCCTCCAACAAGGCCACACTTCCTCCAACAAGGCCACACTTCCTCCAACAAGGCCACACTTCCTCCAACAAGGCCACACCTCCTAACAGTGCCACTCCGTATGGGCCTATGAGGGCCATTTTTATTTAAACCACCACAGGCCCTAAATATCCACCTTTCTCTATCTCCCCAGCTCTGGGATTGCAAATATGTACCTCTATGCCCAGCTGCCTGGATTTTTCATGAACATGGTCTCTGAGAATGGAACTCAGCTCCTTGTGTTTGTGTGGAGGGCCTTTTACCAGCGAAGCCATCTCCCTAGTCCCTAATCAACTAGTTTTTTTTAAGTTGGCTTGTTAGAATTACTTTCCCTAAGAATTGACTATAATAAAAACAAAGCAAAGCAAAAATACTCTTATTTTAAGAAGAAATAATGAATATCTAATTGAGGAATGAGAGTAGAGTCCTACAATGCCTAGTTAAGGAGGCAAAGGACAGCGCGGACACTATACTGAAAAATGATATTTGGAATTAAAGTTTCAGTCTTACAGACCTTTTACCTATATATTATAGTTTTTCCATTTTGTGTTTTTATAGGTTTTGGGTTTTTTGTGCATTCTCTTTGTTATTTTTCTCTGTTTTTATTATCATTATTATTATTAGTTTGCTTACCTGTTTGCTAGAGAGAGAGAGAGAGAAGTCATAGAATTATGTGGATGAGAAGGACCTAGGAGGAGTAGGGGAAGGAGAAACTGTGATCGAATATATTAAATATTAAATATATTAAATGAAAAGACAGAACATTCTCAACTAAGAAAGAAAGAAAGAACAAAAGAAAGAAAGAAAGGAAGGAAGGAGGGAAGGAAGGAAGAAAAAGACAGACGGGGGGAAGGGAGGGAGGGAGTTAGTTTCAGTACTCCAGTAGACCATTTTCTTTCAGACATGCCCTCTTTTAACCAAGTAGACTGTGGACAACAGAATGAGAACTGAGAGTCAGTCTGTTCCTGAGCAGATTCCATCAGAACAGAGTCATCTTTGGCTGCATCACCATGGTGCATCTCACTTCCTGTTTGGCTGAACTCGCTGACCTGCTGTGCTATAGACAGCTCCCTGTGGATGCTCAGGGTGTCTTTTGTCCTGTGCAATTTTCTGTGGTGACATTGTCTGGAGCATCACAGGGAAAAGCCACAGGGGGAAACCAGCTCTGGATGGCAGTGCTCCAGAGTATTGAATGGAGCCTGGAGTCCAGAGTTGCTGTCTCACATTGGGAAGTGAAAACTGGGAGCCAAGTCGATCAGAGGAGCACAGAACTGCTCACAAATATTCTAGCAGATGCTGAAAAGATGAACTGCGCAAGCACTTGCCTTTGCTCTTAGCAACACTGTCTTGGCCGTATCTGTCTCCGGGGATGAAGTATGGAGGCCTGAGTACCTTGAGCCACAGAGATTTGTTTCTCACAGACCTGGAGGCTGAGAATGTCAAAAGCAGAGCTGGTGTCTAGTGAGACTTGTTTACTGGTTTGCAGATGGTCATCTTGTATGTCTTCACATGCCAGAGCAGAGGAAGCTCACAGTCTGTTTATAAAGGCACCACACCATTCACAGTCTTCTCCCCTTAGGACCCAATTACATGCCTTTTAATATTGCCATTTCAGACATTAGGACCCCCGCATATGCAATAGGGGGTATAAAGTTTACTCAGTACCAATACATTCTTCTGAAGGGCCACTCATTATCTCTTAGTGACCTGCCTGTGTCCCCTACTAGATGAGTGCCACTGAGACCTCAGCAGCCATTTAAAAACCCTTTGTTGTCCACCCAGTGCCATATGAACAAAACCCAAGCTCCTTACTGAGCACAGCCCCACCTTACCTCTTCTCCACCACTTTGCCCCTACACGGGCCTTGTGGGTCTCAAGCATGCAGTTGTTCCGACCCCGTGGGCTCCTTTGGCACAGTGTGGGGGTGAGGCTCTCATCCATCCATTCCTCTGTCGTTCTTGCCAACCACTCCCCATCCTCTGCCTCCATGTTCCGAGTGCTGGAATTGCACTCTAAGCCTGTGCCAGGCCAGTGCTCTACCAACTAAGCTACATCCCCACCCCATGTGCCATCTTTCAAGGCTTTGACTTGGTATTCCATTCTCAGATTACGTGTCATCTAACAGAGGAGCCTTGTGACCATCGAATTCAGTGTCCATTGCCAGCTCACCGGGGTTGTGAACTGTACATTAGCCTCCTTCAACTATTTCTCTAAAACAATTTGACTGTGATTATGGGTTGTCTTTTCTTGCTATGTCTTTGTCCCACTTATAGTGGGGAGAGAAGGAAGGAAGGGAGAGAGGGAGGCAGGGAGGAAGGCAGGCTTACTTTATTCTAAGCATACGCATTCTTCCTCTGGTGCATGACCATACCTTTGTAAGACAGATGTTTATTGTATATTTGGAGCCCTCAGAAATTCAGCCACCAAAACTATTAGCAACTAATTCAAAACAGAGTCCCCAATAATAAGAACTGCACAAAGACTAGCAAAACATGGGGATAGTCTTCCTAACGATAGGAACAGAAAGCCCAAGAAGAGGAAATTAGATAGGTAATAGGTCTTTTTAACTGCAGACAGAAGCCAAGAGCACTTTGAACAAGAGTGACTACCTGAAACTGAGGTCAGGGAATAAGAGGAGCCTCTAGAGGGTCAGCCACAGTGCTGGGCTCCTAGCCTGGCAGGAAGTGGGACCAACAAGCAGATCAGTAACGGCCTCACCTGGCAGGGGAACAAAGAACGTTTTCAGGAGTTGCGGTCATCTACACCTACAGCAGCCATGTCTCAGGAAAGTGTCTTAAGACTGGCCAAAAAGTGTAGCCTAACTAAACATCTTTCAATTTTATATAATTAACTATATATAAATTAAATATATAAATGCATATATATGTATATATATTCAAAAAAGAAAAAGAAGAAAAGGAAATCCTAATTCTGAATATTTAATAAACAACATTTATGCTGACCTCTTCATTTCAAGACTGTAAAGTTCGCTTTTCCATGCCACTCAGATGGCAAATGTACTGTTTTCATGTTCCTTATCAAGGTTGAATTGGAAATAGATTAAAAAATAAGCTGTGGCTGATAATTTATGAAAGTTAATCCTACCTGGTTAACATTTAAATAGATTAAGGTAATCATTCAGTGGGAAGAAGAGAGAGAAGTGCTGGTTGGCAATTTCCCATGGCAAGAATGCAGGATTACATTTGGAAGGCATCACAGTGTAAACTGAGAGATGCCTGGAGAAGGGGTTCAAGTTGGCTGGGTTGTATTCCAACCAGTGTAACTCCTGAGAACTTTGAGTCACTTGACTTTCTGTATCTCTACAGAAACAAACTCTACCAGTCTCTGGGCCAAAGCCACAGCCAAAGCCTCATTGTTCTGCTCCTTCCCCCCTATTGCCTGCACCCTTAAATGCTGAGTAACCAAACCCCATAATGACACATTCTATCAGGTAAAAGGTACAGGGGGCTGCAGATCGCATAGACTGCAGTGGACTCTTTGGCCTGTCACTTTAACCATGGGGCCCTTGGGAAACTGAGACAGTATCCACTTGTCTCTCCCACATTTCAGCACGTTTCCAGAATTTCTGTGCATTTTTATTTCATCATTTTATGGGTATGAGTGTTTTGCCTGCATGTGTATCTGTGCACCACACACATGCAGTGCTCAAAGAGGCCAGAAGAGGGCACTGGATCCCTGGAGCTGAGGTTACAGATGGTTGTGAGCCACCATGTGCTGAAACCTGAACCTGGGCCCTCTGCAAGAGCAGCCAGTGTGCTTCCTCCACCACTGAGCCTTCTCCACCTCCCTGTTCAGCTCCATCCATATTTTCAGCATCAAGTATGAAGTATCAAGTGTTTTTAAGGACTTCTGATTTTTGGGTTCTAGGTATTCATTGTTCCACAGAAACAAACTATTGTGTTCCTCTCTCATGGCAAGTCAAATTCCTAAATCTTGAGGGACAGTAAACCATAAAGGAAACAAAAACCATATAAGAAACAATGAAGGCCAGGCATGGAGATACATGCCTGAAATCCCAGCACTTGAGAGAAAGACCCAGAATGAGGAGTTTAAGGCCTGCCTCCATTACACAAGACTCTGTGTCAAAAACCAAAACAGCAAAAGTAGAAAGGGAAAACTTGTACTTGATCTCTTGTTAGGGAATACTCATGGGTCTAGCTAAAATGTGTTCTAAGGTGTGCTGTGGTTACAGTGTGCATGTAATGGTCTAAATTATAGGCCGAGGTACAGAGATTAACACTGTATCTATAGTTATAGATGCTGAGGATAAAAAGAGAGGTGGAAAAAAATAAAAGATAGCATTAGATACACATAATATAAATGCAAACACATATAGATAGAATCATCTACAATACAGTCACTCGGGGAAACCATCACCAACATTTCAACAATTCTCCTTCAGTCTGTTTCTGTGTAGGCTTGGATTTTCAAAACCTGCTTTAATAAGGTTCCTAAATGCTTTAACCTCCCTTCTAGTCCACCACCCACCAGAGGTTGTGGAAAGGAAAAGGCAATAAGGCAAAGGAGGATGTGGACCTGCTTATAACAGTTCTTTGGGGGCAATTCCAATCTTTGTTGTCAGGATATCAAGCAGTTTAGTTCACATGACTCAGCAGGGTTAGCTCAATCCACTCGCAAACATCACTCATGAATCAGCAACAGCAGGTCAATCTAGAAGAAACTGTGAGACTCTGCCAACTGCTCCAAGACCACAGAAGTGGCAAGAAGCCAATGGATTATCATAAGAAGTTCTTTGGTGCATTTCTCTCTACAAAGTCTGCAAAGAAAGCAAGGCGAACCAATGCCAAAGCATCTCCCACTGTCTCGTTGGGTTGTATTTATACTCTTTCCAAACATCACACGTTCTCTCTAGAGGCTGCTCTAGCAAACCATCACATGACCCTTTTCCAGGCAGCTTCCTTTAAAATACCACATGTCTGTTCTGAGTATCATATCCTCTCATAAGACAGTATGAAGCGTATTATAAACCCTGTATCCAGGGCCTCGGAGAATTAGAACTGCCCTTGTATTTTATTACACAAATATATTGATCATTTTAAATTAATGTAGGGGTGGCTTTCCTATAAATGGTAACTTCTGTCTCTGTCCATATACAACCTTTACTCAAGAACCTTAATGCAGGGTTTACATGAGTTGCTTTGGAATTGCTCTTCTGAAAGGAAGCAAGAGAGCTGGTCAGATGACTGAGCTGATGCAAGAGCTTGCCATACGAGTCTGACTACATAAACTTGATCCCTAGAACCCACATTAAGGCAGGAGAGTAAAGACTTTTCAAAATTGTCTCTCACCTCCACATACACACAATAGAGTGCACACTCCTGCACTCACACCTTTGTATATACACAGTGGAGTGCACACTCCTGCACTACCACCTCCATATCCACACGGTGGAGTGCACACTTCTGCACTCTCACCTCCATACACACACAGTGGCATGCACACTCCTGCACTCTCACCTCCATACACACACACAGTGACGTGCACACTCCTTCACTCACACCTCCATACACACACACAGTGGAGTGCACACTCCTGCACTACCACCTCCATACACACACACAGTGGAGTGCACACTCCTGCACTCTCACCTCCATACACACACACAGTGGCGTGCACACTCCTGCACTCTCACCTCCATATACACACAGTGGAGTGCACACTCCTGCACTCTCACCTCCACTCCACGCATGCATATATTATTCTTGTGATCCTATCTCTCCCTTTCCAAACTCTGGGAGCTAACATGATTCTGATGCTTCTTAGAATTCTCCATTGAACTCAAGGACTGAGATAGATTTAGATACATAGTCCTTGTGCTTCTGTTATCTATGCAGAGGAGGACCTGAGGACCTGTGGGTGTGTGTGAGTGCATGCACACATGCACACATGTGCACGCATGTGTGTACACACATACACACACACACACACAAAGAGAGATAGAGAGATAGAGAGAGAGAGAGAGAGAGAGAGAGAGAGAGAATTGGTATTAAAAGGGATCTTGTTATTTTGGATTTTGCACAATTATCAATTAAGCATATTTAGCAGCAGTTAGCTACTTTGGAAGACTTTTGTGACTACTTCAAAACACAAACAACAAAAAAATGTTTCATGTATCCAAGAGCAAAGCTGCTAGGAGACATAGCCAAGGGTTTTCTTCGTGACTTGGTTGTTCCATCGGGAGTGCTCTCAGCTGCCATGGTGACAGGTACCATGGAGACAGCCATGCTTTGTCAGATGCATCTCAGAGGATTCTGGGTATGCAGCAGATGGGGGAGAATTGCACTTTTGCTGCACTGTAGAGACTGTATAATATGCAAGCCTTATTTTCCACTCTGTGAATCTAGGATTTGTTTTAAATGTTTGTTTGCTTTTGGGGGTGACAGTACCTGCATACATATGCTACAATATTCCCATAGAAGTCAGAAGACAGCTTGTAGCTTCTAAGAGTCATTTTTCTGCGTTTACCATGTGAATTCCAGAGATTAAACTCAGCTGTCAGGCTTGACAGCAGTTGCCTTCACCCTATGAACCATCTTGCCAGCCCACCAGCTCTAGCTGTCTTCTTCTCCCCCCGTTTCTTCTTCCTTCCTTCCTTCCTTCCTTCCTTCCTTCCTTCCTTCCTCTGTGTGTCTGTCTAATTGCCTGCCAGCCTTCTTTTCATGTTACACATGCAAGAAACAAGCAAACCTAATACAGCCAAAACAAAAATAAGAAAAGGTTACAATATTCAATCAAATATATATGTGGAATCTACAGAAAATTGTTATTTTATCCCCCCCCCCCCCAGAGCTGAGGACCAAACCCAGGGTCTTGCGCTTGCTAGGCAAGCACTCTACCACTGAGCTAAATCCCCAACCCAAGAAAATTGTTTCATATTCAGGATACCTTAGAACTTTCAGATGCCTTTGGCAATAGGTAACAACTAGAGTCTCATTAGTCAGATAATTGTTAATTCACCATGTTAGTGCTTACCCTGTGTCCCATTTTTTTTTTTGAAACCAGAGAGTTACAAACGGCTGGTGCTTTATGAGCATAGTTGTTTACAGTAGAGAAACGGTAGGTACAGAACAAAAATTGACACCTCACGGTCATAGAGGCTGGGCTGAAGTTTATATGGTAACCATTGGTTACCATACTTCCAAAATTTTCTGAACACTCACAGTAGCAAAACTAAAGCCCAAATCATAAGCCCTGGGTTTTCATCTGTAGCTATGGGTGATGAATAGCAGTGACAGAGAGGGCTCCAACACAGTCAATGCTCGCCTGGAGAACCCAGTCCATTTCTCCCAAAAGCACTGAAGCCACTCAACAATTTCACTAAACCACAATGCTCCCCATAAAATATCAAGTCACAGCTCCTGTTGGCTTTTTCTATCTGCTCCATATTTTCCAAATACTATTCTGCCTTGCAATCTGAACTCTCTTTTCAAACTCAGAGAGCCAACATGATTCAGATGCCCTCTGCCGATTCTTAGAATTCACTGTTGAACTCAAGGACTGGGATAGATTTAAATACATAGTCCTTGTACCTCTGTCTGTGATCTTTAAAGTTACATGTGCAAAGGAAGATCCAGGGGCCTGTGAATAGCAGATTTCTAGTTCCCACTCCTGATTTCATTATCCATTCAGAATCCAGGCATTTTGCTAAGGTCCTCTGATACTTTTGAAACTGTTGAGCTAAGAAACTGAAGGAGCATTACCCTAGCCTTTCACATACCTGGAGTCCCAAACACAGTGGAGACAATGAGATTCCCACCTCTGTGCCTGGTTGCCCAGAACAGAGCCTTCAGTTCTGAGGCCCCAGCATGGGAAAAGTAACAAGCCTTCAGCATTCACAAAGAAGGAGTCAGAAAGTGCTAAAGGGTACAGAAGTCTGTCCTTGAGCATGTTATCGTCTGAGCCAGTGTGTGTTATGTGCAATGATCCAGGCATGTAAATCCACTTTCATTTCTCACACTGTAGAACTAAGACATACATGGAACAAAGACCAGTCCCAAGCTCTTGAAGCAAGGGAAAGCTTGGGTTTTATGTTTGCTAACAAAAGGTCAGAATGGATTAGCTAAGATAATTGCACCTAGTAGAATTGCCAGTAGAATGTAATCTTTACATAAAACCTCAGAGAAAAGACCCCTCCACCACTAGGCACTGGCTGCCTTCCACATCTTCTCCAAGCAGGACTTACCCCCTCAGCTTGCTTTCCAGCATTTGTACGGCAGCCTTGTTCTCTTCTTGGCAATCCAAGAGACACTATCTCAGCCCACAGCAGGGCAGTCATTGTTGTAAATAGCATTGACTAATTTATCCTTCTAAAATGCTTAGAATAGCATGTAGACGCCAAGATACTTGGAGTGGGAAAAGAGTGTTATTTTTGTAAGAAATACTATTTTAGGGGACACTGAACACCAAGAGACAGAAATGGGCCATTATGTTTTGCTAGGAAATTTCCACGCAAAAACTAAAACCAATGCTTCTACATTTCCTGAGTGGGATAGTTGGTCATTGTTCCCTTGTTCTCAAATGGGGTCATGCATTCTGATTCAGTAACCCCCTGAAGTCGGTGGATAGGTGAGCAATGAGCAAGTGTTTAGCCAACTCATGAGAAAGACAGGTAGAATCTAGGGCCACAGCTTTCTTGGCCAAAATAACTATGCTCCATCCTTCTACTGTCTTTCCCCTAAAGGCCAGGTTTACTGTTGGTTTATTAGCTTTGTTTTGTGATTAATGATCTCTCATATTAGGCTGGGGATGTAGCTCAGTTGGTAGAGTGCTTACCTAAGGTTCATGAAGTTCTAGAATTGCTCTCCAGCACCACAGAAAGTGAGCTTAACGCTGCACACCTGGAATCTCAGCACTCAGGAAACAGCCAGGAGAAGAGCAGAAGTTCTTTGGCTATGTAGTGAGTTCAAGGCCAGCCTGGATACAGGAGACTCTGTCTCAAAAAAAAACAAAAACAAAAACAAAAACAAACAAACAAAAACCAAACCAAAAACAAAAACAAAACCACAAAAGTGAGATTAATCTTTTTACTTTATTTTCTTTAGTTTCTCTACTGTTCTTTTTTCTTTTTCTTTATCTAGATTTATTTTATGCTCAATTTATTCCCGTGCCATGAGTTTTTGTTTCCTCAGTTTCTTCTGGGATATCTTTTTCTTCTGTGCAACCTCTTCTTCTGGCCTTGGAACAATCTGTTCCTTCTCAGTGAGGATCATCTCAATGTGGCAGGGGGAACTCACGTATGGGTTAATCCGACCATGAGCTCTGTAGGTTCGTCAGTGCATCTTAGGTGCCTTGTTCACCTGGATGTGTTCCATGACTAGAGAATCTGCATCTAAATCCTTAAGTTCAACATTACTCTCTGCATTTTTAAGCATGTGCAGCAAAAATTCAGCACTCTTTTTTTGGCCACCTTCCCTGCATCCAGCCCCACTGTTTGGCCTGGGCGCACCTACCGACTCCACCATTATACAGCCGGAATGGCACACACTGCTTCTTTAAAGTGACATCCTTCAGACACTTGGTGGCTTTACAGATATGCATACCCTTGATGGCCTGGGCCATTTCTTGGGTGTTCTTAAAGTGAACAGGAAGGTTTGAACCACTTGATTTTCATGATTTTGGGGGGTTTTCTGGGTCAAGAGAGTAGCAAACCATCTTCACAGGTCACCTCTGGCTGCTGACAGGAAGAGAGCTACCATTCTTATCTACTTAATGCCTATTCCGATCTTAAATCTCTCCCACGTCTCCTGGGAAGTAAACTTGGACCTTTCTTGTGTCTTTATTTATTGTTTTTATCTCCAAAGGACAACAATTGTCATGAGTAATCTAAGGCACCCATAACAAAACCCAAACTATGCTATGCGGGCTAGCAGGGCCATATTGGCACCTGGATGTCAAGAATGTAAATGCTAAGTACACATGGTCTGGTGCCTTTGTCTTGGGGTTTTATTACTGTGACTAGACAACATGATCATGGCAACTCTTATAAAGGAACATATTTAATTGGGGCTGGCTTACAGTTCAGAGGTTGAGTCTATTATCGTCATGGCAGGAAGCATGGCGGCATGCCTGTAGACATGGTGCTGGAGAGGGAGCTGAGAGTTCTACACCTGGATCAGCAGGCAACAGAAAGAAAGAGTGACTCTAGACCTGGCTTGAGCACCAGAAACCTCAAAGTGCACCCTTAGCAACACATTTTCTCCAACAAGGCCACACCTCCTAATAGTGCCACTCCCTGTGAGCCTGTGGGGGCCGTTTTTATTCAAACCAAAGCCTTGGAAAGTGGAGACATGGAATCCCCAAAGCAAGCTGGCTAACAAGACTAGCTATATCTAGCTCTGGGTTTCAGCAAGAGACCCTGCCTCAGTGCATAAAGTGAAAGAGCACTGGAGAATGGTTCCTCTGAGAGCACAGACACATGCATATACACATGCAGACATGTGCACCTACACACATGTGAAACAACACCTATACATACAAAATCAAAAAAAAGAGGGGAGGGATGACTGAGGAAGAGTCCAGACATCAAGCTTAGGCCTCAATAGGCACATGCACACTCACACAAGCATGCATATGCACCTGTAAACATACCATATAATATACCTGTACACACACACACACACACACACACACACACACACATGCATATACACACAAAGGAAAAGAAAATCATCGTGTGATCATCCATGATCCCTACATGTAAGAATGGGACTCCTCTGAGTTTGAATTTAGGCCCTATCACTTGTACATGGTGTGACTTTGGAAAGTTACTTAACACTTTCAAATCTTGGGCTCCTCATGTATGAGGCACAGACTATAATCTCTAAATTAAAATTAATGGAAAATCAGAAAGCATCTAGTCCACTCTCTGAAGCACGTAAGCGTTAGCCCCTCCTCCCTTAGTTCTCAAAGGATTGCACCTTAAATGTCTTCACCAGCAAAGGAGTCTGCTGAGTACTCAGTCTCCACACTAGCCTCAAAGACTTGTCATGCTCTCCAGTCTCCCCTGCTTCTCTATCCTACCTAGGACCCAACAGAGTGTCTGTGTGACTTAGTGGACTAGCTGCCATGACTCAGCACAGATATTACATTTTGCAAGAAACCTTCACCACTCCTGTCCACAGTATGTTGGTGTTTTGTCTGTCTGTCCATCTGTGTCTGTCTCTCTCTCTCTGTCTCTCTCTGTCTCTCTCTTTCTCTCTCTCTCTTTTGTAGGAGAGAGCTCCTGGAAATTGAACCTATGGCCTCACACATAATAGACAAGTGCTCTACCAGGAAGCTGCATCTCTCTCTCTCTCTCTGTGTGTGTGTGTATGTCACACACTACACACACACACACACACACACACACACACACACACACACACGGCTTTTATGCTTGGTTTTCTTTTGGATGTCCTTTTTCTATATCTTCACCTGGCTTGAGCTCAAGATATTTTAGAAACTGGCCACTTTTCACTGCCTTTAAATCACCTCTTCCCACTGTGTCCCTTAATATCAACTGGAACCCAAACACTTAAAATAAACCAGCCGATCTCTCTTTACAGTCCCACCTCCCAATTGTTGAGCACCTGTCTTTATTTACCCTCATTGCTGCTGCTCTCAGCACAGGACAAGAACAAGACACATTCAACAGCTCCTGGCTCAGTTAAAACTCAGAAGTGTGTAGAGTGCAAACATGTTTCCCACTGCTTGGAAAGCCTCAGGCAGGTAGCTCTCTGGTCAGACTAACTGACACGACCAGAAAGTGTGGTGAAGATTTTCTCTAAAACAGCCAAGTGTTATGC
The DNA here is from genome assembly GCA_019843965.1 of Rhynchomys soricoides. Lineage (NCBI taxonomy): Eukaryota > Metazoa > Chordata > Mammalia > Rodentia > Muridae > Rhynchomys > Rhynchomys soricoides. The sequence continues at coordinate 2,550,759 of JADRCH010000040.1, forward strand.
TGCTCTCTCGTGAACTTCCAACTTGTGCAGAAAACAGACAAGGCTGTCAGTCATCCTCTGGTAAATCTACATTTAAATTTCTGGCATTTATTCACGTGTGCTTATCCCTCCTATTTCCTAGTGATGAACCTAGCTAGGGTCAGAGAAGACAGAGGATGTGTAAATAGTGACATTGGTAAGTAGCAGAGTCAGGATTCTGTCCAACTCACTGCTGCATTTGCCCAAACTAGAATCCCATTCCAAAGCCCAGAGCGAAGGAAGGCCAACCTGAGAGACTTGTGAGGATCACTCTGGCATTTGGGTGATGATAAGTTGTATCTTCACGGTGTCTATTTCAAGAAAGGAAAAAGCAGGAATCTGAATCAGATGTCAGAAGTATGGTACGTGAGGCTCCTGTCCACTGTTCAGGAAAAGCTGAAGGTGGAGCACAAAGCACAACCACACGCCAACCCTCCTTGTGTTACACTCTGAGCCCAGGCTCAGCAGCTCCATGACACACTGAGGAGGCTTGGTGACATTCCCCAACCTGGACCTGGGCCTCTCCAGGTTCACAACTGCAGACCCTTGTCTGCACCCTGGCCTCCCTGGCATAGAAAGTGTGTGGTGGTTAGTAAATCAGTAGATGGTAATGCAGCCTGGGGCCACAGGAGGAGCTCTGAGGCCTGACAAACTTAGATCTGAAATCCTCCTCCTCGAATACAGAAGAAGACAGTGACTCTTGGCATTTTCTCAGAATTGTGGCTTTTTCATGTTTGAAAAACAAATGCCTTTTAAAACCTTAGGTAACAGCCCTTTCCTGTGTGTGCATTTCTGTGTCCCTGTACACTGACCAGAATAGTGAGTCTTCTGTAAACACTGCAGCCACTTAAAAGTCAGGAGATTGAGTGATGGGTGTTCTCAGTGCGTCGGTCAGTAAGGACACCACCTCCAGGCATGTGAGGTAGCTTAGAACAGAAAGTTCTTAGGAATGTCATGTCTGCAGAACTTTCCAAATTCATCAGCATTTTAGTGAGAGTTGCTTCAAAAGCGTTTTAGGGAAGCCATTTCTTACTAAATGCATTCTGACTAAATGACTAAAGTCATTGCTAAATGACTCTCGAAACACCTCAGAAAGTTACTGCAGATAACTGCATTTAGATGTCACTATCTTTGAGAAAAATACACTAGCAGAGAAGATTAAGTTAGCCAACACATAATAGCTGTCATCTTTATGCAAATGAAAACGTGTCCTGCAGGGCCTGTAGTTGAAGAAGGTTGATCAAAAGATGTGTCCGGATTCTTTTGATTTCAACGTTAACACTATATGTATGTCTTGCTGAATGAATATCATCTGGTCACTCAACATGAGCTAGGACTTGCTATTTCCATTATTATGAAAAAAGAAATGCTTTTCTGACTTCTGAAACTTCTAGATCATTCTACCTCCTGAAAACATAACTGTGCAACTGTTAAGTGTGTGTGTGTGTGTGTGTGTGTGTGTGTGCGCGCGCGCGTGTGTGTAGAGGTGCTCATCTTCAGGAGGCAAACCCACACAATCTTACTGCTTCTGTTCCTTTTGAGATCCTGGGGTCATGTGCTACTGAATTTTAGAGCAGGCTTGCCCACAGCACTTTTGCAGTAATCCACCATTTTTGTCTTACTACTTTCTTTCCTAACACAAATGCTCTCCTGAAGTTCTGTGCCCTAAATGGTGAGGCTGGCTTTGTGGATTGCCACTATCTCTGAGGGGAAAACATCCACTGCTGCTTGAGTAGCTTCCCAAACTTTAAGATTAGTACTTTTAAAAAAATAGAAGTACTCTCTAGATTAGGAGAGGTCTGCAAAATTGCAAGTGTTTGCAAAACTTCACCACTGCACTGTTAATGTTTAATGAGATCACTATTTTCAATCTAGTTTCTGGTCTTTGTTCACTAATGCATGTGCAGCAAAAGAGACCTTTTGTGATGACTTTATACAGTAAGACGCTACTTCAAAATCAGCCTCTCCCTTCTGAAATGATTTGTTGAAAATGTTTAGCTTACACTGATGTACAAGGCGGTTTTTCATAACAAGCACCCGTTCCGTTGTTCTGGTTGCTGTCGCACTTGGTCAAAGCGGTGGGTGATGATCTTCAAGGAACATTTCAAGGAACATTCCCAGCTCATCCATGGACACAGAAGGCGGTGCTGCTCCTCTCTGTACCAAGGAAAAATGTTCAGCAACGCTGGTCCCGATGCTCACCCAGTATGTCTATTAGTAGGAATGTTTGGGCTGGCAGGTAAGAGAAGAATCAGCCAGTATCAATGTGAACCATAAAACCACCCCTGAGCTGAGCAATCACACCCATAACCCAGACACAATACAGCATCCCAGTACGGTCAGCATAGAATTTTCAAATTAAACTTTTTCTTATGACTGTCAGGACACTGCTGTTTGAAAGATATCAACAATGACTTGATAAAGGGCCTTTCCTAATCTCCACAATTGAATCTAGTTTATAGTGAGTTTGTTACTTATCACTGTGACCAGATACTTGTCGAGAAACTAAGGGTGGGTGGTTTGTTGTAGCTCAAGGTTTCAGGTGACACAGTCCATCATGGCAGGCCAGGCCTGTCCCTACCGTTTCAATCCCCACCTCCTCCAGCCTCCATAGAATCATCCTGCACACAATCCAGTTACTCAAAGTGTGAGCCTGTTGGGGGACATTTCAGAATCAAACCATAGGAGACGGGGTTGACCAGAAAGTGTTTCAATCGCACAAGTGTCTCAGAAACACGATGTTGCATGAGTGAGTCATGTTTAAAGTTGTAGAGAGATCTCACTGATAAGAGATGTCATTAAAAGAATTTATGACATACAAGTCCCAGGAAAAGGGAGATACCTCATCACATAGGGCCATGGAAAATCATTATGTTTTTGATCAAGAGACAGAACCAATAAGGAAGAAGCATTGGCTATATTCATTCATGAGAGAGGGAAAGCAGTAGAGTGAACAGCTTAGGACTAGTTCTTCTATCCTAGAGGGTTTTGGGCAACAGTGATCTCTGATTGCATCATACCTAGCCGTGGGGGAATATAGAGAGGGAAATATTGTCTAGGTGTGTGAGTTTAGCTTGCATGTATGAGTTCTGTTTGCAAGGAAATAATTTACTATCTTAAGAAATTAGCCAGCCATTGGGAAGAGCATTCTCTTCCTGGTTCTGTAATCATCACACACTGGTGTGTGTTACAAATAACCAAATTAATGCTGGTAAGGAGCCAGAGCAAAAGGGTTATGTACTGATGGCGGAAAAGCAAGTTACTACAGCCATTGTGGAGAGCAGGATGAAGTCTCTGAAACTCTAAAACTAGATCGAGCATAGAACACAACAACACCAGTTCTGAATGCTTCCAATGGGGACAAAACCAGCAAAGCAAAGAGATTCAGGATAACTGCGTTTGCTTCAGCGGCCATCATGACTAAATGGGAGGTCAACCTAGGCAGCTGACCACAAGGAGCGAGCGCATCAAGGGTAGACAATAGATGGGTGGAGAAAATGCAGTGTGTGTTTGTGTTTGTGTGTGTGTGTGTGTGTGTGTGTGTGTCATATACCATATAATATATATTATATAAAATACATTAATATATGTAATATATTAGTTATAATACAGTATATATATGTACTATAGAATATTATTCAGTCATCAAGATGAATAAAATCATGTTATTTGCCATAAAATGGATGGAACTAAAGGACATTTTGCTAAGTGAAATAAGCAAGACAGAAAAATGAGTCTGACACGTTCTCTCTCATGTGTGAAAGCTGATGACAAATGTAACAAGAAATGGAAGCTGCATTTAGTCAGCACCTCCTATATGCACATAATCAAGGACACACCCCACTAATATGTTCAACTGATACATGTAATCAGTCTTCTAAATTTAAAAGCTAAATGAAGATTATTAAAAGAAATGTGTATAACTAATATGCACAGAGGGGGTGTATAGTAAGAAAAGATATCAAAATACACGATGAAATAAAATAAGAAACACCATTAGCGTATGTAGACGCAATAAGATTTTAATAGTCTATGATGTTAATTTGGCTTATCAGATTGCTGCTTGTCAAGTCCCCATCAACATAATTAATGTTAGCCTTCTTGCATATGTTTGTCTTACTGTTTTGTACTTTGGAATGGATATTGTGGAAACATTTTTTTATCATTTCTTACCATCTTTCCTCTTTCCAGCTAACATGTTTTATCTGTGCTTGAAAGAACAGAAACAAAGCAAAGATTGTGCTCTTTCATGTAAATCCACCAGTGACTGGCAAAGGGCAGGCATTTCCCTGAGGCAGAGGGCAGGGATGTGATGTGAGCCAGTGTATGAGGAATGACTGGTGGAACCTGCAGACCTTAGAAACGAACCCCAGTCATGAGCTTGGGAAGCCCAGAGGGGGTTTTCTGAGACGGGTGTCTGGAAGGAGGCCCAGAACAGGCGAGCTGGAAGCTGGGGTTGCCCAGGGGCTCAGGAGAGGCATCCCAGCCTGTGCCAGAAGCTGTGTGCTTGCTGTTAAGGGCCAGGATGGAGAACAAGGCTAGCCTGGGAGTGATCTAAACAGAAATCCAGGCTGCCCCTTGTAAGTATGCCCTGCCAATTGGTAAATGAAGGTGGATTGTGGCCTGTACTGTTCAAGGTACATGCTGAAGCCTCCTAGAGATGGCTCTTTCTTCATTTTCTTACATCCATGTTTCTGACATTTGTCTTTTGAGAACTGTTTCACAGACCACAAAACACCCATTTTTAACAGTATGTAAAGGATCTATATGCAATCTAGCCACAAGTTGCACACACTATCCAATTTCCAAACAGTTCACTTTCCTCAATAGAAACCCTGTCTGTCAGCCATCACGTTCCATTTCCCATCCTTGACCTGGTCTCCTTCCTATCCTTCCTGCCTCACCTGAAGACTTCACAGAATTGCTGAAGCAGCCTCTACAGTGCTGGCTCCTGCTCTTACGTTTCCAAGTCTTGTCCACCTTTTAGCTCCTATCAGTGCTCCCTTCTTAGAGAGCCAAGCCTGCAACAGAAGAGGCTTCCATAGAGATCTCTCAACCCCGGTGCAGGCAGGGTAGACATTGATAGAGCCCAAACCACAATCATATCACACCAGGGGCAGAAGTTTCAAAAGATTCAGTTCAGTTTCTTTAACAGATTTATTTTCCATTGTAAAACAAGACACCTTCCCAAGCTGCCTGTGTGGCTGAGTGGGGATGTGCTTGGCCCAGGGTGGGGGCAGTTGGGTAACATTAGCTAAAACTAGGATGGAATGGAGTTACTTTGGGCAGCTAAGTTCTGGCTGAGAAGTATTCTATAGTCTGCATACACTGATTTGCCTAGCCCGTGACTCATGGGTGGATAGTTTAGTTGCCGTTGACTGTGGTAACCAGAACAGCTGTGACTAATTATGCATGCATCTCGTGTGTGCCTGTCTTCAGCGCTGTTGGATATAGATGCACCGGTGGAAATGCTGGGTCACACTGTAACTGAGGACCTGCCAGACAGTTTTCCAAGTGCCTGTGCAACTCCACATTCCCACCATCGGGTGCAGCGTTCCAGGTGCTCCTTGCCCTTGCCAGCACTTGGCACTTTCCTTCTCTTTGCTGATTCACACTGAGATGAGTGCAAAGTGCTGGCTCATGGTCTGACCCCAGTTGATGAAGCATCTTTTCAGGTGACACTTAGTCATCTTCCTTGGAGAATGTCATTGTCCATTTGAAACTGAACTTGTCTTAACTGATGATATATAAAAGTTATTTATATACTCTCAATAAAGGCCCCTTATCACAAACAAAAACTATATCACACTTGGGCTTCAAGCACTTAACTTACTGAGCCTGAGACATTTTTAACATAACAATTGCTTTTTATTTAGGAGCTATATAGCAATATCCATAATTTTTTTAGATCTTGAGGGTTTTTTTTGGTAAGCTAAATTTTTAGTGAAACATATTTTGTCTAAATTTTCTATTTTATTGCCAAATACATAATAGTACTTCCCTATAGTTTAGAAGTTGTATGCAAATATATAATCCTTTTCAGACTAAAAAAATGTTTCTATCTTTTTCCCTGGCCAATAACACTAAAGGTGTTCATATTTTATTTTCAGGATCCAGCAATTGGTTTATTGTAGTTTTCTAAATTTATTACTAGACTTTGTGGATGTTTGCCTGTGGGTATGTCTGTGTCTGTATAGGCTGGAAGACAATCTCAGGGGCCATTCCCCAGGTGTAGATGCCATCCCCCACCCTTTTTCTAATCAGAACAGAGTCTTTTACTCTGCTGGCTCCCACCAAGTAAGCCAGTGAACCCCAGGAATCCACCAATCTCTATTTTGCCAGCGCTAGATTTGCAAACATGATTCACTAACCCTGGCTATTTAACATCGTTTCTGGGGCTCAAACTCAGATCTTCATGTTTTTAAGACAGGCACTATTACAGCTGAGCTATCTCCCTAGCCCTAGAATTCTTTTTAAAAGATATTTTAGGTTCTCTGACAACACACACACAAATAAAATACAGCAAGTTCCTTCATGCTTCCTGGCTGGTGCAAACATAGCCTTCCCATTAGCAACAGCCCCTGCCTGAGAGGTAGGTGCATTTGTTGTGTTGATGAACTTACGCTGAACGAAATTTCTGGCCTCACAGCTTAACTAACTAATGTTTAATAAGATGTTGAACATCAGAGGACAGAATCCTTGAACTCTGAGACAGTGATTGTCCAAAGTAGCAAATAAAACAAATGAAAACATAAACAAAGTAACAAAGTAGAGGATGTGTTTGAAACAGTTTCAATTATTGGATTTATAGAACAGAAGAAAGAAAATGGCCCAGAAGGAATGAAGGAAGGCATGTGCATTAGTTGCTTGTTCCATTGCTAAGTGACTAAAGCAACTTGATGAAGGAGGGGCTTACGTTGGCTCACAGTTGGAGGACACAGTCCGTAACTACAGGGAAGAGACAGTGGCAGGAGCTCGAAGAAGCTGGTCATGGTCACAGTGTGTCCCCAGTCAGGATGTTGAGAGTTGAGAGACACTCAATATAGCTGCTCAGCTCCATTTCTGTTTCTTATTCAGTCATGGATGCCAACCCATGAGATGTAACTGCCCACATTTAGGGAGGGCTTGCCTCCTCCTGCAATTAACCTAATCTAGAAAAATCTCTTGAAGACAAGGCTAGAGGTTGTTTCCATGATGACTGTCAATCCTGACAAGTTAACAAACAGGACTGACTATTCCACCATTAAGATCTTTTCCTTCAAAACTGGTAAAAATTATTTATTTGCAGATTTGAGGCTCAACAGATCCTAAGAAATCATAAGATTATCATAATCAAATTGAAAAAACAAAACAAAAAACAAAGCTGAAAATAAAATCTTTTTAAAGTCTGGAAGATGTAATCTGCCAAAAGCAACAAGAGCACACACTTGACTTTTCAACTAGAAGTGCAGAGACCAGATGTTGGTAGAATGAAATTTTAAGCTTTTAAAATTAGATGAATTCATTTTATTCTATGTGACTATACCTGAGTTTATTCATGCTTGTCTTGTGCATGCTTAGTGCCTGTGGAGATCAGCTGAAGGCAATAGATACCTTGGAACTGGAGTTATGGAAGGCTGTGAACTGCCATGTGAGTCCTGTAGAAACACGGATCCTCTGTATCCCAGAATGAAAATTTGAAGTCTTAGTCAGGGTTGCTATTCCTGCACAAACCATCATGACCAAGAAGCAAGTTGGGGAGGAAAGGATTTATTCAGCTTACTCTTCCATGTTTCTGTTCATCACAAAAGGAAGTCAGGACTGGAACTCAAGCAGGAAGCAGGAGCTAATGCAGAGGCCAGGGAGGGATGTTCCTTACTGGCTTGTTTGCTTCTCCTGGCTTGCTCAGCTGGCTTTCTTATCGAACCAGGACTACCAGCCCACAGATGGTACCACCCACAAGGGGCCCTCTCCCCTTGATCACTAATTGAGAAAATGTCTTACAGCTGGATCTCATGGAGGCATTTTCTCAACTGAAGCTCCTTTCTCTGTGATAACTCCAGCTTGTGTCAAGTTGACACAAAACCAGCCAGTACAAAGTCACTGCAAAAAACAAACAAACAAAAAAATCTGTGCTGATTCAAAGCTCTTTGATCAATGACATTACAATTCAAAAATGGAGGTGAAATGAAGATATCAGACAAAAATCTAAGGTAAGTGATTTTCATGACTCAAATTAAGAGAAATTATAAATAAAATTCTTTATACTTGAAAACGAAAGATGACATAAAGAACACATAACAGACACATAACATAACAAAGACACATACAAACACAACATAGAACAGAAACACATAACAAACACACACATAACAGAAACACATAGCATAACAGATACATAACATAAGAAAGACACATACAAACACATAACATATAATAGAAACTCATAACATAAGACATATAACAAACACATAACATAACAAAGACACATAACAAATATATAACACAGCAAAGACACATAACACATAACAGAAACATGTAACATAACAAGCACACGAACAAAGGCTCATAGCAAACACATAACAAAAACACACAACAAGCAATTTTAGATGGAGATCCGGTAGTGTGGATGGAAGGAATACTGTTATAGGTTGTTTGGTTGTTTGTTTTTGTTTTTGTTGTTTTTTGAGGGAACAAAATGATATGATTTCTTGTTCATAACATACATAATAATTGAAGAACAGCAGGCATTACATGTGGTTTGCTGCTATAAGAGTTTTGTATTGTACAGGAAAATTCAAAGTTACATATTCAAAATAGACTGTAATAAGCTAGGAACGAACATCACACTTTCTATGACAATCACTGAAATGTTCGGCTAGGTATAGCTCTACTGGAGCTTGAAAAATGGTCCAGCAGATACGAGCACTTGCTGCTCTTGTAGAGGCCCAGGTTCAGGTTCCAGCTTCCTCATCCAGCATCTCACAACTGCCTGTAACTCCAGCTCCTGACTACGCGGCACTTACTTCTGTAAGTGCGCGTGAGCACACACACACACACACACACACACACGCACACACACACACATACACACACACACACACAACAATAATAATAATAAATAAATAATAAAATAAAAATTAAAAGGTACAGTTATGAAGCCATTAGAGGAGAAGAAATAGCAAACATATATTTGATACTCTTTAAAGATGGTAAAGGAAGAAATGAATGAAATGGATGTGTTGAATAGGCAGAAAGTAGGTTTAGCAGTATGGATGTTTTAACACAGAGATTAACTTCACAAAGATAACTAGTCTAGATTAAAAACATGGCTCAAGAATATGCTGTTTATAACATCATAAAGCAGCACAGGTTTGAGAAAGCCAAGGATGGAATCAGTTTTACCGCACAAACACTAGCCAGTCACTGCCAGCTAGCATATGCTTTGGGTCCAGTCCACTATTATTGCTAGAGATAAAAGGAACCTTTTTTATGGTAAATGTAAATTTGTCAGTAAGACATAGCAGGCTTGAATTTATAATCACTGTGCACTATAATTTCAAAATACATAAAGCGAAAATTTTAGATTTAAAAAATCTACAGACAAAACAACATCAAAATTAATTGCGATACACTTCACTTAACATCTGACCGATAAAATGTGAGTAAGATAGATTATTTAATACTTTCATTAATCAATGTGACCGAATGGCATCTGGAGAGCTTAAATACTCTTTCAAGTTGGTTTGGCATCTATGTCAAAGTTGATCATATTCAAGGACATAAAGCAAGTTGTAGAAAGTTTCAGTGGGTTATAGTTGTATAGAATTTATTTATTGACTGCAAAGTAGTTAGCCTAAAATCATTAAGAGGGTTGGAAAAATGTTCATTTGCTTATATTATTATTGATGCACCTGCCCACATGTGCGTCATGCACACACACACCAATAAGTAAATAAACACAAACATAAATATATAAGTAAAATAAGACAGAGGAAGGAGAAAATGATAAAGCTTTTATATTTAAAATGAGATATGACAATGATATAAAAAGCCCAAGAGTCTCCAAACAGCACAAGTAAATCAAACTTAGAAAATCACTTTGGAAGACTCACTAACTTGCTGTGCTCTTTGCCATTTCCCTTTTGGACTCTTCCATTTGAATAGTGAGTGCATCAGACTTCTTCATTTTGCTTTAATCAACGTGATAGCAAGCTCTGTGCGGGGCTATCTCAATGCTAACACATAATAACTTACGCTTGTGCTTTCCATCCTGGGAGGTCCTTTCTAGCTCCGTTTACTTGATTGACTTGTTCCTCTTGTTCATCTACCTCATTCATCTGAATGGCTGTTTTCTTATAGGCTTGCTTCATAGATACTAAATGCACAAATCTGACTTGTCAGGGTCTGGAGTTAATAGTCCTCCCTAGCGAATCGTGTACTGTGGGAGCTTTCCTCAATCGCTTTTCTACCTCCACGATCTGCTTTAGTTCTGCCCTTCTTTTAAAAGCTCCTCCAAACTACCCACCAACAGTTTTCCCTCATGGGTATAACACATCTGCAAGCAAAGCAGTAGTGCCCACAGAGGCCGAAGGAGGATGTCAGAACTCCTGGACAGTTACTAGCTTAGCCACTGTGCTGGAGGCTGGGAACCTAGGACCTCAGCAAGAGCAGCAAATGCCCTTAAACACACAGAGCCATTTCCCAAGCCCCCAATTTGTTTTTATTAATTCTTTGAGAATTTTGTACCACATTTCCCTCCTCCTTAGCTCCCCCCAGGTCAACTCCTATCTTTCTGTCCCTCTTTCTTTCATTCAAGTCTGTGATGCCCACATATTCATGGCTGTGTGGCTTCCCACTGGAGAATGATGTTCTTGATCTTAAAGAAAACCAGCTCTTCTTTCCCAGCAGCCTCCATTAGGGATAGGCTTCATGTGTATGACTCCCCCACTCCCTGCCCTCTCTCTCGGATTTGTTCTGGCTTGGGCTTCCACGGCGCCTGTGCATGCTGCTATAACTTCTGTAAGTTCATATGTGCAGCTGCCCTGCTGTGTCCAGAGGAGACTGTTTTCTTGTGTTTATTTGCCACCTCTGGCTCTTTTGCTCCTTCTTCCACAGTTGATCCCTGAGCCTGGAGAGAGGGGGGAGGATGTGTGTGTGCGTGTGTGTGTATGTGTAAGTATGTGCATGTGTGTGTGTGTGTGTGTGTGTGTGTAGTACAGATGTTCCAATTAGGGCTGAGCATTCCACAGACTCTTATTCTGTGCATCCTGGCCAGTTGTGAGCCTCTGTGGTGTTATTTACCATCTACTGCAAACAGAAGCTTCTCTGATATATATGTATATATATACATATATATATATGTATATATATACCCTATACTTGATAACTTGATGGTGAGACCTTGCTAAAGACACCACATTCTTGAGTCACAGAACATGGAAGTACTAAGCTAAATGCTAACTTGGAAGCTTCATCTTTACTGAATAGCTTTAATAGTGCTAGAAGGTGCTGTGAACTCTACTGGGGGAGAGAAGAAGCCATCAGTGTCGCCCAGCTGAGAGCCCTGTAAGCTACAGTAATGACCTGCCTGGCAAGATGTCCTCATTTGTGTAACGGTGGCATGATCATGAAGAAACCTGCCACTTTCTGCTTGGATGTAAGTTCTACAGTGCAAGATGGAACACATAATCGGCACTATTGGGCCAAGAACCTGAGGCTAGACAGGTCATAGGTTAGGGTTAGGGTTAGGGTTAGGGTTAGGGTTAGGGTTAGGGTTAGGGTTAGGGTTAAGGTTAGGATAGAACCTACTACTATTGTTCTACTAAAGAGACATAGCATTGAACCACCCTGATGACTATCGCTGTGCTGACTGCCATTTTTTATGACTAATACTCTTTTGTGCACCTTATTTCTTCCTTTTAGACTGTAGTAATAGCTTTGGTAGGTTTATCGTCTGCTGCTGTGAGAGCTAGCTGCTCTCATTTCCTAGATAGTTGAAACTTTCTGTGTGAGCTTTCCTGGATGCAGAATTCTGAATGACAATTTCACCTGTCCAGAAAGCTCCTTTCCCCACACTCTGGCCTAAGCATCCATCTTCCTCTTCAGAAAGAGATTCCTGCTATGTGATATTGTCCATCTATTCATAGCCCCCAGTGAGTAGCTCCCTTTGTAGTTAGAAACACACACTTAGCCTGTCCTCTACAAATATCTGTAGATCAAATGAATGGATGAAAGAATGAATCCAAAAATCAAAGTAATGTCCTCCGCTCCCCAGAGATGATGTAACCCAGAACACACAAAAACACGGTTCCTGAACTCCAAGTGCTAATCATTACCTCAGTCTCCACAATAACAATTTCTGCAATGCCTTGTTAGAGCAGTTAAGAACCAGACCGGAGGTCTCTTTAAATTTCTTATTCCGTATATCATACAGCCAAACCCTTAGTGTTCTTTGATCATAATGAAGTCTATTTTTACTTCTGTGCCTTTACTTCCAATTGCAACATTTTGCAAAGCATTAAAAACAATCAAGATGTTCTAGGAGAATGCCTGGTATGGACTGACAGTTGTTCATCCTGGCAGGAAACTCATCTCTAAATATCCTTCCCCTACATCTTAATCTTCTCTTCTGCTCTTTTGCTTTCTTCCCCCTCCTTCCCTTCCCTCTTCCCTCCCTCCCTTTTCCCTCTTTCCCTCCTTCCTTCCCTTCTTTTCTTTTGTTTGTCCTTCCTGTTTTTCCTGAAACAAGCTCTTGCTCTGTAGCCCCAGCTGCCTCACACTCATTATCCGGCCTAAGCTTCCTGAGTTCTGGGGTTAGAAGGCAACAGGGCCTATTCCTGTTCTTGAAGTGTCTGCTCCAACTTTCCCTTATGAGATCGGCCCTTGCTAACCCTCCGTAAGACACAGTAGACACCCACCACCCCCATCCTTTCTCCTTTGGACCTGCTTTATTTTCCGATACATTTGTCTACAAGAGTCTATTGTGTATTTAACATTTCCAATATCATCTGTCCTCATCCAGGCCATAGCACAGGGAATTTTGAGAGTTGGGACTCTGTTCTGTGTCTAGAAGTGTTGACCGTGCCGTAAGTGCTCAGATGAATACTTGTTGAATAAGTACATCAGGGTAGGTGGTGCTGTTTCTCAGCAGTAAAATGCTGGAGCATTGGGAGACAGACACCACACAGCCACTGAGGGCACACCAGCCCTCAGCATTTATCTGAATCTGGGATGAGATTACAGAATTTGACTATTTTGCTTTTTTTTCAAAACAGACTGCGTAACACACGATTTCATCTTGAAAACTAAAGGAATCACTTCCTTTCCTGGCAGGCACCTAACCCGAGAGTTCTGATCTGGCTGTGGAAAAAGCCCTTCTGTTCCCAGCCGGCTTGAAGGCTGTGGCAGTTCCTGCCTGCTCCTAACAGGCTTTCTTTGCTTCCTGGTTTGCTTCCACCTCTAAAGGAAATTTACATATCTTTTGTACCCGCATTATTGCTTCGAATTTGGCAAGAGCTGCCCATCAATTCTGTGGGGATGCAAGCAAAGAAAGTGTTGATTTGCCATGTTTGTGGGAAGTAAAGTCTTACTTCATAGTGGCAAATATTTAAAGCTAGAACTTTGTGTGTATCTCAGGAGTCTGGAGATGCCCAATGCTGGTATGCAGTACATGTGGATCTAAGAAATTTGTGGGTCAAAGACTCTGAGTCCAGAGATCTCCCCTTCTCCATAACTCTATTTGTTTCTCTGTTCCTTGGGCCTCGATCTGAAGCCTCTCACATCTTGTACACTAGTAGCAGTCAGAAGTCTTGCTAACCTTTAACAGCCAGACGGCTTTACTTTTCATGTTCCATCAAACTGCTGTCTTCAGATTTAGCATGAAAAAATGTGGTCGTTCAGCTAAATCTATGTTTCTAAGTCCGGTTTGTGGTCTATAAAAAAGTGCGGCCCAAGGACTCTGACATGATGTAATGCTCTGGTTGAGAAAGAGCTTGCCCCTGACTGCTGCTCTCTGCTGGAGATGTGCTGAACGCGTCTTTCCTGTTGAGATTAGCAATGTACACTATTTGGTCTGATTAGCAAAATCCAGACTTGCTGGGAATGTGAGAGAACACTGAGAGCTTGGCTATTTCTCTCTGGTCCCTCTACTGAAGGGAAGGTATCTGCTGGCACCCTCACCTAGAATCCTGAGGCTATTGTTGAACTGGCAGTGCCTCCTAGTGGCCCAGGTTCCAAAGCCTGAGGAGTGGCTGAGGCAGCAACAGCCTCCTGGCAACTCCAGTCCAGCCCTCTCCATTCTGAGTCTACATCAGACAAGGAGACTTTGGTATGGATGACCTCACAGGCATTTGCCAGACTCTTCGGTAACCTGCTGACTGAATTCCCAACATGGCTGGCTGTGGAATGAGGAAAGAAATGGAAGGAAGATGGAGACACAGAACAAGGCCACTACACCTCTAGAGATGAATTTGAAAAGTGCTTTGTCATAATGTGCTCTCTATCAGCTCTGTAGAAGTCCTGGGACTCATCCCTGGTAGGAGAGGTCAGCTGCCCAGGAATGTCAAATCATCCCTTACACCTGAAATTACTAACATTCCTCAGGCATAACTTCAGATGCTGCAATCATAGACAGAGGAACGCTTTGGAACCTCGAACTCTGAGAAGAATATGCAGGACTCTAAAGATTACATTTTAAAGACCATATCCTCCTAAAAATGAAGAAAAAAAGTGTGTCTACAAGCACAACCAACTTAGGCCTTTGCCAATACAGGATATGAAAATGTAAATTTGAGTCTGCTTGAGGTCCTTGGAGAACTGGAGAGGCATCTAGAAGGTTCCAGTCCTTCAGGAGGGGGAGAGAAGTACTCAGTGACAGTAGAGACCATGTCACAGGGAAACAGAACAGGACATGTGGCTTTGGTGTCTAAGAACTCTTCCTTTGGTATTGTTCTGTGGCCAGAAAGGCAAAGCACCTCCTACCTTCATGTTTGTCTTGTCTCTGCATGGACCCGCATCCCAAACAGAGCCCACACTCCTTGCCTATTCATTGCTTTTTTACATTTTCCTCATCAAAACATATCTCTGTCCTATCCAGTCTCCCAAGATCTTTGTGTATATTCTTATAAAGAATTTACTGTGGATACATGCCGTTTTGCAAATAGTTAGCCCCCCCCCCTCCGTCTACCCTCCTCCCCTCCCGTGTTCTCTTCCTTCTACGTATACATTTGAACTGGGAGTCCTGAAATCTCTGACTAGCTATTCTTGGAAATCAACTTTATCTGTCAAATTATACACACCTCCAAACCCCTCCCCTACTGGGGCCAATCCCAAAGGGTAACATTGTTGACAGAAAGCCCTTTGCTTCTATGAGTTCTATTTGAATGTCCACCACACTGATCACCCCTGCCAATTACCAATGACCCCATCTATGTGATTAGGCAACGCTTACAGGCTTCAACCTTCCAAGTCCCACATTCTAATATTCATTCATTTATCTGGCAAACAGTGGAGAATTACAGTCCTTTGGGACTACAGTAAGATTCTACCCAGTGATTGTTGCTTGGACAATGGCAGGATGGTAGCCACAATCTTATTCACAAGGTTTTAGATAACTGTGGAATATTACAAACAAGAAAAAGAATTTGCCACTCCTTTGGAAGACTCGGGCAGCAATCTGTGACGAACATTTTTAGAACTGGGGACAGCAGAGGCGAGCTAACAGTGAGGACTAGTGGGCATTATGCAGTAAGCTTGGCATCTATACTGCCACACGTCTTGGACAACAGGTTTCATGTTTCTAAGAAATTTCTAGAATATGCACCACGCTGGTTAGGAATAGCTCTGGTCTCTTCAGCTGCCATCTCCACGCGGCCGTTCTTTTCTTTCCTCCCTTCTCCCCTTCTTCCGCCCTCCATCCCCGTATCTAGCCTGTGAGCGCGCCTCGCCGCCTGCTCTACCATCCCGGGGGCAGTTCTCCCAAGGCTGCCCAGCCCGCGCCGCGGTCGCGTTGAGCAACCGCAGCAGCATCCACGCGCGCGCGCCCGTAGCTCCGGGACCGCGCTGATTCGCTGTCGCGCTCTGCGGCGCTCGTGCCCTCCCGCCCCTTGCGCGCGCGCCCGGGGCCGCTTCAGTCTGCAGCCGCGCGGCCACCAGAGCCCACCACCGCCGTAGCCGGGCAGCGACGCGGAGTGCAAGCTCAGCGCCTGGAGGAGAGCCACGGCGAGCCCGCCAAGCCCGCACCATGCAGGCCACTGCCGATTCCACCAAGATGGACTGTGTGTGGAGCAACTGGAAAAGTCAGGGTATTCTCTTTATTTCGGTAGTGCATGCCTGCGGCGCACGCGGAACCGCGATCTGGACATGGCCATTGTGCATCATTTCACCTGTGGGACCTATGCATGCTTTACACCCAGGAGCTTTCTGCGGGGGGAGTAAACCTGTTCTTGCAAAATCGACATGGATGATATTTCCCCCCTCCCCTCCCCCCGCCCGGCCTTTATCCCCTCCCAGTTCACCCCTTTGTTTTCTTGTGTATTGTGGTATTGTAAATAATGAATCCTTTGCCTCCTCCGGGAGCTTTTCTGGCCTGATCATTCTGGACTTGTTTAATTTCTCAGCCGCGGAGCTAAAGTGCTTCTTTATTTTTTCTGCATCCCAGTGCATTTATTTCTGCCCAAAGGTTGAGATCAGAGCCATTAACTGAGAGGGCATCCTTAGGAGAGAGGGACACACCCATTTCAGGTTTGTTATTTGTGATCACACAAAGGAAACTGGAAATGCAGACCAGCTCTGTAAATCCTGAGACTGTGATGGCGTAGCCACTTATTAGGGTGGTTTACTTTGAAGTATTCTTGTGTTTGTGACTGTCATTGGAATAACCTATACTATTTATTTATTAACAGTAGCTTTCAGTGAGATGAATGGAGCAAAGTAAGAAAGCAGGGGCGGCTGCCCTCGGGTCTAACAGATCTGTTTAGAAATGGTCCATATTAACACTGGGTGTGGCCGCCCTCCAGCCTTGCTTGCTTTTCAGCCATTTTTATTCAGCCTCATATCTCACACATCCGTCTCTCCTTTGTTACATTAAGATTTTCTCCCACACCTTGCTCACCTTGCATGAGGGGGAAGAAGGGAGAATTTGCAAGAATGAATTGTGTGTGGTAAAGTCGGGGGTTGGTCCAACCCAATGTCTTTTGATATTTAACAAATACGGTTCTGGAGAAGGCACATTGACGGAACCTGCAGGAGTTTGCAGCATCCTTGGGGACCAAGAGCACTCGAGAGTGGTGGCTCTTTTTATCTTTTTAAAAATCTTTTTTTCTCTAAGTTTCTCTCTTCGTCTTCTTTTTTCTAATCCGAAAAAATGTTCCTTTCATCTTTAATGATTGTGTAGGATTTTTCTTTTCATTTTTTTCTTAAGAAAAGATAAAACCACAAACCTCAGAATTAAAAGCACACTTGCTTTGGCTCTTGCTTGTTGAACTGGATGTCAATGGCATAAAATGCAGTAGTCTACTTCAGATCATGTAGTCCTATTAGACATGACTGTCAAAAGTAAATAGGTGGGCCATAAATTTAAATGCCAATAAATAAGAAATATGAAGTCAAGGGATGTAATTTCAGAAAACGATGACAGCTATGTGGAATAGCACATATTGAACAGAAGCAGGTGTCTATGAAAATGCTTTGTATCATTTCCTTCTGGGTGCATGTGCTTAGACCCATCAGTTGGATCTCACACTCCACAACTGTCTTCATAGGGTACCAAATGTAGATGGATGTGAAGACTGGTGGTCAGGGATTGATTCTGAGTGTCTTCTATTTTTAACAGATGTATTCACTGAAAGATGGCAGGTTGTGTGTTTTATTTGTAGAGACGTTGTAGCATCACAGCCCTAAGGGTTTTGCATTGGCTTACTTTAAATTTTGAGATAAATTTTTTAATAATCAGGAATTGGCCTAAAATGTAATAATTTTCTCTCTGAAGGCAATTGTGTCTCTTTCCAACCATGCGGCTACCTGTGGAGATTAATTTAGAATTACTGAAGAGTCTTATTTCCAGTGACCTTTGATTGTCATTAGGTTCATTGATTTCCTTTCCTCAAATAGAACAAAGCCATTAACTTGAAAATTGACTAATAACCAGATAGAGAGTTCAGTGACACCAAATAGCCGTGGTGGTGAGAATGAATTACTCCTTTGTTGTCCTCCCCCCAGCCCCTGTGGGAACTTTCATCATAGACTAAACCTACAGTAGATTCTAAACACATCTTCACTCCAGTCCCTGTCATTTAAAGCAAATTCTTCTAATCCCCAGCTGCACCTGAGAATCACTTGGAATGCTTTAAGAAACACAAAGGATGCTGGGCCCCACCCCTAGAGCTGAGCATGGTGATGTTGGATGAGTTTAATATGTATGTATCTAGGGTTGAAGCCACTAGTGTATAGTAGTTCTTAGTGTGCCCAACTCTTAGGCCAGCAGAACTCAGTATACAAATGGCATGGATGTGACCTAGGAGCAGCTGCTGGTATGATTAGAAGTCAGTAGACACTGCTGAAAATGTCCTCTGGAAATGTTGAGAAGCTTTGCCTGGACAGAAAACACATGAACTTTAAGCTTTCTCTGTATCATTTCATCTATAAAGTACATCACTAAATTATTTCACTGAAATGTATTATAAAACTAGAGTGCATGGGTTTGGTGTGCGTGTGTGTGTCTCTGTCTGTGTGTGTGTGTGTATGACATATATATGATTGCAGTGAAAGGCAGCAATGAATGGCAGCTCATGCCTATAATACCAGCAGTGAAGAGACAGAAGCATGAAGATAGTGTAAAGCTCGCCCTGGACTGTAGAGAAACACTGTATCACAAACCAACAACAGCAAAAAAAAAAAAAAAAAAAAGCAACAACAAAAAAACCCAACAGTGGTTTCAGAAATAGGTTAAGTCAGACATTTCATACACACCTGCAATCCCAGCATTAGGGCAGAGAGATAGAGGTTAAAGGAAGCCATGCTCACACAGAGAGGTCAAGGCTAGCCCATGAGACCCTATCTCAAAACACAAAATAAATAAATAAAAACAAACAAAAACTCTAAAATGTACAGGATTTAGGTTCTGTTTCCTAACGGAGCTAATCTTACAGTTTACAACAATCTTAATATTTATGAGGCTGTTTTACTGATTTGGTCCGATCATCTCAAACCCTGTGTGTGAGGGTTTGTTTTCACATTTTCATCTCGGGGCTGATAGATGAGGCTTCTGTCAGGTGCACAGCTGGTGACAGCCCGAGGCCTGCTTCCCACTGTTCTGCCATCTGCCTCTGAGGTAGACCATGCCCGTGATTCATCTAAAGACAAGTTGTCTGTATAATGGTGAATAGCCCTCGAATTCACAAGTTTCCATTTTGCCAAGTATCCTCTTTCAAATTTCCGGTTGACTCCTGGATGTGGGGGACTCTAGGAAGCTAAATAAGACTTGCCCAGGATCCTGTGAGAAGCGATAAATTCATAAAAGGGTGATCTCTCAGTCTGGCATCCAGGCACTTTACCACCCAACACTCACACCGCCCTTGCAAATGCTGAATGACAGGAGGTGAGCTCCCACCCTCCTCTCAGAGTATGTCCACAGAGGCCCGTCTTCACAGACAAGGGACATCAGCACTCATGCAGGGCCCACGCCCACTTATAATATTGTCCCATCTCCACCATCACATGCTGACCGTTCTAAATTCTTGTCAATATTAGCAACTTGTCAGTAGTTGTACTACTGGGTCCTAAGCCTCTGTGGCGTTCCCCTTATTGTATTGGGCTGGGCTTAAAACTGACAGGATCAGTAATTTGCCTTATCTTGGTATTTAACCATACAACTGAAATGATCCCATGCCAGGGAGATAAAGAATAATGAGCAACACCCACCCATAGGAATCCGTCTGTACACTAAAGACCCTTGCCTATCTCCCCGTTTAGATTTCACTGTGTTCAGCAAATGCAATGGGCAGCTCCTATAGTGGTGTGGTGTTTTGGCAATCTGTTACGTGCTTTGATGCTAAGGCTCAACTCCTTTGTTGTTCGATGGCTCCACCAGCATGCAACCTTTCAATGATGCATTTAGTTATTCTTTCAAAACTAAGTATTTTGGAGTACTCTGTGGTAGCCAACAGTGCGCCATGGAAATGCTTTAGGATTATCTGATCTAGATGTTACTAGCCGAAACATTTATTAAAGACCCAAGCATCCATAATATTGCCAAACACACATATTTTAGCCACCGAAACTGAAAGAAATAGTCTTTTTTTTTTTTTTACTATTGCATTTGAAGTCTGGAGAAATAACTCAGTTGATAAGGTACTTGCTGAGTGAGCACAAGATTAGCAAGGAAGATTTCCAGGATTTATGTTAAGAAGCTCAGTGTCAGCTTATAACC
Source organism: Rhynchomys soricoides (assembly GCA_019843965.1). NCBI lineage: Eukaryota > Metazoa > Chordata > Mammalia > Rodentia > Muridae > Rhynchomys > Rhynchomys soricoides. The sequence continues at coordinate 2,571,184 of JADRCH010000040.1, forward strand.
CTGGTGTTGGGGAGGTGGAGACAATCGAGTCCCTAGAGATTACTGGCCAGCCAGACCAATCTACTCCATGAACCTCAGTTCCTAGTGAAAGACCTTGTCTCAAAAAATGAGATGCATGGACCTAAGGAGTGAGACCAGAGACTGCTCTCCAGCCTCCACACCAGGACACACATGCTCTCTCACCCCGTGCACACATATAACTAGGAGACAGTTTTGCATTTACATATAGAGTTTTATCTTTTACTAAAGACAGCTTTTTATTTTGACTCATTATTACAATATGCCAAATATTACAGCATAGCATTATACCGCAAACTCCTCCCTGGTGCAGTCTAATGAGATCCCACGGGAACCTGCTCAGCTTGGGCACTGGGACTTTCCCTAGTGAAGGAAAACCCTAGGTACACAGATAACATTTCACATGGGTATTGTCCAGGCAGTCAGATCTACTGAAAACAGGATGGTCTCTTTTTGACAGCATCTCCGTCATTGTCAAGAGGAACTTTGTAAGGACAGAGTTTGAGACAGAAATGGATTTTTTTTTTCCTTCTCTGACAGAGATGCATGTACACTATGCATTTTTTATTTTTGCCAAAAAGACTTTCAATAAAAGCCACAAGTCACCCCAATTCCTACCACCCGGAGTTAATCAGTGTCAATACTTACTGCGTATTGTCTAATCTATCTGTCTGTTTGCCTCTGCAAATGCTTGCACAGGTGTGTACATCAGAAAAATGAAGCTAAAGGCATGTAGGGAAAGGGGGTTTTTATAAAATGAAATATGGAGATCTCAAAAAGACTTTTGTTTTTGGTTTTCTGAGGTAGGGTTTCTTTGTGTAGCCCTGGCTGTCCTGGAGCTTGCTTTTCAGGCCAAGATGGCCTCCAACTCAATTAGATTGACCTGCTTCCTGAGTGCTGGGATCAAAGGTATGTGCCACCACACCCAGCTCAAAAACAATTTCAAATGATTTGACGTAATAAACTGGCATGGAACTGAAAGAATTAGGGACTTCAGATATATGTCTCTTTATAGCATGAGCTATTCCTAAAATTATGAATAATACTATGATAAATATTCACAAGTTAAAATCTTTTCAATTATATTTCAGTTTAAGCTTCATAGATGAGCTTTCTACAATACCCACTTTAAAAATAAACATTTAAATGGATAAGATTGTTTGACAAAAACGCTGGTCTATGTCTATGTCTTCATGTCTGTTCTGTTTCTCAGGTTTTCATGAGTTATTACTTACTCCATTAGAAAACGGCAGCCCTGTTCCATGCCTGAGGCATGAGGTGAAGCTAGCTCGCCTTCTTTCTTCATTTTTAGGGGGTCTTTCTTTGGAACACAAATGTGGAGTAATGTTTTAAATTAGTTTTCAATATCTTTAAGTTTTAAAATCCACAGAAGCCAGCAAGGAAAAAAACCAAAAAACTAAGACCTTGAGTGGATCGTCTCCGGGATCTCATCCCCCTGAGAAAGAGAATCCCCCCCACACACACATCCCACAATCCCCCCTCCCCCAGACTCCAGGATGCATGCCTTTCCTACCCACTCGTGCTTTAAAGTCACTCATTTCCAGCTCCTTTGAAACTGCAGCAGCCATCTGGGAAAGCATGGCTTCCTTCTAGTTAAACTCACAAATCAAGGCTGAAAACTTGATGTCAACGATTCTCTAAAATACGTATTCTGGGCCCAACATGGTGGCTCACTCCTAGACTCCTAGCACTCAGAACTGAGGCAGGAGAAGTGCCATGACTTTGAGGCTCCAGAGTGAATTCTAGGCCAACCAAAATAATAATAATAAAATAACAACAACAACAACAACAATAATAATAATAACAACAACATATCTCAAAATAAATAAAGATATCATCAGACTAGATATCACCAGATTCTGAATGGATTCTTGAAGGAGAGAGGTAAAATATGACCACATTTGCAAAGCACAGTAGTTTAACGAATGGGACCAAATATGATGAGAAATAATTCCGTTTTATACTTTTTGTTTTTAATTCAGGGAGTAGAATAATTTTACTGTCACACATTTTGGTCAAAATAAATCGAGTATATACTTAGAAACCAAAGCAGAAACATGTCTGCCTCCATGGCATTTTTCAATCCCACTGTCACAGTGAACTTTAAGACAGCGTGGAGCAGACTTAAGATCCTGTGGCTAGTTATGGTTGATGAGCAAAGTACCAGATGAACAAAGTTTTACATTTTGATCTTGTCAAAACTCTGAAAAATGCTCAGTACTCCATGTCTCAGAGCATCTTCCCACCGCCTCAGCTACAGTGCTTCCTTCTTTGTCTCCTGCCTTCTTTGCCTTTGCCTCTTGCATCACAGTTTGTGGGGAGACTCTTGCCAGTAAGGCCTTGACTTAGCTTAAGATATAGAAGAAAGTGAAGCTGGCTGACTCATTTTAATGTGTGCATTCCGCTGGGCTTCACTTTCTGGCCAGGTCCCTTTATGGAGACCCCGGACCTAATTGTCCTGGACCAAGCTCCCCTCATAGGAAGGAGAGAACAGGATAAGAACCAGTTATCACTTTCAGGGAAATGGTAAGGCTTACCTAAGCATCTAGTAGTTCCCTCCACCCAAGCCAAGAAGCAGCGAGTGGGAATCCTACTGTACTTGTCTTCATCCGTGGAAGGTACCAGACATTGCCGTTGGCTGTGGCTTTGACAATGACATCCTTTATTTTCCTCTGTTCCTCCAAAACTCATTTAGAGTGCATTAAATGCTGAGCCCTTTTACTGTGTGTAGGAAATGCTGAGTTTCCCACACCTTCCCTTTCAAATCATCCACAGGGTTACTGAAACATCTAGAAATAGTGTTGGCATTTTTTCTTGACAGCTAGCTTGGCTGTGTTTAGGTGGTATGAAGAAAGGGCCTGGAAAAAGGCATCAGGAGTTCTGCCAGAAGCTTCCCGCTGGGCTCGGGGCTCCTGGACTAGTGCTATGAAGTCCCACCAGAAGTGTGGGAGACTCTGTCTTAGTAAGTGAAATTCACTGTTTATTCCACTAAAAGGCACCGCCTTTAAGTACTCAGCCACACTTCTATTGTGATTCTCCTGTTAATGTGAAATAGCGGGTTCAGGGGTGCAAATTACTTTAGTGTCTTTGTGTCAGCACTCAGTGGTGATGTGTTGCTGGCCTCATGAACATCAGTCAGAAACTGGCTTCCCCATCATTTATTTTTGAACTCTGGCTTAGAGAGAACCTGGGCTTGTAGCCTTCCACCAGTTCTCATGGGGTAGTTGGTAACCATCAATATCAGATAATTTGCTAGTGATTCTCTGTTTGGAATACTGATATTTCTGTAACAATTTCTTTTAACATTTTCCAAATTGGCTGTATATAAAGCAGCATTAACTTATGATTCAATGGCACCTATGATCTTTTCCAGACTAGGGTGGTAGCTGAGCATGATAGTATATGCACTGAGAGGCAGAGGTAGAAGGAGCAGGCATCCAAGACCAGCCTTGCTTACATAGTTCAAGGTCAACCTTGCCTACATAGTGAGTTCAAGGTCAGCCTTGGCTTCAGAAAAAGAAAGAAATGGATCGATGGTGCAAGCAATTGTTTAATTTATTGCCATTTTATATTTACTTATTCCACATTCTGCTTTATAAATAAACTATGGATAGTCACACTACTGTCTTCTTTGCTTGTACATTTTTAATAAACTTTTTGAATATCACAGCCACTATTGGGGTCATACAACTGCATGCATCTAAAAGCTTTCCAAACTGAAAGCATTTAGATCACAGCAAAGGGCTTCCTCTCAAGAAAGTTGAGAGTTTAATTTCCCATAATTCTAAACATGGAACACTACTCTCGTTGTCTCTTCTAGTTTGGTTTGGTTTGGTTTTTGTGAGATTCTGGAAGGTATTGGCACACTGGTTTGCTGTTTGATATTGAGATTCTTCAGATCTCTTGTTTTGTCTTTGAGAGCATTGGTTCTTAGACCCCACCCCCCCGCAGCTGTGCACCCATACCTTTGCTATCATACCCTATCAAACTGACGATAGAACCCACTGAGGCAGCCTTTCAAATCCGGGGTGTTGCCTCCTGGTTTTCAGCAAAGTAGCCTTAACTATTAGAATTGTCAAACTGACACAGCCATGTACCTGTCCTTGTGAGCATGCTCAGTGGATGTGTGCTCCACTGTTTAACTTCCCCATGGATTTTCTGCATGAGACTATTAAAAGAAGGAAACTATCTCTGCTTTGCTGGGTCCAAGGCACTTGAAGTCACTGCAGTTGTAGGATTATTAGGGAAACTTTAATCAAGGGCTGACTAATGTAGACCCACTATGGGCATGGACCCACTGTGGGTATCTTCCACTTTGTGCTGTTTGTAACACAGTAGCACAGTCTTGGTAACTTACAAAGAAAATCTTGTGTGGGCAGACAACTCAGCATGTCCACAGTTGATCAAGGGCTAACCTGGCAATGGCCTTCTTGCTGGCAGAGCCCTGAAGTGTTACAGGGCATCATCAGGTAACGAGAGACAGGGAATATACCCATGCATGTGTGTCCTGGTCTCTCCTGGCTCATAAAGCCACCAGTGGCTCCCCTCTGAGGACTTATTTAATTTAATCCAATCCCTTCTCTATGCCTCTACTTCTAAATCCCTTAGTTGGATTAAGTTTTTCACCCTCTTAAAATTCACAACAGGGATTCAGTACTAAAGTGAATTTCAGGGAGAAAAAGCTATATTAAAACCGTAGCAGGTACTATAAAGCTTCCTAAGAAATTCACATTATTCCCATCAAAATTCGAATCTGAAAAGTTGGCATCTGGAAGGCAGAGCACAGACATTCTCTTCTGAGAGCACAGCTTCATCGCCTCCCACCCATTCACGCCATCCTGGGAGCACAGAACCATTGGCCTGCATCCTGCCATACATGGCCATTGCCACTCTCCCAGTCCATGTCTCCAGCTGTAAGCCCAGGTCCCAGGTACTGCCATGCTCAATTCTGACCCCTTGAATTTCAGTCCCCACACTATATCCAGTGTGACAGACAGTTGACAGCCCCAGGTCAGCCCTGCAGCTCCTGACCATAGCACCCCAAATGGAACCCTGTCGCCCACATCAACCAGAGCCCTTGTCTTTAGTCAAAGGCCCTCTACCCCTTGTCGACCCTTTTATTTATCCTGATTGGAACGCTCGTTGTATAGTAGGACCGTCCAATGGAAATTTCATGTCAGCCACATGGGATACTTGAATCTTCTGCTTCTTTTCTGAAAGTCTCCCATCCCTTTCTTCGTTTCTTGAGTAGAAAGGCGGTGGCTGATTCATCCCGTCTTCCCCAAGTCCTTGCTCAACCACCTGTCTTCTCTCTTCAGAAATCTTCACCCATTTATTTCACTACAATCCCAGCCTTTTCTCCACCGAAGGCTGAACAGTGCACATGGCTACCACTGCGCAGATGGCCATGTTCTCCGTTCCTCTGGATTTCCATTTCCCTAGCCCCTGGCTACCCCGCCTACCACCTCCAGCACAGCCCTACACAGCACTGTACGACCAGCTAGTCTCCAGACCCAGGGGCTCTTTCCCAGTCCTCCCTTCCCTTGATGGATCTGCATTGCTTCCCACAGAATGCCCAGGAACTTCTGTCTTCACAGATACTGAAATATGCACTGCTGTGTCTATCTCCTCCAGGCCCCGGGACTCACTCTCTTTATAACCTCACTTCTGCCATATTGCTCCATCCCACGTCTTGGTTCCTTAGCTTCCTACTTCTTGGAGATTTCCACCACTTCCAGGCCCTCAACTGTTTTGTTCTATTCTGGATGCACTCATATGTCAAGAGTCTACTCTGTTTATCAGATTTCAGTTCTGCTGGCTTATCAAGTTCCCAACTGCCCGCAGTGCATAGACACCTGAGTTACTAATTCTGCGTATATGACATCATTTTAACCTGAGGCTACTATGACAGAACCTTGAAAGAGCATTTGACTTCCAAGCTTTTACAAAATTAGCTTTGCATATGATTGTCATACTTTTTTTGTGATTCCTGTCCCATCATGCCTGAGGCCGTGGCTCTACCTCCAAGTCTTGTGTCAGAATTTAGGGGCTTAAAAACAAGAATTTTCTTAATATTCCTCTTTTTATCAGTGATGCTAACCTCTCTCTCACTGGGTTTTAAAATGTTGCTCTCGTCTGCAGCTCCTCCCTTCTCCCACAGTGAGTCGCCACTCTCCTTAACTAATCCTGCGTAATGTTTCCTTTATCCAACCCATGCCTGTAACAAACTGTGCTCCAAATTTACCAAGAACCCCCATGTCTACCTTCATCCACTCCAGGACTACCACGACCTCAGACTGGACCAACTCATAGCTCCTCCTGCAATACAGATAGACTGGCATTGTGTTGGGGTTTGTTCAAATGATTGTCCAGTCATCCCAGCTAGACCTTCTCGTCCTTAGAAATACAGAAAGAACATTTTGTAATTGCTTGATTTCTGTGCTTATTGGAAAACCAGTGATCAAGAAATATGATAAGGACTTGATTTTACTAAAAGAAAAACAACCCGTTTAAATAGTCGCTTGTGAAATCCGTTTAAAATATATTCATGTGACCCAAAATAAATTTTACATGAATGGAGGGGTCATTTAATAGAAAGTGAAAAACTAAACTATTTTGTTAGAAAGTATCAAATTTAATCATTCAGTGGTTCTGCTTTATTACATAGTGAGAAAACTTGTTTAACGTTTAGCTTCTTCAATATGCTACCTGTCTAATGGGGTTTATTGCAAGGCTCAAATGAAATGAAACATGAAAGTGCCATAAATATTTTAGTATCCACGTGGATAATCTTGACACTAAGTACTCAGAGCACACAGCTCATCCCTGACGAGACTTCTGTGAATCACCTCAATAGAAGCTTCTTGTAATCTTAAATTGATGGGCCGAGCAGCTGGCTGATCACCAAACACGTGGACTCAGTTAACCTCTCTGCCTACAGATTCCTCCAAGACTACCCCAGGCTGGGTGCCGACCAGCCGCTCTCAGCTATATTGACAGGTGTTTAGTGACACAGTCAGTGGGGATTCGCATTGAAGTGGCACCTCTTTCCGGTGAAAGCTACTTGCAGAGCTTCCCATATGCCTTCCCTAGTCACAGGGTTGTCTGAGCCACCCTCTCCAGCTCTCTCCCAGTACTCGAGGAGTACTCAGTCTCCCTTACAAGGTGTCTGTGTGACCCTGTGCCTGGCCATGAGGCTGTGCTGCCCGCCCTTAAAGAGATTACATTCACTCTTTTGTAACTGTAAAATCTCCATTTTCATACTTGATGTATTACTGTGGTCCTGTTTCCCAGCACAAAGCCTGGTGTTTGGTTCTTCCTTCGTGGGGCTCTAGCTCAATGAACAGAGCTGTTGGAGGCTCCCCACACCCCCAGGCCTTCAGCCTGGCTGGTTTAGACTCCACCAAGGCCTCTTGGGCCTTACTGCCTCCAGGCCAGGCCATGTGGAGATCTTGCCCTCTCCCCCTCTGTCACCTGTTTTCAGGGCTTCAGGGTTTCACAGAATATTTCTTCCCAGAGGTCTTCTGCACCTAAAAAGACTGTAATTTGGCACTCTTCTGAAGGGAAAATTATTTAGGTGGATCATGGGAGCGCTGTGTCTGCCTGTGTTCCCTTCCACATTGCTAAGGGAAAGCACATCTTTTCATGCACTGTTTGGTTCTGGCATCCTGGCATTTAAAAAAAAAATGAGGACAATGGTGATATAGAATGTGAGGTTAAAAATTATCCAAAGAAATTAATTTCTAATGATCAATCAGTGTGACCGGTGATTGCGTAGAAAGAGGCTTTAGCACAGCAAAGGACTTCTGGCACGGACTTGGGGTCCTGATCCTACTTTTAAAAGGGAAATAAAAATCTGTCTTTCCTCCCCAAACATGCTTTTGAGCTTTTCCTCTCTCTGCTTCTTGTATCAGAGAAGTGTCCTAAGAGACAGGGACTCATACTCTTTTCAAACAAATAGCTGTCTGCTGGCAACTTTGTGTTGAAGTCATTGGGGGACCACAGTGATGGTGCAAGTCAATTGATGGGAAGGACATTTTCTCTCCAGTGTCACATTGCTAGGGGCCCTTGAGGCCGGAGGAAGGAGCCTCGTGCCTTGCAGCCCTGAGACAAGTCTGCTGGGAGGAGGGGTTAGCTCTTTGCTATACGATGCTCCCATGTCACCTCATTAGCCCTTGATCGTCAGCAGGCATGGTGAGTTGTATAGGTTGATCATCTCTAATATACACAACTCAAGATACCAATATGGTACAACTGACAAATTCCACACCATGAAACTCTGTAGCCTGCACGGAAATGCTTTACTGTCTAAAATGACCACCACACCATGTGTGTGTTATATATAAAACATAATGGGTTTCGTGTTTAGACTGGATGCTCATTTGTGGGTTCCAGGGCATTACTGTCCATGCCTGTTGTGGTGGGGAGCATGGCAGTAGGCAGGAATGGTGTTGGAGCAGCAGCTGAGAGCTTACATTTTTATCCACAAGTTGGAGGCAAGGAAGGAGACACTGGGAAAGGCATGGGCTTTTGAAACCTGAAAACCAGCCCCCAGTGATGCACTTCCTCTAAGAAGGCCACACCTCCTAATGCTCCCCAAACAGTTCCACCACCTGGGAACCAAAGATTTAAATGTATGAACCTATGATGGCCATTCTCATTCAAACACCACAGGGAATATACAGAGGTTTAATCCCAGTGGGGCTGGTGGCATAGTCCTATAATAATAATAATAATAAAATAAAATTTAAAGAGGTCTAAGAGATAGCTCAGTGGTTAGGTTAAATGCCTCGCTCACATGTGAGAGGCCCTGGGTGCAATCCCCAGCTCTGCAAATGTCAACGTCAGGGTTTGTTGCATAGCCATGGACCTCAGCATCTCCTGGATTTTAGAATAAAACTAATTTTGTTCAGGTGCATGTGGTATTGGCTGAGGTCACCTGACATTGCTTCCAAAGGCACCAGCTTGCTTTCCAAACTCTAACTCCTTGCTGCCTGTTCTCAGTGGCAGCTAATCTGTGCACCACTGGCCTCTGTTGAGACCAAATATTGACAAGGGAGCATCCAGTTATGCTTGTAATCAGCGTGGTCACAGGGAAGAACAGGCCCTCCTCAGAGTCCTCTGGAATTGCATACTCCCAGCCACTGTCCTGGTAACATATCCCACAGAGATGCACCCTAGTGATGTGCTTGCACACTGGAGCCATGGCTGCAATTTGTGAACTATCCTCGGTATCGGGGACTCTTCCAATTCCAAATGAATTATCAGTCAGTGTCCCTGGTGTTGCCATCTCTCTCCTCACAGCCTTCTAGAAATGCAAACACCAGGTGGGAGACTGCAGCCACAGCAGCAGCAGCAGCAGCAGCAGAGTAGCCCTCAGCTGGCCTGGATCCTGCCAGAGTCATGTGCTATGTGTGTCTGTGTTCCCTTCCACAGCTATTGACCTACTGTACTGGCGGGACATCAAGCAGACGGGGATTGTGTTCGGGAGCTTCCTGCTGCTGCTCTTCTCCCTGACCCAGTTCAGCGTTGTGAGCGTCGTCGCCTACCTGGCCCTGGCAGCCCTCTCTGCCACCATCAGCTTCCGCATCTACAAGTCCGTTCTACAAGCTGTGCAGAAAACAGATGAGGGTCATCCTTTCAAGTGAGTGGCCCAGGCTGGCTAACCCTTGCCCCGCCTCTCTGTGTGCCTCCCCTCCCCCATCCCCCCTTCATATTGCTAGCTCACAGGAAACTGGGTGGCATGTTTCCCTGCAACTCCAGGAACCTTCTAGGCTTTTCCAGAACTCCTGTTTTTACTTCCTAAGGTGACTGGTAGGTTCTGTATCAAAGTCATTCTTATCAAAACCCTACTGGCTTCCAAAAGTAATTACAACCTGTTATCTATGTATAGTGTTTTTTTGTTTTGTTTTTTTAAAAGATTGTTTAGATTTGCTAATTTTGTGTGTGTAAAATGTTTTGCCTGCATGTATGTGTACCACATGAGTGTCTGTTGGATCCTCTAGAACTACGGTTATAAATGGTTGTAGCCACCATGTAGGCACTGGGAGTGGAGCCCAGATCCTCTGCCGCAAGTGCTCTTAACCTCTGAGCCATCTCTCCCAATCTCGTGTTTGAGATTTTTTTCTTTTCTTTCACTTAAAGAGATAATTTCAACAACTACTTAATCCATCCTCCTCCATAAGGAAGGCAGGGCAGACACTGTGATCCCTGTTTACAGATGGGAACACTGAGGTTCCAAGAAGTAAAATGGCACAGTCAAGATCACATGGCCAGTAAACACTATAGTATGAGGGCAGGGTGCTGGGATTTTTATTTAAAGCCCCAATGTTCTGGGTGGTGCAAGACAGATGAGAAATCTTACCACAGGCCTGTAGGCATCTGCGTGCAGGAAAAATGAGGTTAGAATTGATATTGAAAGAAACGTTTCAGCTTTATCTTTTAAAAATATTTTATCTTTAATTAGCGCTCTCTCTGTGTGTGTGTGTGTGTGTGTGTGTGTGTGAGAGAGAGAGAGAGAGAGAGAGAGAGAGAGAGAGAGAGAGGGAGATGCATGCATCCTTGTGCACGCAGGAACATGCCTGCAGGTTCCCAAAGAGGCCAGAGGCATTGGCTCCCCTGGAGCTGGGGCTACAGGTGGTTATGAGTTCTCGGAACTGAACTCTGCTTCTCTGTAAGAGCATAAAGCCCTCCTAACTGCTAAGCGGTCTCTTCAGTCTCCCCTCCCCACCTTTTTAGGGTGATCTATGAACTGTGTAGATATTTAAAATAGGCCAGAGAGCAGTATTAGCCTACCCAGCAGCACCCAACCAACTCTACTGTAGTAAATGACTCAATCCCAATTTCAGTGGTGAGCGAGGTTGCCCGCAGAATTCAGTGCGAGTGTCACACACACCTGCCTCCCAGCCGTAGGCTCCACTACACACATGCTCATATGTTTGAGGGATAGTCCCAGACCTAGATGAGCCATGAAGAGGATGCTGCAGCATGACTCCGGGCCAATCTCCAGAGTTCACCAGCGCCACTTCTGTATGAGCCCTTACTCTGCCTCATCTGTCAGCTGAGTTAAAACCTCAGTTGCAGCTGAGCCTCAGCAAAGAAAATGATGTCCATACAGCCTGAAAGTAAAGGCTGCTTGTCAGACATCCCTTCTCAGTGTCTTGGTCCTGATCTCAGTGCCAATCACAATGATAGGATGCACATCTGTGGTACTTCACGATCCATTCTCGTGGTACAATCGCAGGACCTCTTTCTAATGCCAAGTTCCTGGGCCATCTGGGCTGTAGCTTGGTTTCACATGTCCCAATACTCACAGGTGAGAAAGCTCAGAGGTGGCTTGCCTTTGTTTCTAGCAACACATACACAACCCAGATTTGAGTGGCAGTAGCACGTGGCCAATGTTGAGTTCAGAGTAGAAGTTGAGAAAACTCACTTTGGAGATAGAAACTTAAAAATGGAAACTTTGTTTCCTGAGTGCTCAGGGAGGTGGCCAGTTTGGGATCTGAACTGCATCCTTGGAGATTATGCATTTTTAAAGGATGTGAACATGAAGTAAAGGGTAAGCTGGGGTGAGCAGCAGTGTTATGCAACTGTATTTTGACAGCATGGGTTAAGGGAGTATCCATTGGAGACTGGGCTGTATCAAAGGCACCGGGCTTCAAGGTTCTTAATTCATTCTCCTAGACCTTATGTCTGGAGCTCAGAGTGATAAGGGAACAAAGGAGTGGGCCAGCTGCTTGTAGTTAGTTAGGGAGTAACAGGCAATTGGTTATGTACTTTTACAACTTACACACGTTGGTTTAGATAAAAACAATTTCTCTGTTCTTTACCTGTTAACAGACAATTAAGAAAACATTGGGAGAAGTTGGGTAGGTGTTCAATCCTAGGCCTGGGAACATGAACTTGTTTGACCCTGCCAGCAAGATGGAGTTGTCGTCCCTGAGATGTCTGGACTCAGACAACTGTTTACAACAGAAGCTGTTCAGCGACAGGGAAGTGCCCGGCTCCCGTAGGACCTGGGACCTTGAATTTAGTTTCTCCCTCGGATTAAATAGAGTCTGAAAACAAAACGGTAGAACTTAGAATACGTTCCGTTTGTCTGTCCCCAACAGCCCGAGTCCTCATCTTCACCCTTTCCTCTCCCCTTGGCCATGCAGGGTTCTTCCACATTCTACTTCGTTCTCTAACTGCCATGTTCTTGTCCCCCAAAGCTGAAGCACGGGGGACTTGGGTCCCATTTGCCTTATTTCTTCTCATACCCAGGCACAGGAACAATCGTTCCTTACCTTAGCCTATTTATTGTCCTTTAGCAGGAAAACGTAAAGTTTAAAATTCCTTCTGTCTAGTTAGTTGTATGAGCAAAGGCGATACCTGACTCTGTATCTTTAGTCACATCTCACTATCCGGACAAGTCAGTATTTGTGTGTGTGTGTGTGTGTGTGTGTGTGTGCGCGCGCGTGCGCACATGCGCACACTTGTTCCAAGTGGAGGAAATCCTTAATATTTAAATATAAACACCCAAAGTCAGTTTAGGTAGTTATAACCAAGTACCGTAAACTCACTAGATTAAATGATTACACACACACACACTTCTCCCTTTTGTGCTAAATCTGTAACCAAATGTCCTGTGGTTGAATTACAGACTGCTATCTTTTTGTTGATTCTTCACTGGACATCAAGAGTTCTCTGGGGCTCCAATAAAGAGGATTAAATGGTTTCTTAAGTGTACCAGTCTCATTCAAAAGGGTCCCATCCTCTTAAATAATCGCCTTCCAAAGTGCCTGGCTGATAACATCAATCACGTTAAGAGTGAGGATTTCAACACAGATGGGTACAGCCTTTAGTCCATAACCTTCCATACAGCTCAGGACAAAGACTGCTTAACTTTCCATGCTGTTCATCCCATGCCTTTGAGAACTCCAGGCTAGGCAGGCAGTCCAGAGCTGTCTTCAGATGGGGGGGGGGGGGGGGGACAAAGAAGGGAAGGAAGACCACACTCGGTGGAAGAGTGTGGCCAAGCACAGAAAGTGTATGTATATTATACGAATATATCCCATATTTTATTTAGTTCATGAATACATTCTATATTTTATTTAGTATTGAGTTAAGTATAACCACTTGAACCAATGAAAACAAAACCCTCATTGCTAAAGCCACCACTCACTAGGACCAATGAGTGTTCAATAAGGTCCAGGCCTCTGGAGTTACCATTGTTCTCTGGAGAAATCTGGAAGTCAGTTTCAGAACGAAAACAGAAATTCTTAGAGTTTGTCAAGGAACAGTTTGGCAGCTGGGGTTTTCAGTTCAATGTAGTATCTAAAGAAGACACTCATTCCGTTGTAAGTCATGTGTAGTAAAATCAGCAAAGGAGCTGACTGTTCACCAGTCTTTCTCAGTCCTTCCTGGTTTCTCTGAGTTCCAGGTTACCCTTTAATACTGTGTTTTATGGATAGAGTCACAAAGCCCCCAGAGAATCAGAAATTCTGCATTCCCAGTGTACAGAAGGCAGGTGTGCCGGTTGTCCCAGCCAGAGGCCATAACCCTTGGAGATGACCCAGCCACAGTCCTCCCAGGGTGACAAGCACTCACTTGGCCCTGGGGTGCAGCAGCCTGTGTTCAAGCCTCTAATGGCGTTCTCTTGGGATGATTTGTTGACAGGGCCTACCTGGAGCTGGAGATCACCCTGTCCCAGGAGCAGATCCAGAAGTACACAGACTGCCTGCAGCTGTACGTGAACAGCACTCTGAAGGAGCTACGGAGGCTTTTCCTTGTCCAGGACCTGGTGGATTCCTTAAAAGTATGATTGCTTCCTCCCCTTGCCTTACAGTCATGGTCTCATTCAAGGAAGACAACAGTAGGCAGCTACAATCCAGAGGCTACAAAGCAAGTGCTAATTAGTCTAGAATTGAGAGTCTCCAGTGTGTGGAGTCATGAAACTCATCCAGCCTAGACGCCTTGTTTCACAGAGGACAAAACTGTGGCTCAGAGAAGAGACATTTAGACATTTATCCAGGGTCACCCAGCTGTATTTAGAAGATCCAGGACTAATCCTAGGTTAGACATTCTAAACATTTTACATGAGAAGATGTAGATTCTTAAACCAAGATCTCAGCCCTTCTCTTAATTAATCACTTTTAGGAATATTCAAGGAACATGTATACTCTGAAGAATTCTAACAGAAAGCCCTCCAAAACTACTCAGGTTAAGCATCTAAATGGAAGACCCGTGCCCAGCACAGAACATCACAGACAGACAGGCACGCACGCATACACACACATACAGAGCATCACACACAGACACACACATGCACATACACATAGACACACACAAATGGACATACACACATAGACACACACAAATACATGCACATATATACACACACATACACACACACATACAGACACACAGACACAGAGACACATGCACACACACATACAGACACACACAAACACAGACACACAGATATACAGCCACATACAACCACACACAGACACACAGACACACACAACCACACAGACACACACACACATAGCAACACAGACAGAGGTTTTATTCCAGGTTGTCTCACTCCATCTAGGTCAGTGATTCTCAACTTCCTACTGATGTGCTCCTTTAATAAAGTTCCTCATGTTGTGGTGGTACCCAACCATAAAATTATTTTTCTATTTCATAACTGTAATGTTGCTACTGTTATGAATGACAATGTAAAATCTATGTTTTCCAATTGTCTTGGGGAGGGGTCAAGACCTGCAAGTTGAGAAACGCTGACGTAGTGGGTTTCTTTGAACAGGCTGCTTGGACTTCCCGGTAAAATCCAAGTCATTGAAACAGGACTCAGCAAGCCCATGAGCAGAGTGGGGGCAGGAGGGGAGGTGGTGTGAGTGTTCTGTCCTTAATGTAAACTTATAGATCACTGAATACATTTATTACTTAATCTGACCATTTAAAAATGTAAAAACCTTCTTAAACCCTGGGCCCTTATAAAAACAGCCAAGAGCTGCAGCTAGTCAATGCCTAGCTTAGCCTATGATTTCACTGGGTCCCTGAACAACAGCATGATTCAGCATCTCCAAGGGACCGGGATGGTGACTAAACATCTCACTACACTCTTACTTCCTGTCAAAACCATTTCCCAAGAACCCATTTCCTGTTGTGGCTCATTCTAGTCTTTAGGGGGAAAATGGAAATGTTAACTAGAAAACCTCAAGTCCTAACTCAGAAAAGACATGGAGCCCTCTGGGAGGGATCGTGGTAGGCTCTCTGACGATCTTGCTCTTCAGTTTGCAGTCCTCATGTGGCTCCTGACCTACGTTGGCGCGCTCTTCAATGGCCTGACCCTGCTGCTTATGGGTAAGGACTTTCTGTGTTCCATGGACTGCCAGGATGTGGTGCTTCAATGGCTGTCAGCTTCCAGCTTCTTGGTAGATTGCTAGGAATCAACATCAGATTCCCCCCAAGTTGAGAGGATCTTGTAGTTCAATTAACAATGGACTTTTCAATGTGGTTTTTCCCTCCAACCACATCACTAAATGTGCTTCTTGTATATATTCATCTACAATGGCAGCTATGGGTGGATCAACTGTCATCTTGAAAGGTCACAGAGCACCCTCATTGTCTACAGATAAATTATTGTTATATTTGTTTTTCTTATACCCTGTCATCTTTGATCTACAATGCTATTTTTCCCCCAAATAATGCTCCAGTCTCCTTACTATGCACAATGGATCTGTAAGCTTGTTCCTGCTGATCTTTCTCAGCGTTCTAATGGTGTGTTTATTTTCTTTGTTTTTCCTTGCTTTTTTTTTTTTTTAAAAACTCCAGCTGTGGTTTCGATGTTTACTCTACCTGTCGTGTATGTTAAGCACCAGGTGAGTTGTACATGGAATCAATCATTCTTGTGAAATTTTGCCCTTATGGTCTTTGGGTGTGCTCATGATTTCTTCCTCTTTGTAGGCACAGGTTGACCAATATCTGGGACTTGTGAGGACTCACATAAACACCGTCGTGGCAAAGTAAGTTGCATAGTACAGTTCATGAAAAGAAGCTGCGTGCGGTCTGGAGCAAGCGCGGGAGCAGATTGGTTAGATGTAATGAGGAGGTAGGGAGATAATAGGCTTGGGTCAGATTTTACTCTTTTGAGTCCCACATTCACTCTCGTCTCAATTAAAATTTTTCAAAAAATAAGTGTAACTTTCAAACCCTCAATTAAATAAAACTGTCAGTAGCTTATTTCAGAGATCATAATGAATCTATTTAACAAGTTTAGTAATACAGAACTCCCCCCAAGGCTGGCCCATGTTCAAGAACGAGATGGGGGGGAGAAGAAAAGGACCCTAATTCAGAAAATATCAAATGAACAGTCACATTGAAATAAAAACACTTAATAAACACCTGCAGTCTTTTGAACAGTGAACACTACCAATTTTAAACCAGTAAAGTCACTTTAAAGCTTTAGAATGCATGAACAATGTTACCTAAATATTTTTGCTATATTCTTTTACCTGCATGAGTTTGTATTTGTTTTGTGCCACTGCTGTTTTAACCTTCTGCCTCTAATTGACCCTGCTTTATGGAGCTGCCTGTAAGATACTTAGAAATGAGAATGTTAGGCTGCCGCACCCACAGATAACATGGTCAGGTAGCCTAGTGATTTCTGCAGCTCTTACCTTCATGTTTTAAGGCTTGTTGCCACCTGCCATGACAAGTGTGTTTCACTGTTAGGATCTTTTAACCTAAATGTTGGACTGTCCTTCAGCTACAGACTCACTTCACAAAAGGATCAGACTCCATCAACATTAACTCCATTTAGTAATCAGATAATTATGTGGCCGAGCCCAGGTGATGGCCTGACTTAGGTGCTTCAGACAGTCAGCACTGTATAATATCAAAACCGTAGGAAGAGCTGTTACTTCTGTGACCTTCTGCCCTGAAACCCAGGCCTGCAGCTGCTATCCTCTCTCCATATGCAGAACATTTTGACTTTCCCTGAGCCCTGCCTCCCCACCCCCCACCCCCACGTTTATACTCTTCCCCCTAAAGTCATGCAGAACTCTGTGGGGTTCCATGTTCAGTTTAGAAACGTGACAATTCTCAGCCCATTTCATAATGCCCGAAAACATCCCCTGGGACCCACTGTCGCCAGCGTGATGAAAACAGATGAAGACTGAAATAGTCATCGTTCAATGTGAAGACGTGGCAGAATGGTGTAGAACAAAGTCAAGAGTCAGTTCAAAGGCAAGAGACTTGAGAGACCCAAAACAGGCCGATGGTATTAGAACTTCTGGGGTAGATGACCTATAATTTATGCCTCAGTGAAGTCCCTAGGTAACTCTTGGGAAGCTAGAACTGTTTTAAAATTAGAGCACCAGAAAACCTGAGTGGGAATTTGGCAGCTGGAACTAGAGGTTTTGGGCTGAAATTGTACAACATTCAGTTAGATGATCTTGAGGAAATCATATCTACTAAGTTTGTTGGTGAGGGTAGAGGTGGGGTGGGGTTGGATACTTAGTTTTAAAGAGAACATTACCTGTGTTGCTATGGTGACATAGAAGGTGTGAGGATGGTTGAGTCCAATTCGACAGGGGGCCTCAGCCTGTTGGTGTACGTGAAGTTATAAAGGAATAAGCATGAGATAACGTAAACTCTACAAGAGAGCTGTGTGTGATCTGAGCATGAGGAGGCAGCAGCTCTGAGAGTGGATCCTGGAAAACACTAAGGCAGGGCACCATTTGGCCCAGGCCTTGAAGCGGGGAAAAGCATCCATGCAGAGGGGAATAGGGAGAAAGACCCTGAAAGAAGAAGAAATGGTCTAAACACATAGAAAGGCACAGACATGCTGATCATGGTCAGGAAGTGAGTTGGCCACTGTCCTGCAGCTTAAATAAGACGCAAGAATACAGACAGAAAGGCTGCAGCCAGGAGATGAGAGCTCATGGAATGACCCTTGGTGTTTCCAACTAGTGGGCTGATGTCATTGGGACTGCATTGTGGGGAAATTGTTTAGTGACAGACTCCTGAGAGAACTGGAGGGGAGAGACTAGAAATGTACCTGTCAACTCAGAGGCTATCACAATTCAAAATAAATATGCATATAGATACATATTTAGTCTGTTAGATTATAGTTGAAAATCAAAGCTATGAAAACAACATGTCACCCATGAGAATAGGGCTTCTTTTAATTGAAATTAAATCAGGTTGGCTGCATTTCCTGGTAACCAAAGCAAAAAGGGAAACTGGGTGAGTTTAAATAGTTCTTGTCAGAAAAGAAAAAAAAAAAAAACCCAAGAGTTCATCAGTAGCCTGTGTTGCCTAGCACTGAAGTCTGAGAGAAATGTCACAGGTTCGTGCTGCTTAGGCCTCTTTACCCTCTGAAATTCTAATTGCATGCTAGAATAATCCCAGACAAGGAGTTTACATTGTTCTCATGGAACGTTATGGTCGCTGTGATAAAGCCATGGCCAAAGCTGCTTGGAGGAGGAATGAGTTGGCTTTGGCTTTGGGTTCCAGAGATACAGAGTCCATCGTGGTGGGGAAGACATGGAGGTAGTCAGAGAAGCCACAGACAGAGCAGGAGGCTGGCTGATCACATTTTCATCCATATAGGAGAGTGAGAGCGAGAGCGAGAGCAGGAGAGAAAGAGAGAGAGAGCAAGAAGCAGCAGCTAGGGCTAAGCTATAGACCTTCAAGCTTGCACCCAATGACATACTTTCTTCAACAAGGCTCCATCTCTGAAAGATTCCATAGTGTTCCCAAATGGCCAATCAGGAGGAGACCAAACATTCAAATATGTGAGCCTATGGGGGCAATATCACATCCAAAACACCACAGGGGCTAAAGCTTAATAACACTTCTTATAGTTTGGAAAGTGATGGGGACAGGGAGAGATCTCAAATTACAAAGGAATAAATAAGTATTATAGAAGAAATTAAAGGTGTGAGAGCTCTAGAAATCTTAAGAGAATACAGCCCCCTATAGAGTCAGGTGGGTTACAGCCTCCTATAGAGTCAGGTGGGTTACAGCCCCCTATAGAGTCAGGTGGGTTACAGCCTCCTATAGAGTCAGGTGGGTTACAGCCTCCTATAGAGTTAGGTGGGTTACACCTCCTATAGAGTCAGGTGGGTTACACCCCTATAGAGTCAGATGGGTTACAGCCTCCTATAGTCAGATGGGTTACAGTCCCGTATACAGTCAGGTGAGCTACAGCCTCCTATACTGTCAAGTGGATTACAGCACCCTTTAGAACCAGGTGGGTTACAGCTCCTATAGAGTCAGGTGGATTATAGCCTCCTATAGAGTCAGGTAGGTTACAGCCCCCTACACAGTCAGGTGCGTTACAGCCCCTAAAGAGTCAGGTGGGTTACATCCCAAGGGGCTACAAATACCTGCAGTTTTGTCCAACATCTCTAGGTGTTATTTAATAATTCCATGACTGGAGCTCCCTGAATAACAAAATTAAGCATGAGGTGTCCTAGTTTTCAAATGAGAAGAAAGAATTGAATGTCCATTTTCCAGTAAAATGTAGGCTCTCCGAATATTGTCACTAAATGGAGAGAGGCTATGGTCCTCTGGCCACAGCTGTTCTGATTTCATAGGGCACTGGTCAAGTTTTCTTATGTCCTTGTGTAGAAAACAAAGCCATATAGTAAAGGTGATAACGCCATTCGTAGACCCCCAGAAGACTGAAATAGTAATGGCCTCCATTAGTCTGTCACACATGTGCCTGTGATGAGGCTGTCACCTTCAGCCTCATTACTTCTCATGACTGTGTAGAGATAAATCAAAGATGTATACAAAAGCTCTGGGTGGCATGAGGCTTGGAGTGAAAGCAACTTCGGAAGAGGGCTAGCTCAAGATTCAAAATGAACCCACAGAGCTTGACTAAGCTACAATCCTAAACCAGAGTGGGGAAAAAAAAAAGCAGCAGGGAAAGAAAAGTCCTGTATTTAGATTTTCCCAGAGCCAGCATTCCTAATAAAGGGCGGGGTGGGTGTGGAGGAGCTGAGACACAGAAAGGAAGTTTGAATTGGCTCATCAATCCCATCCAAGTATGGGTTAGTGGTCTGCGGTGGCATCTCCTTTAAGTGGGTTTAAGTTTAGATGCTACCGATGCAAGACTGATCAATCTGAGCAGACCATACTCACTATTTCATGTCTGACTTCAGGACTGGACTCTTGTTTACACACTGATGGCTTGATCCTGGGATTCACTATGTAAGCGCTCTACCACTGAGCTACAGCCTCATACCTTTCACTCTTGATTTTGAGACAGACTCTTAAATTGCAGGGGCTAGTCTTGCCTCAGCCTCTTGAGTAGCCACACCACCATGTGTGGCAGAATTGAGCATTTTAAAATATTCACTGACACACCGAAGTAATGCCACAAAGATGAGCAGGGTGCTGAGGTGTTGGTGATCTGGTAGAAATGACCCATGGAGACCCAACATCACTCACTACAGATGCTTACCATCTTCAACAATCTGGAGGTCTGGCTCTGTGAAGGAATGTGCTGGCTTGCTTTCTTTCTTCCCTTCCCTTTCTTCATTCCTTCTGTCCTTCCTTCCGTCCTTCCTCCCTTCCTTCCTTCTCTGGAATAGTGAGTGAAAATGCCAACTCCTGGGTTTGTGTGACACAGGAGGGGAAATAGCAATAATTATGAAGTGGCTTAGCAAGGAAATCGCTGCCTCACGGAACACTGATCTCCCTGACAGTCAAATAATCCAAGCAGAAGTCAGTCGGCCACTGTCACTCATGTTTCCCTTCGATCTTCTTCTTCCCTCTCAGCTGGCCTCATAGCCTCAAACGTTGCCTCCAGATCAAGGGCTCCATACTTGTCTTCACTCCGGACCTCCTGTGCTGAGACTCTTCTTTATTTTCCGCTTGTTAGATGTCTTCCCCTTGCATGCCCCATAAACATTTCAGATCCACATGGCCAAGTATAGTGCTATTAGACCTCAGAGCCCGGTTGCCATCTGTCCTCGCCATCCTGATAAGCGCCATTATCATGCTCAGCGTTACTCAGGTGGCAAGGCAAGCGGTCTACCTCATTTGCCCTCTTTGTCCTGCCCGTTAGCACTAAATCCATCAACAGAGCTCTCCAGCCCCATCTCCAACTAAGATCTCAAGACCGTTCCCCTGCCTGGTCCATGTCTACCACGTGGTCCTGGCCGACACCATCTGGCACCTTACTCCTGTAGCTTGTTCTCCCTCCAGGATTGTTTCTGCTCCCATCCCCCTCTTCATTTTCCACACCATGACCATTGTGGTTCTTTAAAGAACATGGTCAGGTGGCACCATTCTTTCCCTGCTTTATCAATGGCTTCCCATCACCCGGGATAGAATTTTAAATCCTTTACCATACTCCCTAAGTTCTAACACCATTGGGCTACAGCCGGCTTTTCAGACCTGCCCCCTCAACATCTAAGCTCCTTGCAGGCCTCTGTACTCTCTGCTTTCTCTGCCTGAAGCCTCCAGATCTTTGCCAGCTGACTCCTGCCTGTGTTTTGGGCATCTGTTTCTTAGATCTTTATTTCTAAAGTGGGCTCCACCCACTTCCCTGCAACTCCCCCTCACTTCCTATCACGTTGTCTTGTATTGTTTTATAGCATTTGTCACCATATGAATGTCCTGTCTCCTTGTTTATTTCACTCTCTCCAGTCCTGATGAGAAGGAAAACTCCACAGAGGTCCCCTGTCCCTCTAAATTCTAAAATATTGAAGATTGACTAGTGCAGAGGCAGGTGACAATTCTAGTCTGCAAGATGATCTCATACGGCTTCAGAAAAGAAAACGGTTCAATAAACAAAAACTTTCTAGAATCCTAAAATGATAATGGATACACCAGAACAATGGCTGCAGTACAGAATTGTAGGAGCTCTGACGATATCTGGTCACTCACATGTTAAAGATGATTTTCTAGGGAGGGAGCTCAGTCAGTAAAAAAGTACCATGTTAAAATAAATTATGCATAGTAGTGAGCACTTATAATCCTGTGCTGGTGAGGCAAAGCCAGGCCCGTTCCTGGGCCATCCCAGCCAAATCAGCACACCTCAGACCAGTGACAGACTCTGTCTCAAAAGACAAGATGGAAAGCAACTGAAGAACGCCACCAGAAATTGGCCTTTGACTCAGCACACATCTGCACACATCCCCACTCATTCATATGTATATATACCTGTGCACATGTATACACACACACACACACACACGCACACACACAGAGGAGAGAGAGAGAGAGAGAGAGAGAGAGAGAGAGGACTTTCTAAGCTATGAGGAAGGTTCATTCAATGAATGAGAAGCAGTATCTGGAACTAGGACCCAGGCTTCTTTCCACTTCTCCGTATTTTGTGACAGTGTAGTGAAGAGATTCCTTTGCCAGGACCCACCTCAGTTTGTCTTCTTGGTACAGCCATTACACCCTCTTTCAGCAGTGTCCAGGAGTAAGTAGCCAGAGGTGACTATCACAACCTCTGTAGTTGTGAAAGAAGTCAATTTGACCATCCCATCTACCAAACAGCTGTGCTAGAGAACACAGTTCTCTTGTCTGGGCCCCACTCAACTTGCTTTTCATTGCTTTGTAAGTGTTTCTAGAGACCCACATAGAACACTATGTTTTCTAGAATAATCTTGCTATTTACTCGGACAGTAAAGCTACATGATGACTACACGAAGTGATTTCATGGATACCATTTGCAATGTAACTCTTTGATCTTTGCCTTTGCAGGATCCAGGCTAAAATTCCTGGCGCCAAGAGGCACGCTGAGTAGATGGTTACCCCAGGAGAAGCCGGGCATGAATGGGGGTGTCTGGAGTGGTAACATCTCTCTTCCTCCTTGTTACTGCGAATTGATTCCCTTTCCCAGTACCATAATCTTAGAGGCAAACCTTGAGACAGGTGTCTTCAGGCTCTTCCTGTACTCTTAGGATGTTCGAGTCCCCACCCCCGCCTGTGTCAAGCACTAAAGTATAGAGTGTGTTAGATGTGGTTTTTAATTTTGTGTTGCTAAGGAGAAAAAAAAAAGTGCATGATGGTGAGAGCTCACGTTCTCCTTCCTCCCTTGATGTCCCCCCGCAATGCTTCTGTAGCTTCTACCGTCCCTGTGGCTAGGCCTTTCTTGCCAAGTGCGCTGACTCACAGTGGATCGCTTATCATGTCCTTGGGTTGCTGGTTGGACTCTTCTTCTGATAACACTATGTAGAATTGTAGACCAATGTTTTAGCTTTTCCCCCACACAACATAAACATTAATATAAAACAGTTGACCGTACATATGGTGATCCGTTTTGTATAACTTAGAATGATCTAATCAAAGAATAAATCCAAAATGAACACACAGTACTTTTATTGTATGGGATGCCTGGGCTGATTTACATGTATGGTAACTTAAAGTGCCAGCATGTTGACTTTATTACAATTTGTATTACTTCCTCTGTAGTTCCTAATGGACTCAATCACAGACTCTGGAAATTTGCACTTATGTACTTGATACTGAATGCATCAATAAATGTGACTAAATGTAGACATTTCCCCTTGTCTTTGATGATTTTACTGGAAAATGAAAAAGCCAGAAAAATCATAAAGAGGAAGTCACTTGAGGAGCAGCCAGGAGGACTGAGGTCAGGTGTTCCACTTGCTCCCATCTCCAGCACCACAGGATCCAGCCCCTGCTGGGTTACAGCTTCATTTTGTTAATATTAGACCTCTCCATGGAAAGGCTTTTTATTCTGTATTCTGATGGGCCAGTGTGGATATTTTGCAGTTTCTAAAAGCCTAAAGATGATATGAATCCTTACATAAACATCTTGTAAAGCACAACACTGGCATAAATTCCTTGCAGAGGTCCTGAACTCATCCTGATGTCAAGTACCCTTTGAGATCCTGCTGTGTACAAAACAGAATAAATAGGGCACTGGGTCAAAGTCCACACTTCCTGTACCCACCACACTAAATTTTCCAGTGGCTGACCTCTTATAAAAAGGTCATTTGCACTTTTGAGGGAATGGAGACAGGGTTCCATGTAGTCCAGGCTAGCCTCACTCTATTATGTAGTGAGGTATAAGATGACCTTGAACTCCTGATCCTTTGGTCTCTATCTTTCAAGTGCTCAGATTCCAGGTGAGCAGCACTGTGGCTGGTTTATGTGGCACTGGGAAGCAGAGCTCACGCATGCTAGTCAAGCTATCTCCTCGGCTTCATCTTCAGTCCTTCCTTTATCCGTTCTATTTCCTGGCTAGACTCTGAAGTCAAAGAAGGAGATGGGGAAGCAGTGGTTGAAAGGACTGTCAATGATAGGAGACATGGTAACAAATCTTCCCGCAGGCGTACAACTAGGTCTAATTACTTATTTACAAAGTGGCATAAAAACACCAAAAGCATCTTGACAAGGTGCAAACAGCCATGAAGCTGGCCTCTCAGTTGGGGTAGAAGGACAGTGCTTATGTACAAGCACTAACTAGACAAAGGACACCATGAAACCAGAGCTGCCATTCAAGCTCCAGCCCAGAGAAGAATGCTCAGGGAAGCTGAACGGTATGGCTGGGTTCTGAACTTCACCAGGATTAAGGAAGAACATACAGAAGGAACCAAGACAAGGAAGAATATGGCATATGTAGAAAACGGTCAGCAGGGAGCCAAGGTGGGTGGGTGGGGCGTGAAGGAATGGCGATGCGGAGTAGATTCTTTCACTGACAGCAATGGAGAATTTGAGGCTTTAGGCTTTAATTCTGGGTCACATAAGCACAATGATGGTGCCCGGCACTGGAGATTGATATAGGAGATCACTGTAATAGCATTCTAGCTTAAACAGGTATCAGTGGAGCCATGGTGACAAAGGAAAGGAGGCATTCATGTCAATCACCCACATGGGTAGGGATGTATCTAAGAGAGAATGCAGAGGATGATTGGACAGAAGTTGGTGATTGATCTGATGTAGAATTTCAAGGCCAAAGTATCCCTTGGGGATGGCTGGCTGCTTGTATTTCACACCCTAGGCAACTCACTCTCCTCTCTCTAACCCCAGAGCTTTATAAGGCCAGCAAAGCAAGAGAACACACCATTTTCCAGCTGGAGAGCCCAGAAGAACTGGGATGGGGAAGGAAGACAAAAGCCTGAATTGGTGCCTGATTATTTTTTTAAAGATTTATTATTTTTATTTCTATGAGTACACTTTAGCTGTCTTCAGACACACCAGAATAGGACATCGGATTCCATTACAGATGGTTGTGAACCGCCATGCAGTTACTGAGAATTGAACTCAGGACCTCTGGAAGAGCAGCCAGTGCTCTTAGCCGCTGAGCCATCTCTCCAGCCCACCTAATTATTTTTTTAATGTTTAATGAAGATTTCTTGGGCTAAGCTTGTATAGCTCTTCCACAGATCATATGTTTACCTATGTGAGGATCTGGCTTCAATCTCCAACACCCAAAGGATAGACAGAATATATTCAGAAATAAAGGACTTTAGTGTTTCTGTAGGTTTTCCATCTCAAGCCTTTGAGAACATAGTTTCTTCTTTTAGGACCTAGAATCTAGGTGGTTTTATTGTACAGAACTGACCATCAGTATCACTGGTCACAGGATTTTATTTTTCCAGCTGGTCTAGAATTCCTTTCCCACCTCACTGAGAGGATCCAATAAGGTGGCCCATTTAGTAGCAGTGGTGGAAAAGATGCCTAAGAGGAAAGATCAGGCTCACAGAAATGATTGACATGAATGTGACATGAATATAAGATTTGATAGGACTTGGGCATGTCACATATTGGCATATATAGGGGAACATTGGCTAATGTGATAGTGGACAGAGTGGAAATAGTGTGTAGACCCAGTGCGTGGGTAAGAAGAGGGCAGCAAGGAGAGCTGCTGGGAGCCCAGAGCAAATGAGACCATCCAGCTGTGAACCATAAAACCTTGGACACCTCTGAGGAGGTAAGTGGGCAGAGGTAGATACATGACAAGATGCTGTATGTTTCATGGAGCATTCTAGCAATAAAGGTGGTGGGATATTATACATCTTTTGCTCTTCCTATGCTCATATTTAAATGAGGGGTATTGGAGACTATTCAGTCACACCTACATCCCAATTAAGTTATAATTCAACTGAGAAATGTGCCATTTGAGTAAAGATCACTTGGGCATTTTTATACTGATGGTCTTCCTTGACCATAGCAGAGTAAAGCTTGCTATGATTTCTACCCACCCAGTGCCAAATGGTGCTTCCTCATCAGAGGAAGGAGCCAGAAGGTTAGGGAGGAGGTCCAGCATGTGTATCTTTCACTGTCTTCTGAACTATCATGAAAAATCGTTTTAGACACTGTACTCAAGGGATTACGTAGAAAATTAAAGTTTAAGTACTTCAGTTGAATTTGATGATGTTTCCTTCTCTCTCCCAAGCTTGTTGGAGCTTCTGATTTACCTTTCTCTTATTTCTGAAACACAGGCAAATATGAAACCTCAGCACATGGATTTCCCTAAAGACAAATTACTCTTGTATGTGATCCCTCTAGAGCGATGGTTCTCGACCTGTGGGTCCCGGGCCCTTTGGGAGTAGACCAACCCTTTCACAGGGGTTACCGAAGACCATCAGAAAATACAATTGTTTACACTATGATTCATAACAGTAGCAAAATTATAGTTACAAAGTAGCAGTGAAAATAATGTTATGCTTGGGGTCAGCACAACAAGGGGAACTGTGTTAAAGTGTCACAGCATTAGGAAGGCTGAGAACCACTGCTCTAGAGTGAAGCCATAGGAGGCAGGCAGAAGGGTCATTTTCTCAGGTGGCATCCATCAAACTTCCTAGAAACTCCACAGCGTGCTTTCTGTCTGTACCTATGCCCAAGTGCCTGAAAGTTACAGGAGAACTGTGGTAAGATAATATCCCCAGGACAGATTGACCTTGTCTTCCTTTCTGTTCTTTGTAACGTGGCTTGTGCTTTTCTCATTCCCCCAGTTAAGAAAGAACATCCATTGTATGTGATGCCAAAACATGTCCCGAGCAGAACATGCAGCTCTCCATGGATGCCATTGTGCACACTGTGGGATATGCACATTGTGATAGGCTACCTGAGTTAGCCCATCTGAGTTCCCAACGTAAGCAGGACCTTTACCTGTCATTGGGCAGAATATACTGGACCAACTATTTCCTCTTGGCCTCTCTTACAGTGTGTTTGTTTGCTTATTTATTTATTTATTTATTTGAATCCAAAGGTCTCTACCTATTTTCTGTTTTGGGGGGAAAAACAGGACCTGTTCTTAAGTTTTATTCTTTAATCTATAAGTTATATGTGATGCATCTAAATTATCAGCCAAGCTACATGCTTTCTCAGTAGGGAAGTTATAATTCAAAGGAATAATACAGTCTTTTCCAGCAAGGCATGGGGCAGAGTGAGTTTCTCATAAACATCTCTAACAAAAATTTTAAAATCCTGCAAGATTAAAGTATCTATATTACTTTCTGGGTGTGAAAACTCGATCTCATTGTTTGCACAGCTGGTGGAAGTCAAAGCAAGGACTAGGAGGTGTACCTTTCTGGTTTGTAAGTTGGGCTGTGTACACGAAGCCTTTCCTCCAGTCTGCTACAGTCCCTGCATCTGAAGAACCATGTTTCCCCCAGCAAGATTCTTCGACTGCTGTCAGTAGGAACCCAACAACATGTAAGAACCGTCAGGGGATATTTCTAGGAAGAATGTAAGACAGCCTACGTACAGGTCCTACGTAGGGGTCCTACGTATGGGTCCTACGTACGGGTCCTACGTACGGGTTTAACTGCGGGAATTTTTCCAAGCAGTTTTCCCATTTGGACCTTCCCAGCAAGAGAGGAATGAACGTAGATATTACATAACAATCCCGCTGTCAACAGAGACAGGAGAGAAAGCACAAATCTTAAGGAGTTTTATGTAATGTCTTAATTTTATATGCACAGTCTCCCTGATCTAGAACACACATCCACACTGCGACAGGAAAAAAGAAGCCAGAGCAGGGCTAACACGGTGACATCATTCCTTAATCTCAGAAGCTCATTACCCCCACAGAGCTGAGACACACTCATAACCTGAAAACAGGCTGGCTAAGAGTTACCCTTTTACAAATGCTCATGGAAAATAATCTTGGTGTAAAAGGTCACGTACTCAAATCTTATGCACAGTTTAAGATGATCCCAAAAAGTCCATGGGGGTGTGTCTCAAAAAGATCAGTAGAATGACAGATTTGCCTGCTTAATGGGTTGTTTTGTTTTAATTGATGGCTATAATGGCATTTTTGGAGACTGGACTTTACTCAGGCAGGCCTCCTTCTGCCTCAGCCTCCCAGTTGCTGGAATTACAGTTGTGATCCAGCACTTTTGACCTCCATATGTTCTGTGCTGGATAGTTTTATGTCAACTTGACACAAGCTAAAACTCCTGCCTCCAGGTTCCTGCCCCGTTTGAGTTCCTGTCCTGACTTCCCTCAATGATGAACTACAATGTGGAAGAGTAAGCCGCATAAACCCTCTCCTTCCCAAACTGTGCTTCACCACAGCAATAGTGACCCTAACTAGGACGTTGGCTGAGATGTGAAGTTGGTGTAGATCAGAAGAGAGAGGCCTTTCTCCTTTCCGAGTTTCCCTTTCTAGTAAAGTCTAAACTGCAGACTTTGGACTCCATGTTTTAAAAATTTGCAAATACATTAATTTTTCTGTAATCTCTTCAACAGTATTTTAAGCATTGTGGTAAGTGGCCTTAACACAAATCAGAATCAGCCAAGCAGGGAGCCTCTACTGAGGAACTATCTTAACTGCCTTAATTGATGGGGGAAGGCCCACCCCAAATGTGGACAGCACCATTGGGTTGCAGCCCAAAAAGAAAGGACAGGTCAGAAGGGAGGTTACCTACCTTTTCCTTGTTTGGATCCCTGTCGCAACTAACTCATGATTGCTACTACAGCTGTCATCGTCGTTGCTGTTCATGTCCCCCCTGCTGCTTCTGCTGGTGATGGTGCTTATGGTGCTGATGGTGCTGATGGTGATGGTGATGGTGGTGGTGGTGGTGATCATGGTGATGATGGAGATGATGGTGATGATCATGCTATTGCTGCTGCCTCCCTAGAGCCAGCATTTCTGGTCTTCCATCCGCGCCTAAGGACCAGCAGCTCTCTTGGAACCCTCCAGGTTTTTTGCACCAGATTGGAACTGCAGAGGTACCTAACCTCCAGGACTAAGCACCTACAGTTTCTCAGACACTTCAGTGTGACTCAGCTGTTGTTACTATTTCCACAAAAACTGATATAATAAATTTTATACATACGTGTATTTTCCTGTTCATTTTATTGGATCTGTTCCTCTATTACATAAACTTTGATCCCCAGCATCTATGTGGAGAAGCCAGGCTAGTGACACACACTTAGCTCCCAGTTCGTGAGAGACAGACAGGAGGTTCCTAAGGTTTGCTGAATGGACAAGCTCCAGGTTCAGTGAGAAACTCTGTTCAAAAAATAAGCACAAGAGAGATTGGAATGATACCAAGTGTTGATCTCTGACTTCTATGCCTCTGGGCATAGCATTCGTGGTGAAAGAGGTCATGTTTGGAGGCCCAGAGTCCACAAAGCACAGCCTCAGTCTTGCCGAGGGTATTCTTGGCTGTACATCACAGCCATGTCCTCACCATGGCAGGAAAAGTCTCATTACCAGGAAGCCAGAAGGAAGGGAGGGACCCATCTTGCCACCTTGCCTGAGGCCCCAATTTTTAACAATTCACCACTTCGTTTCTACCATTCAGACCAAACATCTGCCAGTGAATCCTTGGAAGTTAAGACGTATCCAAACGATAGCATTTAGTGAGGAAGGGAAGGGGAGGAACAGATTTCATTAGAGCAAACTAGGCATAAGGTCAGAGGCAGCCACGGCAGACACGAGCAGGGGCTGACAGAGGAAGGATCTTGAAAGGGCATGGAAGGGGTGGGAGGCAGAACACTGAGACTTGTTTGTGTTTCCAGTTTCCCAAGGGAGCTCCAGAAGCAGTCAACTGCATCCACACATGGAGGTCATCCTGTGTCCCCTCAAGTAGGAAGTTAGAACTACTGAATCATCTTCACAGGAATAATCTAATTTGGTACACATTTTAAGAATAGGTATTAAATGGAAATGACTTTTAAAAAATAAGAATCCTTATACTTAAAAAGACAAAGTGTTAGAAACATCCATGAAACATGCTTAAAATACTACTTACTACCTTTCTCAATGAGGGTGCCCCCTGATCCGTGAGCGATCTCGGATGGCTAAGGTACGGGAGCGCTGCTAACTGCAACACTGGCTATGTGTGTCCCAGTTTAATTTCTGATTAGTCTGCAAGTGCTCTCTTGACAAAGGTCCTAATCCCTCCAACTGACACTCTATCCTGTCATGAAAAACACTACCTCTGCCAGAAATAAGCAGAAGCCCCCAGGAAGTGACTTCCTCTGTCCCTGCCTGCAGCCAGGGTAGCTCTGCCTGCAGCATAAAATCCACCTTCTTGGTTTGAACTCAAGGAAGACCCTTCCCAGTGAGTTTGTAGTGGCTCTCACACAACTCTAGCTGAACCCTGCTTCGCCTCTCACTAGACACATGGTAAGTTTAAATGTAATTCTCTTTTTTAAAAAGACAACTATAATAAGTACCCCCATGGAGCTATGATGAGGTCAGAGAGGCCACTGTTTTTTGAGAGAGTGATCTTCTGCAGGCATGAGCATTGTATGGCTCTACCCTGCTTGTAGAGAAGGACGGTGGGTTGAA
Organism: Rhynchomys soricoides; assembly: GCA_019843965.1. NCBI lineage: Eukaryota > Metazoa > Chordata > Mammalia > Rodentia > Muridae > Rhynchomys > Rhynchomys soricoides. Next base: position 2,601,956 of record JADRCH010000040.1, read on the forward strand.
AGGCATGCTCTTTTCCCCACCTCAAGGCTGTTTTCTCAACAAGAATTGAATCTTACTTATGCATTTACTCGAAGGGCTAGTTAGAATATTTTGTGTACAGTAAAAAGCCAACACATCATGACTGTGTGAGAGAGAACTTTTAGGGAAAGTCAAATTGTTCAGCCCTCGGTCCCTGGAATGGGGAGGACTCTAGGGAAAAGGGACCTCCAGGGACAGACAATTGACATCTCCAGATCCCTCCTCGTCTTACTCTTTCTCTTATTTTTCCTCTTCCTGACTCTGCACTCTGGTCTGACCTTCTTCAGGTCTGACCTATGACCTGGTACCACCCATAGGTCTTTTTTTGTTTGTGAAAGACACAATATCTAGCCTTGCAGACATACAATGAGTATCCAAACCAGTCTGGTGGTGGCTCATGTGTGGCCATGACTTTGTCTGATAGCAGAGCAGCCTGTTGTCTTTCTGTCCTGAGATTCTGTTTCAGAACCATGCAGGCAGTCACCACCACCCAGGAGAAATGGCGTGGAAATAAAACCAATTTCCCAGTATTGTTATTGTGGCTGTTAGCTCACATAATATTTGCTAAAGTTTAAATAACTGCCAGAGGAGGCCTGCTGCAGCTTGGAGAAAAACACGGGACTGAAGCGGAACATAGAGTTGGACCACAGCAAGAAGACTGAAAATCTCTGACCTTTTAACTCTCTAACTGTACTGGATGCTAGAAGCTGATGGGAAACTTAACACTCCCTTGCTTATTCTGTGGCTGAAAGCCACTGGTTTCGGTAATTATTACCTGTAGTTTAACAGCGGGGGTTAAGTAAAGATGATCTGTTCTTTTCCTGCAGGTCCTTCACTGCTTCACCTCAACAAGAGAAAATCTCAGCTAAAGAAAGACACACTCACTTTTAAAAGAGGCTCAGATCTTTACTCCCGAGAGAAAGAAAAAGGGGGAATTACTTTGTATTGCTGAATGAGAGCAGCCTTGTTAAGAAAAAAAACCATCTGTCTGTTGTCCTTCTTAGCTCTTCTGTTTTCCTCAGGACACAGTATCCTATTGTTAGAAGTTCACAACAAGTTCAAAACATAAATTTAAATAATAAATTGAATAAGAAGTTGAAGCAGACATGTTTACATGTGTTTCCAGTAAGACTAATTAAGCATTCACTATCTGTCACTAGCTCCACAGGTTCATTAAAAGTTTAAAACAACAATTCTTATGTCATAAGCTAGCATGGTTTTGTCAAGAGGCAAATCACCTGCTTAGTGACTCATTAGTTTTGAAGTTTTGTATAGATTAATCCAGTCAATATTTTATCTTTTGCCCTTGTACCTACAATAAATTGTTTGTTCCAAGTTTATGACCTTTAGGTATCAGATAATGGTTTCACAGCCAGACTAGAAGGAATATTTGCCCTGATCATAAATCTGTTTCAAGCCTGCATTTTATCCTAGTGCAATGAACTCACGACACATGAAGGTTTACAGAGCCCTAATTGCAGCATTTTTCACAGATAGCCCAAAATTACCAGTATAAATTTAGAAATTCTACAGAACTATTAGGAATTATTAAATCATCAATTTCTCTGTATAGCATTACATCTTCTTACAATAGAATACATCTTCATAGATCTGCAGAAAATCTGTCCAAGAGGTTGGCTAATGTCCCAGAATTATTAGACTAATTTAATAATGACAGGAAAGGCAGTAAGAATCAATTCTGAGATTTAAAAGCCTTGCAGTTCAGACTTTATCCATCGCAGCCATGCAAATGAAAGACCATCTCTGGGAAAGAACTTGTTAGTTCTGCCTCTCCTAGATGGCTTCTGACAAATAACAGATTGCGCTGTGGAGGAAGCACAGTGGCACTGGCGGTTCAAAAAGACGGCTTACCTTCCACGAAAAGAGGGAAAGTGGGGAATACTTAAGGTGGGGCATCCTTAGCAATCACTCTGTGGTCAGAACATCTTCATTCTGCTTAATGTCCAACATCCCAGGGTGCAAATTTCCACTTCAAGCATGATGACAAAGAGGCCAATGACTTAAAACCATGAGCAATGATGAGACCAAGATCATTGTCCCAAATCCATTGGTCACTGAAAAGAAATAATCAAGAGGAAAATCGAAGGGAGTCTCCTAGCTGAGTGTTGTTCTGAATGCTGCCAGACACAGCCTTTCCTTCCTTAAAGGCTCCTGGTTTTCCTACCTTGGCATCACTCCATCAGGGCCCTTCCATCTGTTTGCTTCAGCATTTACAATCTGTACCACATAGGGCACATGTTTTCTCTCCTATTTTGCAATAAATAACCACGTGCTGGGGTCACTGTTACTCAGAACTGACAAACAGCACTTTTTCATGAACTTGTTTGAATAACAAGAGTACATGTTTCCTATGTCATTTTCATACATGTGTGTGGATATACTCTGGTCTAACCTGTGTCAGTACCCATGCCACCTGCCCCAGCTCTTGTTGGTGTCCTTCCTCCAAGTACGTCTTCCTTCTGGTTTCGCATCATATCAATCAAAACACCTGGAAAGCTACTAGAAATTTTTGGAATATATATTTTTCTAATATATAAATTCTAATATATAAAGACCTGCAGGGCATGAAGCCTTAAAGGCTTAAATTTGGAAATACAGTTAGACACAAACTCTCTTTCTATTCAGTCTGAGAAACTTCATGGACTTTTCAGTTCTGAGGGAAAGATGAAGCCAGCTTGGAGATGATCTCGAGGTTAAACATGAATTTGGATGACATTATGTAGAGATTCTCCAGCCTCCAGCTTGCTTCAAGCCTCTTATTTCCTCCGTGTCCACAGAGATGACAGTGCAGATGCTCATTGTTCTAATGTCCCTTTCTTGGTAGCCTTGTGATTCCATTCTGGCCACCAAGATTAGGAAACATGTGAGATGATAGGTATAGCTCCTTCCTAAAGAAAGGGATGTGGAACATTTACACTTAAGAATTTACTGTTTCCATGCTTTGAACAAGAATAGCTGGGGCTGCAGCCAGCCATCAGTGACTGAAGATGAGACAATATGCTAATGGTGGTAGAACAGAAAGATAAAAAAGACTGTATTAGCTAAACACTGATTGGAATAGGGAATCATGCCAGACTTGCAGAGCTTGGAGTGAGGATGATCCGAGACTCGGTTTGCTACAATTCTTACTTCCCATGAAGACCTGAGCCCAGTCTGGCACTGAGTCATTGTGAATCCTGAGAAACAACTCAAAGTACTAAAGCAGGCAATCATTGTGTATATGTGAGATGTTGGTGCATCTACCAAGAGTGGGACCTCGGCTTGATCTAATCTATGATCTAGAAACATCCAAGGAACTTTGGATTGGCTTGATTTAATCTATGGTCTAGACATCCCTAAGAAGCTTTGGCTTGGGTTAGAAGTGCCAGGTCTATGGAAGGAAACAGCACACCTATGAGTGTGCAGCTGTATTGTATGCTTTTGGTTGTTTGCTTGCTACTTATTGTTCCCATTTTATGTGTGTATGCATGTTTAGTTGCTTACTGCCCCTATGCATGTACGTGTGTGTGTGTGTGTGTGTGTGTGTGTGTGTGATGTTTGTATGCACACCTATGTGGAAGCCAAAGGATAACCTGGGGTATCATTCTTTAGGACCCATCTACCCTGTTTTGGGGGACCTGAGGCATACCAACTAGGCTAGGCTAGCCAGCCAGCAAGCCCCAGAAATCTGTCTTTCTCTGCTAAACCACCATGCCTGGCTTTAAACATGGGTTCTAGGAATTGAAAGTGGATCCTTACACTTTTTTCAGCAAGCACTTTGCTATCTGAAATATCTCCCCAGACCCTCGTTTAAAGCTTTTTAAATTTAAGGTTCTAAGTTTAATTTAACAAAAGTTTATTGCGTGATTACAGAAAGAGCCTTGATTTTTTTTTTCCTGGTTAAATTATCTCTTAAATTGTTCAAAAGTATCTATTTTGTATATTATATAAAGATCAATAATTAAGAATACACTTGAGTTAGTTTGAACATATTTTCTTTGATAAGATGACAGAAAATGAGCTCCTTATGGAATGTCATGAAATAAACAAGAGTTTCTTTTGTTTGTTGTTCAGTTTACAGCCCCTCCTTCCTCTCCTCACAGTCTCACCCTTACAAATCCCTCCCCACACTGTCCCTTCCTCTTCTCCTCAGAGAAGGGGGATCCCCCTCAGGAACCACCCCACCCTGGAGTATCTAGTCTCAGCAGGACAAGGCACATCATCTCCCAATGAGGCCCAACCAGGCAGTCCAGATAGGGTAAGGGGACCCATTAGTGAGGAATAGAGACCAAGACAGCCTCCACTCTACTTGTTAGGGGACCAACATGAAGACCAACCTGTGCATTTGCTACAAATGTATTGGAGGTCCAGATCCAACTCTTGCATGCTTTCTGGTTGGTGGCCAAGGCTCTGTGCGCCCCTATGGACCCAGGTTAGTTAACTCTGTGGGTCTTCTGGTGGTGCCTTTGACCCCTCCGACTTGCTCACTTCTATCCTCCACTTTACACAAGACTCCTTCATTGTGCGACTCTGTATCTGCCTCTATCCACTGCTGAATGAAGCCTCTCAGGAGACATTTATCGTAGGTTCCTATCTGCCATCATAGCAGAGTATCATTAATACTGTCAGGAGTTGGCTCTGTCATGTAGGATGGGTCTCAGGTTGGGGCAGTCATTGGTTGGCTGTTCCCTCAGTCTCTACTCCATCTTTATGCCTGCACATCTTGTAGACAAGACAAATTTTGGGTTGAAGGTTTTGTGGGTGGACTGATGCCCTGTCCCTCCTCTGAAGTCCTGCCTAGCTACAGGAGGTGGCCACTTCAGTCTCTAGATCCCCCTCTGGTAGAGCTAAGGTCACTCCCATAGACTCCCCATCCAGACCTCCACCTAGTCACCAAAGATGCCCCCTCTGCCAATTTCCATTCTCATGCCCAGCTCTCTCCCACTGCCCCACACCTGATCACTATCTCCATTCCGCTCCTAACTCCTCTCTTACCAAGTTACCTCTCTCCATACACCTCTAAGAACTATTTAGTTTCCTCATCTGAGTGATAATCACACCTCCTCCCTTGGGCCCTCCATATTACCCAGTTTCTTTGAATCTGTGGACTGTAGCATGGTTGTCCTGAACTTTATGGCTACTGTAAGTGAGGATGATATTCTCAAATTCCATCCATTTGCCTGCAAAATCCATGATGTCTTGGGGGTTTTTTGTTTGGTTGGTTGGTTTTTGTTTTGTTTTTTAATTTGGTGCATTTAATTATACCTCGTGTGGAATCATCCACAATTACCAAAAACAAACAAAGCAAAGCAACCCCCCCCCAACAAAACAACTTACAAAAGCTAATCTGCTAGGCATGTCCTATGTCCACACACTGTGGGTTCTCTAGGGTTGTTGGGTGTGAGCTATGACTTTACAGGACACACAGTTCCCTTGTTTATTAGAAACTTCTGAGCTGTTCCTTTAGCTTACCGATTCCCTGTTACATATTGGTCAGCTGGATTAAGGTTTTTAGACGAGGACAGTCCAGGTGAGGTCTAGATTGCTGGACAAAAGATGTAACAACATAAACTCTGCAAAAATATATTTCAAAGGCTGTCAAACACTGTCCACGTTGACCTGGAAATTCCATCTGGGGACTACACTCTTAGGGAACATTAGAAATGGGTCCAAAAACGTCTGCACAAAGAGATCCCCACATACCAGAGTGCAGTGATGTCTTTGTTTTTAATAGCCAAATAATATTCCATTGTGTAGACATTTTCTTTATTTGTTCTTCATTTGAGGGATATCTAGGTTTTTTCCAGTTTCTAGCTATTATAAATAAAGCTGTTAGGAACATAGTTGAGCAAGTGTCCCTGTGGTATAGTGGGGCATCTTTTGGGTATAAGCCCAGGAGTGCTATAGCTGGATCTTGGGGTTGAACTATACCTAATTTTCTGAGAAACCACCAAATTGATTTCCAGAGTGGTTGTACAAGTTTGCACTCCCACCAGCAAAGAAGAAGTGTCCACCTTGCTCCACATCCTTGCCCACATATGCTATCATTTGAGGGTTTGAACTTAGCTATTCTGATGGAATCTCAGGGTCACTTTGATTTGCATTCCCATGATGACTAAAGGCACTGAACATTTCTTTAAGTTCTTCTTGGTCATTCGAGACCCCTCTGTTGAAAATTCTCTGTTTATCTCTGTACCCTACTTTTAATTGGCATATTTGGATTGTCAGTGTCTAACTTCTTGAGTTCTTAATAAATTTTGGATATTAGCCCTCTGTCGAATGTAGGGTCGGTGAAGATCTGAAGATCCTCTTCCAATCTGTAGGCAGCTGTTTTGTACCATTGATGGTGCCCTTTGTCTTGCAGAAGCTTTGCAGTTTCATGAGCTCTCATTTATCAATTGTGATCTTAGAACCTGAGCCATTGGTATCCTGTTCAGGAAATTGGCTCCTGTACCAGTGAGTCAAGGCTATTCCCCAATTTATGTTTTATTAAATTTATTGTATCTGGTTTTATGTTGAGTTCTTTGCTACACTTAGACATGGGTTTGTGCAGGATGATAAATATAGATCTATTTGCATTTTTCTACATGCAGACATCCAGTTAGACCAGCACCATTTGTTGAAGATGCTTTCTTTATTCCATTATATTTTGGGGGTTTCTTTGTCAAAAACCAAGAGTCCATGGGTGTGTGGATTTATTTCACAGTCTTTGATTTGATCTATTGATCAACTTTCTGTTTCTATATCAGTACCATGTGGTTTTTATCACTATTGTTCTGTCGGATAGCTTGAGGTCAAAGGTGGTGATTCCCCCAGAAATTCTTTTATTTTTCATAAAATTTATTTATCTATCCTGGGGTTTTGTTTTGCCATATGAAGTTGAAAATTGCTCTTTCAAGGTTTGTAAAGAATTGTGTTGTAATTTTGATAGGGATTACATTAAATCTGTAAATTACTTTTGGTAAGATGACCATTTTCACAATGTTAATCCTACCAATCTATGAGTGTGGAAGATCTTTCCATCTTCTGATATCTTCCTCAATTTCTTGCCTCAGAGACTTAAAGTTCTTGACATATAGGTCTTTCACTTGCTTGCTTAGAGTCATGCCAAGATATTTTATATCATTTGTGGCTATTATAAAGGGTATTGTTTTCCTAATTTCTTTTCAGCCCACTTATCATTTGTATAAAGGAGGGTGTCTTAGTTAGGATTTTACTTCTGTGAACAGACACCATAACCAAGGCAACTCTTATAAGGACAACATTTAATTGGGGTTGGCTTACAGGTTCAGAGGTTCAGTCCATTATCATCAAGGCAGGAGCATCCAGGCAAGCGTGATGCAGGAGGAGCTATTTTCATCTGCAGGTTGCTAGCAGAATACTGACTTACAGGCAGCTAGGACTAGGTTATTAAAGTCCACACCCATGGTGACATACCTACTCTAACAAGGCTACACCTCCTCATAGCACCACTCCTTAGCCCAAGCATTTACAAACCATCCCAGAGGGCTACTGAATTTTTTAAGTTAATTTTGTATCCAGCCACTTTGCTGAAGGTGTTTATCAGCTGTTGGAGTTCTCTGGTAGAGTTTTGGGGGTGTCTTAGTCAGGGTTTCTATTCCTGCACAAACATAGTGACCAAGAAGCAAGTTGGAGAGGAAAGGGTTTATTCAGCTTACTTTTCCACATTGCTGTGCATCACTAAAGGAAGTCAGGACTGGAACTCAAGCAGGTCAGGAAGCAGGCGCTGATGCAGAGGCCATGGAGGGATGTTTCTTACTGGTTTGCTTCCCCTAGCTAGCTCAGTTTGCTTTCTTATAGAACCCAAGACTACCAGCCCACAGATGGCACCACTCACAAGGGGCCCTCCCTCCTTGATCACTAGTTGAAAAAATGCCTTACCGCTGGATCTCATAGAGGCATTTTCTCAACTGAAGCTCCTTTCTCTGTGATAACTCCAACTTGTGTCAAGTTGACGCAAAACCAGCCAGTACAGGGGGTTACTATCATATCATCCAAAAATAGCGATACCTTGACTTCTTCCTTTCCAGTCTGTATCCTCTTGCTCTCCTTTAGTTGTACAAGCATTTCTTCTACAACTTCAGAATACCACGAGCACCTTTTCCATATTCACATCATCTACAGCCCATGCATCTCAATTACTGTCTAGCTTGTGAGGAGACAGGGTCTGAGGTGCTCCAGACTGGATCTGAAATGCCACATGTTTTGAAATCTTGGTCCTCAGCCTGTGATGCTCCTGGGAGGTGGTGGAACCCTAAACAGGTAGGGTTCAGCAAAAGAAAGTTTGGTCACTAGGGTGTGCCCTTGAAAGGGATACTGAGACCCCACCCTCTTGCTCTCTGTTTCTCCTGGACACTAGGAGGTGAGCAACTTGCCCATGATGTTCTGTCTTCCACAGAACAAGTGACAACAAAGCCAGCCAACCACAGGCACAAACCTATATATGAGTAAAATCAACCTTTCTTCCTTTTAGGTCAATAGTTTAATGTATTTTATCATAAGACAGAAAGATAGAACGACAGGCTTTTAGAAAATTTTCACAAGATTGTGCTGAGGTTTACAAAATATTATCAGGAAATACTAACAGACAGAGTTTAGCATTTTATTCGGGGATAATTGACACACATTAAACTTAATATATATATATTAAACATATATATATATATATATATATATATATATGCTGACTCGTCATGAGTGTTCTAAGTTGTTCTTCAGATAGGACATAAAAATTCTCATTCTCAGCACTAACACTTTAAATTAAATCATCTGAACCTCAATTTAAAAACATAAAAACCTAGTGCAGTTTCTTTTTATTTGAATGCTAATATGGGTAAAAATCTTTTTGGATGTGTTTCTGGGACCATTTTATCTTTCATGAAGTGTTCCTTCATGTTGTTTGTCTAGATTGCTAGTTCAAAATTTAAGAGTGGAGCCAATTTCATTTTTTAAAAAATGACCCATCAGGAAGGAAGATACTGGACATGCTTCAAAAAGCATGTTCAGAGAGAACATTACAGATGAGAGAAATAAGGAGATTTTAAAAAACAGAAAGCCTATTATAATTTCAATAGGTGCGGAGGATACTGATGATCCTTTGGGGATTAGCCTGTATTTGCAGACAATGAAGAACGGGGATATGAATGGGGTCATTGGAAAGACGAATATGAAGGTCAGACAGGAATGGTTCGATGTGTGTAATTCGAGTCCACCAAGGGGATGTACTACAAAGATAATAGAAGCCAAGGGAGAAATGTCAGAAAACCACCACGACCACGTACGGTACCCACACACCCATATTTTGTGCTGAGCATCTGCCAACTGTTAGAGTTCTGGACCCCTCTCCTGCCAACTCTCACGTTCCAAACCTACCGGCCTGACGTCCATTGTGGTGGAATCAAGTCTTCCTCTGAACAGAAGCAGAGAGGCTTCATCACCTTCTAATCTCTTCCTGGTGGCTCCTATTGGTTGAACTTACCCAGATATCAATCTACAAGAGGGTTTGGGGAATGGGCCTTCCAAAGTAGAGATCACAGAGAGGCAAGAACAGATTTGAATATAATTAGACCAAATCTTGCAAAAAGAAAGGACCTAAGACAGTTCCCACAGCCTGGCTAAGCCTCACCTGGATGAAAAACGTCTAGATTCTGGAGCTGTTTCAACTGTTGATGTGCTGAGGCCTCTTTCAGGCATGACGGCTTATGGCAGCTCAGGATGCTCCCCTGGAAAGTGGGCTCAGATACCCACCTCAAAGGACTGTGGTGGTTAAATGGGTCCCAGGAGGGAGATTCAGAACAGGGTGAAAAACAGAATAAGCATAGGATAGTTAGACGCTAATGATATTACCATCAGCATGACTTCAGATTCATCACCTGCAAAGAAACCTTCGTTATGGGGGGTTCAATACCTTTGCTTGCCTCTAGATAGACAGAACTGATCATCACACTAAGACTGATGCTGGAGATGCAGGAAAAAATTAGTCCTGGCAGGTCATCAAATAGCTTATATAAGGATTAAAAATGTGCTCAGGAACAGAATAGAAGAGGGTAAAAACCAGGTGTAATAATTCAGTGGACTTTCTTCAGATTCGCTGTTGTCTGCCTGTGACCTTGGAAACTCATTTAGGCACTGAAACCTCAGTTTCCTCCTCTGTAAAACGGATATAATTAAGACTGCCTCTAGAAGTCACTGTGCGGATTAAGAGAGCTACTCTATTGAGGGGCCAGAGGCATTCAGATGTGGTCCTTGTGATTTCTGAGAGCAGTCTGTAAGAAAGGTAGGAATACAAAGGAGTTGATGAATAGTCATCCAGCCAGGGCCTAAGTGCTTTGGGGGGGTAAAGTTAGAGAGCCAAAGGAGGTTCCCACCTCAGGTGGGGGCCACAAGGGGACACTTGGAGACGTCAGCGTAGTCGTTGCCCCTGGCAACAGTATTCCTCTCACTTCGCCTGGTGCTGACAGCATCAACAAACAAGATGGCCATTCGCTCCTGGATCCCCGACCAGGGGTTTGTCAACAAGAAGTTGGTGCGGCCAGCCTCGGTCTCCACAAGCCTGTCCCTGGAGCTATGCACCTTCCCCTCTACTCTGGGCTCCTCTGTAGCGGCCAATGCGTTAGAGCAGCTCTTAGTTGTCGGTGAGACGTTCCACCGGGCAGGGAGCCATGTTCCCCTTGGAGATGGTGGCCTGTCTGGCTTTTGGCAGGAGACTGAGCAGACTCTCTTCTCCTAAAACCCTGGACATCCCTGGTTGGGGTCTAGCCTTCTGTTCCTCGTTGGTGGGGGAGATGGACGACAGGGAGGGGCTAAGTGTTCATAGCATCTACTCAAGCGCATCTGGATTGATAAATAGCTATAACCACTGGGTTGTCCCAGTCCATCAACTGGGACCTGCGTGTCTGCTTTCCACTTAAGCTGTCACCTCTTACCTTTCCTTCGTGGGTTTAACACTTTCAAACACCTTTTCATACCGGGGAAAACTGGAGACTTTAAAAGACAAGTAGAAAAAGGAATGCTTAAGAGACACCTGTTTGTTGTAATGGTCAAAGAAAATTAAATAAAAGACCGCATTTGGGAGATTTGAACCAAAAATGATCTTTTGTGGAATCAGGCTAACATATGCTTTGACTCTGAGCTGTCTCCCACAGGCTCCTGTTGTACATGCTTGTTTCTTGGCTTTTGAGCTGGTTTTAGAAAGCTGTGAAATCTTTAGGAGGTAGGGCTCACTGACAGAAGTCTGTCTCTGAGCAGAATGAGAGGGAACTTTGAAGATTTTTAACCAGCCTCTAGTTCCTGCTATCTTTCTGGTTCTTGGGAGTATCTTTCTCAAGCTCCTACTGCAGTGAATGGAGGTGTCTCTGCTTACCTTCTCCACCGTGATGGACTGGAACCCTCTAAACCCTGAGCCAAGTGAAATATTCCTTCTCTATGTTGATTCTATTAGGCATTTTGGTCACAGCCACTCAAAAGTAACTAACATAATACTTATTCTGTTAGAAAGCACAGTCGGTTAGTCCAGGAAAGGGCATTTCTTATTTAGAATAAAGGCTTTTAGCCATGAAGAGCAAACCTTCTCATTGGTTCACTAAGATCCTTGTATTGCTTAAAAATAATCATAGCTATTTCTGTGAATGTGCTGCAGTTACAGTGATTTCTCTTTCACCTTCTTAGAGGACTGAATTTAATGTCACACTTCTCATTGGATAAGCAGAGGCAAGTATTTCCATAAAAAATGTTAGTCGTTAATGACACAAATTAACCCTGTGTAACTAAGGTCATTGTTAGAACTTGGACCTTGAATTCTCTTCACACTTATCTCTAGATCAGCGTGTCCACTCAACCCTGTTACTTATGCACAAATATTTGCATATGCTAATAACATCTGGAGACTTGGAAAGCTCTTTTTATTAGAGTATCTTTTATTTATTCTTGGACACTTTTGTACCTATCTAGAATGTTGATGGTGCTCATTGTCTCCACCTGTGCAGGTTTTGTTCAGGTGGCCATTGCCACAGTGAGTCTGGAGAGGTCATGGTCATGTCTGGAAGATAGTGTATCACAGCACCCTAGGAAGTTCTTTATCATAGGAAGAAACTTTGTCAGCACTTTTTGTACCTGGGTATCGGAATCCCAGCACTTGTGAGGTGGAAGCAACAGGATCAGAAGGCCAAGGTTATCTATCCTCAGCTGATAGCAAGTTGAAGACCAGTCTGGGCTACAACTAGAGTTATCTATAAATAAAAATCGTCTAAAATAAAGATTTTTTGCTCTGAGTTTAGTTAGAAAGTCTATAAATCTCCAGTATATTTTTGAGCAATAATAAATATGTGCTCACTATTCCATAAAGGAGAAAAGAAAGGAGATGATGCTTGCCTCTTTAGCATCTGTACTTCAAAATATATAACTATACAGAGTGTAGGTCTGTAGGAGAGTCCGCACTCCCTGGAACTGGGGCAGATGCAGAACTGGGGCCTCCGAATCCTACTGGTTGGTTCTAAACCTGCAATCTAAAACTGATTATGTCTGGGGTTTTGCACACAAAATATAACCTCAAAAGTCATACATGAATTTTAAATTCCCATCTATACTATGAGAGTCATTCTTTGTCTAAAACATTGACAGTACAGGGCTCTGGGTTGTGACTCAGTGATAGATCAGTTGTCTAGCATGAAGGAAGTCTTAGCTTCCGCTCTTAGCAGGGTAAAAGAGAAAAACAAGAGACGGATGATGTAGATAAATCACGATGAAGCACTTGAAACTGACCTCTCCCATCAGACAGGCCTGGAACCTGCAGACTCTCCTGCACTTCTCACTTCTTTGCCTTTGATTTTTCTCTTGCCCTTCTTATTCAGTAAATATCTTGCTTTTATTATCTTTGCTTGTATTTCACAATGTACTCTTCTTTGTACTCGCTGCTTACGAGGTACCTCATAAAGGAGATCTCTTTAAGTACATCGGTGAGGAAGGGGAGAGGGACTGAAGGCTAATGGCGTAACTATCCATTTGCAAATGTGCAATCTCAGTCTTTGCTTCACGTTTTTGTACAGAAGTGCATGACATAAAAGATTCCTTAACTAATTTGATTTGTTTTATGTTTCTAGCACAAGGTAATTTAATATTCAGTATATATACGTGTGTGAGTGTGTGTGTGTGTGTGTGTGTGTGTGTGTGTAGATATAAAACATTTTTAAACATACATTGCAGGCATCTTTTTCTCATTTGTGATTATTTACTTATATTTCATCTTATTGAAATCTCTTCTTCCTATCATAGGATATATCTACAAAGAGCAATTTAATTAGAGATTTTCTTTAAGGATTTTGTGTGTGTACATGTGTGTGTGTGTGCATGTGTGTGTGTGTGTGTGTGTATGTGTACACTAGGCAATAGGAAGCATATTAAAAGGAAATTCACAACATGCAGTAGACATTCAGAATAGTCTAAGTTTCAACATTTGACTAGATCATAAAGGGTGAACCAAGTAGTATTTGAACAAATATGTAAGATACCTTAATTTTCTAATCTTTTTGTTTTCCAGAAAAATCTCTGCAAGAGGACTATTTCACGTGCAATGAAGAAGTTAAGACTTTTCTTAAGGACATTACTGTAGCTGTTAAAAAACTGGTATTGTATTATCTTTAAGATTCCCCCCCCCCCTCTTTTTTGGCACTTATACCTGCATTAACCTTTAATTTAGAAGTGACTCTGTTCAAGTTGTCTAAATAGATGAACAGGGAAAATATTTACCTTGAGTTAAAAAATATTTTTCTTCAATATACCAACCAATGTCAGTTCAGATTGCTGCTCAGTTTTTCCTGCAGAAAACTGAGTGATGGAGTATGTGCTAAAGACAGGACAAGCCCAGTTAGAAAAGGCCACAGGGTGCTGAGAGAGCCCAGGTAGTGGTTAGGCCACAGGGGCACTGAGAGAGGCAGGTAATGGCTAAGCCACAGGGGTGCTGAGAGAGCCCAGGTAATGATTAGGCCACATGGGCAAATGCTTACATAATATGTAAGCAATGGTTATATGAACCAACCAACCTACCAATGACCAGCCAAGCCACAACCAACACCACTGAGCATGGTGAGGTATGGTTACAAGTCACTCAGCTTCCTATAAGCAATTCCCTTCATGGCTAGTAGCCAGTTGGCTAACATCTGTCTCACCCAAGAAGACAGCTGCATTATGGAACATCAGACATTCTTTCCTTATGTAGGCCTGCCCCTAAAGAAGTCAGATCAAAGGAATGTTCCTAAATTTCCCTCTGGGCACATCACCTTGTCAGCGTTGGATGGTAGTAAAAATGTCTTCTCAGCTGAAAGAGTAGAGTCTTTATTTGATCTTAAAAATGGCAAAATCTATTACATAACAAACATCTAAGAAGGTAGAAAGAGCAGTAAAGTAAGAACCCTCAGGTTCACGGATAAGCAGCTCATGACTATGTATTTCATATAATTATATACAAGAATGCAATCACTCCACATAGCCTCACCTCAGAATCCTTTGGGTGGATCCATAGGAGCTTTGATGCTCAGCATCACTGGCCACTCTTCAAGCTGCTCCTTCCTTCCATTTACATTTTCTTAGTATATGTAGGAGTCAAGACTTTCATTGTGGCTAATTAAAGAATCTAGACACCAACCACTTAACACCTGAGCTATGGAAATCTCTCAAGCAGCAGACATAAATTCCTCCATCTAAAAAATGGCCAATAATTAATATTATAAAAGTAGTATATGCTTACCCTAGAAAATTTACAAACTATGTAAGCAAAGATAAGCAAATAAAAATCACTATAATTCCACTACTCTCAAATATTTACAATTAACTATTTTAATTCCAGATTATAGGTGATTTTTGCAGAAGCAATACCACGCTATGTATATAAATATGCAATCTGATTTTTGGTTGATAAAATGCAATGGAAGTTTCTCAGGTCATAAAATAGCTATATCTTTATTTACTTAAGAAATGATTTTTGAATGTTTTCCCCTCTTAAATCAACCATCACAAGACTGTCAGATTTATAGATCTAAGCAAAGCATGGGAGGATGGAGAGATGCCTCAGTGGTAAAGACCACTTGTTGGTCTTGCAGAGGATCAAAATTTGGTTCCAACGATCCATATTGTGCCTCAAAATCCCAGTTTTAGGAGATCAGATGCTCTTTTTCAATCTCTGCAGGTACAATATATAAATATGATACACATACGTTCATGAATACATACATTTTAACGAGAAAACAAAAGCATTGTTCTCTGTATTCCCACATGGGTATTTACAGGGAATTTTAATTTCCTAATAAGTGGCCATCTTAGTGTTGACTCTCTTCTTGGACTCTTTCCATTTAGATGAATTGAAACTGGATATAGGAAACAGGTACACAAAAAGGAAAAAAGACTCTGAGTGAAAGAGAAATCAACAGATATTAGAGATTAATCAGCAATGACAGATTAAAATCTGATGTAGATGATCCTCTTTCCCAGCTGTCTGACACGTAAAAAACAGTGGCAGGAGGTGTCTGGTGAAAATGACGTTTCAACTCCTAAGCAAGAGATCCTGTCTTAGGAAGGAAATATTGCTTCACGGCGATAATTTTTTAAAAAGCAATTTGATTTTTTTTTCCAGGAAGAAATGCGAAAAAACACAATAGAGCTGCTGGAAATTGAAAGCATGGAGCTGAGCAGACTCTACTTTCTGCTGGAGACTGTTCCCAACAGCATGTACAGGGAGCTGGAAGGTACTTCTGACAGCATAAGCTGTGGGGCTTTAGTATTTATCACAGGAAAAGAGAGCCAAGTTCTTCTTAGACAAGGATTTAATAGCTTTTTTACACAAGCATCAATTGAAAGACTACCTAACGTGATATTGTGTTTTGTGCCAATCCCTCATAGTACTTTAGGTGGAAACAATAGACTAAAAGGATATTCAATTTGCATAATTTTGTTGCTACATTGACTAAAGGATAGGTCTTCCTACTTCTGATTAATAGTTACACACTTTAATTAGGCTCTGTTGATGTCCTAACCCACCGTTCTACTTTTTGTTTATAGGATATTGGCGATTCTAGCTACTTCATATAAGAAGTCCTGTTGTCTTAGTTAGGGTTTCCATTGCTGTAAGGACACACCATGACCAAGGCAGCTCTTCTAAAGGACAACAGTTAAATGGGGCTGGCTTACTAACCATAGAAAGGATAAGCAAAGTGTGGTGGATATATACAATGCAATGCTATTCAACCTTTACAAGGAGGCTCCTTCTGACACATGCTCCCATATGAATAGCAGTCACTATGCTAAGTGAACTAAACCAGTCATAACAGGTGTGGTGGTTTGAATATGCTTGACCCAGGGAGTGGCACTATTAGGAGGTGTGGCCTTAAAGGAGGAAGTATGTCACTGTGGGGGTGGGCTTTGAGAGACCTTTCTCTTAGCTGCCTGGAAGCCAGTCTTCTCCTGTTTGCCTTCAGAACAAGATGTAGAACTCTTAGCTCATGCCTCCAGTGCCATGCCTGCCTGGATGCTGCCATGTTCCCACCATGATGATAATGGACTAAACCTCAGAACCAGTAAGCCAGCCCTAGTTAAATGTTGTCCTTTATAAGAGTTGCCTTGGTCATGGTGTCTCTTTACAAGGTTCACATACACTCGAATGGACTCACACACATAAAGAAATAAGTAAATTAAAAACAAAAACAAAAAAACCTGACTTTAACATAGCTTTTCGTCTGATGGGTATCTTTAAAATGTTTTTATTTGGATTTTGTGAAGAACAAACAGTGGCCCCACACATGTTAGAGGAGTGAATATTCCATCATTAAACCACATTTCCAGCCCCTAAGACTTAAACCTTTGGCTCTTACATTTAGATCTTGAAATCATTTTTAGTTAAAATTTTGGTGTCAGATCAGAACCCAACTTTATTTTCTCAGCTTCAAGAAGTGTCAGCCGAGGCTTGTAACTGAGTCCCTCTGTAAGAATCACCTTGAGCATAGAGTGCAGCTCCCAATATGTGACAATTCCCCCTTGGGTTGGAGTTTATTCTGTGATCAACTGCTATGGCTCTGTATGCTACGGCAGAGTAGACTAACTCTATATGTCTTCACATTTTGACCTCTCCTCTGAAGTCTTGCTGTCTTCACCCCACCAGAGACAAGTATTATACATTCTCTGCACACAAACCTTGGAATCTGTTTCCCAAGGACCCCACCTTGAAAGATCAATTCAAATGAAACAATGATATTTTGTTTGTTTGTGTTTTATTTTTAGCTTTGGTTTTATTTGCTTAAAACAAACAAACAAGGGTTCATGTAGCCCAGGCTTGTCTAATCTGCTTCCCTCCTGCTGGGATTATAGAAAGGTGACAGACATTCCATCCTGCACAAAACAAGTGTTTTGTTTTTAAAGATAGATGTGCCAATTATCCACTTACTGAATCTTTGTTCTAAATCTGCATTTTGATATCTGCTTGACAATAAAGGAGTGGTAACATAGATTGCATCCTGTCTTAGTTAAGGTTTCTATTTCTGTGTTGAAACACCATGACCAAAGCAACTTGGGGAGGAAAGGGTTTATGTCACTTACATTTCCATGCAACTGTTTATCATTAAAAGCAGTGAGGACAGGAATTCAGGCAGTTGAGAGCCTGGAGGCAGCAGCTGATGGAGGAGTGCTGCTTACTGGCTTGCTCATCATGACTTGATTAGCCTGCTTTCTCATAAAGCCCAGGACCACCAGCCCAGGGATGGCACCACCCACAATGGACTGGGCCCTCCTCCATCAATCACCAAAAAGAAAATGCCCTACAATTGGACCTTCTGGAGGCATTTTCTCAATTGAGGTTCCCTCCTTTCAGATAACTCCAGCTTGTGTAGAGTTGGTGTAAAACTAATCAGCACTCCTCCACCCCTTGCTAACATGATATTCAGCTTGGTCAGTAGAGGACACTAAGAAATATGATAGGGAGGGAAGAGTTTCTTTTTAGGTTCTAGCGGTCAGCTTGGCAGACGCCTCCACTGCATGTGACACTGGCATGCCTCAACCCTACAAGATCCAGTGGCTTTCCATGCCCATCGCATCCACTTCTCCCAGAACCCTTTGGGCAGCTTCATGCCAGTTCCAAAGAGAGACACACTCTGTGAAGAGCTTCGGATGACTTTCCTTGAGCAGTTATGTGCTGTCTGTGTGGACAAGTCCTCTGGCACACTAGAGACATTTCCAGCAAATTCCAGCACCTCAGCATTGCATGAATTTCTTTGCCATCCAATAGACTACAGTCTTCTAGCAAGGTCCGCCTCTTAGAACTGCAGCTGTTTCTTGTTCCTCTAATCTTTGGTTGTGGTTAGTAGCTCTTTATAATCAATGTTTGTTGTTTAATTTACTATTAACATTCTATCCTCCAGGTGTATGCTAATTGATACAATAGGTTATATAATAAAGCAATGTGCTTAGTGCTACATTAGTTTGAGAAAAAAATTAATAATACATCCACACAGGAAGAAAAGAGAGACTTAACAGAATCTACATCAAAGAGAGTGTTTAAAAATGTTTCTGTTTTACTTTCTTCAGTTGCTTTCTTTATTTTCTAGATTGGGTTGTATTTATATAAACAGGAAAAAATATGTTAGTAGGAAAAATATACGTCATATTAGCTTGTAAGGTCTTAGACGAATGCTGTATGTGTAACTGAAAAAATCTTAATTGGCTTTATATCATAAAGCCTCACAGCTTGCAGTGTGGTCTGTGGACTGGCATCAGATACAGCTAGGGAAGCTCAGTTAGAAATCAGAATCTCCAGGCATCCCCGGGACCCGGGACCCGTTTGCCAGCAGAGCCTGCACTTCAACAGAACTCCCTGCTGACAGAGATGTGTGTTGGAGGCACAGAGTTTGAAAAGGTTGCTACCACAAACAATTTAACTAGGGATCTGGAAAAAAGATGTGCTGGGAATGTGGGTAATAGTCAGAATCTCCTAGGGGAGCTATCAGCTAGCTGCTTGGGATGCTGTTGTGTAGGAGTGTGTCAACCCTTTGTCACATGCTTGGTAACCCTCTAGACTTTAGAGTCTAAGTCCTTAAAGACTTAGAGCCTTTAAAGTCTAAAGGTTCCCATGGTTTCACTAGTTTGATATTTATTTATAGATGATTACATATTATATTGAATTCTTCAGAAAATATGGTCTGAGGTAATGGCTTTTGCACCATTATGGTTTTAGGGTGTATAAACCAAAAGGAAGGGTAGAATGAGGAAACCAAGACAGGAGAGAAGGGAGAGCCAACCTGGAGTGCATTACAATGTTGGCTGTGGCTAGGCACAGTTAATTAGTAATGAGAACACTCCTCTTCTTCTCAATGGCACCCACTGATGAGAAGGAGGAAGTAATTACCTATTCCTTGCTTCCGTTAACCAGTGATCAAATGTTTGTTCCTCCTCCTGAGCTTTCTGAACACACATACATAAGTATGATGCCTAAAACAAATTCTTTGTTAGAGACAATGGGAAGTCCTAGGCAGGAAGTAAGAAGGGTGTAGGCCAGTGGGAATTAGGTGCTATAAGACTGTGCCTATGAAGCTTTCCAGAGCATGGAAGCTAGTTACATCATAAACAGCCGCAGAAGTCTGTAAGACTGAGATAGTCCAAAGTGGTAAGTTCAAAGTGCTTGGTACAGAAACATAATGAAAAGAATGTCGATGAAATGCAGTTCTCCTTGGGATAGGAAAAGCATCTGCTGTTGTGCTCTTCCTCCAATGACGGTCACATTTTCACTTGCTTTGAAGAATGTATCACAGAGGCCCGCAAACGAAATGCCTTTGAGATAAGTCAAATGAGAAGAAAGATTGAGAAGATGAATAATGACATAAAGCTTCTAGACAACAAAATAATCGAGCTGAAGAACACAAACGAAGTTCTGGGGTAGGTATTTCTTAATTCCGTATTTGAGACTGTTCGCTGCAAATGATGTGTTTATTTCCAAGCTACCTCCCAAGGTTGAAACTAAGTGTTTTAAAGTTTCTGCTTTTATAGAATTAAGTTTGCAACCCCACCCTGCTCCAACAATTCCTTGTTGCAATTCTGTTGTAAGTACAGATTAGGCCAGTTATATTCTATCCAGCTTATTTCATTAAAGATCTTCCATTGTACCTATAATTCATTAGGAGGATGAGGTTGGTCGGGAAGAGTTCCAGGGTTTGTGTATTTAAATGAGACCCTTGCAAGTTCTTCCCAAAGTAGGCCCTGAGAGAGGTATCATGAATGAGGCTCATAGGATTGAGGGATAGTGAATATTCTAACCTTTACTAAGGATTCATAATGCAGTTTATGCATGAACTGTGCTAGTCATTGGTTTCAGATATAGCTATAAACTAGACTCTTTCTAAACCAACATCCAAAAATGGAATGTACAGCTGGATACATCAAGTGATGTCCCACCATTCTGCTCCTATAAATTTGGGGCTTGAGTGTGCAGCAGGATCCTGAGAAGGCTTGTTAAAACATGGGATTTGGTAGGTCTACCAGGTAGTAGGGTGGGGATGAAGGTCAATATTTCTTTTATTAATTGTTTTATTTGTTTACATTTCAAATATTGTCGCCAGTTCCAGGCGCCCTTCCCAGTCGCCCTTCCATGAACTCTCCACCCTCTCCCTCTCCCCACTGCCTATAAGAAGGTGCTCCCCCAACCAACCACCCACTCCCTCCTTACCCCTCTAGCATCCTCCTTCTCTGGGACATCAAGCCTCCACAGGACTAAGTACCTCCACTCCTACTGACACCAGATAAGACAGTCCTCTGTTACATATGTAGTAAGAGCCGTGGACCAGTACATGTTTACACTTTGGTTAGTGGTTCAGTCCCTGGGAGCTCTGAGGGGTCCAGGTAGTTGTTCTTCCTATGGGGTTTCAATCCCCTTCATCTCCTTCAGCCTGTTCCCTAACTCTTCTATTGAGGTCCATGAGCTCAGTCCAATGGTTGTAGCAGCCAGGTGTTGGCAGAGTCTCTCAGGGAGCATCTATACTGGGTTTCTGTCTGCAAGTATATCTTGGCATTAGCATTAGGGTCAGGGTTAGGTGTCTGCAGATGAGATGGATCCCTAGGTATGGCAGTGTCTGAATGGCCTTTCCTTAAGTCTCTGCTCCATTTTGTCCCTTCATTTCCTTTAGACAGGAACAATTCTGGGTTAAAATTTTTGAGATGAGTGGGTGGGCCCATACCTCAACTGGGAGCCATGTCTACTTACTGGAGGTGGTCTCTTCAGGTTCTATCTCCTCCATGTTGGGCATTTCAGCTAACATCATTCCCATTGGGTCCTGAGAGCCTCTTACATCCCTGGCATCTGGGACTTTCCTAGTGGTTCCCCCTGTTCTCTGCCCCCAACTGCTATGTATTTCTATTCTTTCTCCTGGCCCTCTAGAGTTCTCTCCTGTCTCTTCCCATACCTGATCCTGTCCCCCCTTTCCCTCCCCCTTCTCTCCCACCTAGATCCTTCCCTCCCTTTGCCTCCTATGATTATTTTGTTCCCCCTTCTAAGTGGGATTGAAGCATCCACACTTTGGCCTTCTTTCTTGTTAAGCTTCATATGGTTTGTGAGTGGTATCATGGGTATTCTGAGCTTTTGGACTCACTTATCAGTGAGTATATACCATGTATATTCTTTTGAGTCTGGATTACCTCACTCAGGATGATATTTTCTAGTTCCATCCATTTTTAATAGCTGAGTAGTATTCCATTGTGTAAATGTACCGAATTTTCTGCATCCATTCTTCTGTTGAGGGACATCTAGGTTGTTACAAGTTTCTGGCTATTCTAAATAAGGCTGCTATGAACACAGTGGAGCATGTGTCTTTGTGATATGGTAGAGCATCTTTTGGGTATATGCCCAGGAGTGATATTGCTGGATCTTCATGTAGAACTATTTCCAATTTTCTGAAGAATCACCATTTATTTCCAAAGTGATTGTACCAGCTTGCAATCCTACCAGCAATGGAGGAGTGTTTCTCTTTCTCCACATCTTCGCCAGCATCTGCTGTCACCTGAGTTTTTGATATTAGCCATTCTGACTAATGTAAGGTGGAATCTCAGGGTTGTCTTGATTTGCATTTCCCTGATGACTAATGATGTAGAACATTTATTGCTTCTCAGCCATTCAAGATTCCTCAGTTGAGAATTCTTTATTTAGCTCTGTATCCCATTTTTAATAGGGTTTTTTGGTTCTCTGGAGTCTAACTTCTTGAGTTCTTTGTACATATTGTATATTAGCCATCTATTGGATGTAGGATTGGCAAAGATCTTTTCCTAATCTGCTGGTTGCCGTTTTGTCCTATTGACAGTGTCCTTTGCCTTACAGAAGCTTTGCAATTTTATGAGGTCCTCTTTGTCAGTTGTTGATCTTAGAGCATAAACCATTGGTGTGCTGTTCAGGAAATTTTCTACTGTGCTCATGTGTTCGAGGCTCTTTACCACTTTCTCTTCTATTAGATTCCGGGTATCTGGTTTTATGTGGAGGTCCTTGATCCACTTGGACTTGAGTTTTTTAAGAGGAGATAAAAATGGGTCAACTAGCTTCTTCTACATGCAGAACTCCAGTTAGACAAGCACCATTTGTTGAAAATGTTTGCATTTTTACACTGTATGATTTTGGCTTCTTTGTCAAAGATCAAGTGTCCATAGGTGTGTGGGTTTATTTGTGGGTCATTAATTCTATTACATTGATCTACTTGCCTGTCTCTGTATCAATACCGTACAGTTTTTATCACTATTGCTCTGTAGTACAGCTTGAGGTCAGAATGGTGATTTCCCCCAAAAAGTTCTATTATTGTAGAGAATTGTTTTCATTATCCTGGGTTTTTTGTTTACTGCATATGAAGTTGAGAATTGCTCTTTCTATCTCTGTGAAGAATTGAGTTGGGATTTTGATGGGGATTACATTGAATCTGTAGATAGCTTTTGGTAAAATGGCCATTGTTACTATGTTAATCCTACCAATCCATGAGCATGAGCAATCTTTCCATCTTCTGAGGTCTTCTTCAATTTCTTTCTTCAGAGAACTGAAGTTTTTGTCATACAGATCTTTCAGTTGCTTGGTTAGAATCACGCCAAGATATTTTATATTATTTGTGACTATTGTGAAGGGTGTTGCTTTCTTAATTTTTTTCTAAACTCATTTAATCTCTGTGCAGAGGAAGGCTACTGTTTTATTTGAGCTAATTTTATATTCATCCACTTTGCTGAAGTTGTTTATTAGGTGTAGGAGCTCTCTCGTAGAATTTTTGGGGTTGTTTCTGTATACTATCATATCATCTGCAAATAGTGATACCTTGACTTCTTCCCTCCCAATTTGTATCCCTTTGACCTCCTTTTGTGGTCTAATTGCTCTAGCTAGAACTTCAAGTACTATACTGAATAAATAGAGAGAGAGAGGGCAGCCTTGTCTTGTCCCTGATTTTAGTGTGATTGCTTCAAGTTTCTTCCCACTTATTTGATGTTGTCTATTTATTTGCTGCATATTGCTTTTATTATGTTTAGGTGTGTGCCTTGAATTCCTGATCTTTCCAAGACAGTTAATATGAAGGAATGTTGTATTTTGTCAAAGGCTTTTTCAGCATCTAATGAGATGATCATGTGATTTTTTTTCTTTGAGTTTGTTTATATAGTGGATCATGTTGGTAGATTTTTATATATTGAACCATCCCTGCATTCCTGGGATGAAGCCAACTTGATCATGGTGAATGATTGTTTTGATGTGTTCTTGGATTCAGTTTGCAAGTATTTTATTGAGTACTTTTGCATCAATATTCATAAATGAAATTGGTCTGAAGTTCTCTTTGTTGGGTCTTTGTGTAGTTTAGGTATCAGTGTAACTTCATAGAATGAATTAGGTAGTGTTCATTCTATTTCTGTTTTGTGGAATAGTTTGAAAAGTATTGGTATTAGGTTTTCTTAGAAGGTCTGATAGAATTCTGCACTAAAACCATCTGGCCCTAGGTTTTTATTGATTGGGGGACTTTAAAGACTGCTTCCATTTCCTTAGTGTTTATGGGACTGTTTAGTTTATCTGATCCTGATTTAACTTTGGTACTTGGTATCTGTCTAGAAAATCATCCATTTCATCTAGATTTTTCAGTTTTGTTGAGTATAGGCTTTTGTAGTAGAATCTGATGAATTTTTTGGATTTCTTCAGTTTCTGTTCTTATGTCTCCCTTTTCATTTCTGATTTTGCTAATTTGAATATTTTCTCTGTGCCCTTTAGTTAATTTGGCTAGGGGCTTATCTCCTTGATTTTCTCAAAGAACCAACTCTTAGTTTTGTTGATTCTTTGTATCATCCTTTTTGTTTCTAATTGATTGATTTCAGCCCTGAGTTTATTTCCTACTTTCTATTCCTCTTGGGTGTGTTTGCTTCTTTTTGTTCTAGAGCTTTTAGATGTACTGTTAAGTTGCTAGTGTAAGATCTCTCCAATTTCTTTATGAAGTCAGTACTATGAATTTTCCTCTTAGCACTGCTTTCATTGTGTCCCATAAATTTGAGTATACTGCACATTCATTTTTGTTAAATTCTAAAAAGTCTTTAATTTCTTTCTTTATTTCTTCCCTGATCAAGTTATCATTAAGTAGAGAGTTGTTCAGTTTCCATGAGTATGTGAACTTTCTGTTGCTTTTGCTGTTATTGAAAACCAGTCTTAGACCATGATGATCTGATAGAATGAACTGGATTATTTCAATTTTCTTGTATCTCCTGAGGCTTGTTTTGTGTCTGATTATATGATCAAATGTGTGAGCCCTGGCATATGAGGCATAGATGTTTAGGACTGATATTTAAAGTTCATCTTGGTGGTTTTATCATTTGATGAGTATGAAGTGCACTTCCCCATTTCTTTTGATAACTTTTGGTTGAAAGTCTATTTTATTGGATATTAGAATGGCTACTCCAGCTTGTTTCTTGGGTCCATTTGCTTGGAAAAATTTTTCCCAACCTTTGACTCAGAGGTAATGTCTATCTTTGTCACTGAGGTGAGTTTCCTGAATGCAGTTCAATTCTGGGTTCTGTTTATGTATCCACCGGGAAATTGAATCCATTGATGTTGAGAGATATTAAAGGCCAATAATTGTTGGTTCCTGTTATTTTTGTTGTTAGAAGTGGTATTGTGTTTGTGTGGTTCTCTTCTTGTAGGTATGTTGTGAGATGGCTAATTTCTTGGTTTTTCTTGGGTGTAGTTTCACTCTTTGTGTTGGAGTTTTCCTTCTAGTATCCTCTGGAGGACTGGATTAGTGGAGAGATATTGTTTAAATTTGGCTTTGTCATAGAATATCTTGGTTTCTCCATCTGTGGTGATTTAGAGTTTTGTTGAGTATAGTAGTTTGGGCTGGCATTTGTGTTTTCTTAGGGTCTATATGACATCAAAATATTCTGGCTCTTAGAGTCTCTGTTGAAAAGTCTGGTGTGATTCTGATAGGTCTCTCTCTTTATTTGTTACTTGGCCTTTTTTTCTTACCACTTTTAATATTCTTTCTTTGTTCTGTGTATTTAGCGTTTTGATTATTATGTGACAAGAGGACTTTCTTTCCTGATACAATCTATTTGGTGTTCTGTAGGCTTCTTGTACATTTATGGCCATCTGTTTCTTTAGGTTAGGGGCATTTTCTTCTATGACTTTGTTAAAGATGTTTTCTGGCCCTCTGAATTGGGAATCTTCATTCTCTTCTATTCCTATTATTCTTAGGTTTGGTCTTTTCATTGTGTTCTGAATTTTCTGGATGTTTTGAATTAGGCACTTTTTGCATTTTGTATTTTCTTTGACTATTGTGTCAATATCTTCTATGGTATCTTCTACGTGAGATTCTCTCTTCTATTTTTTTTTTTATTCTGTTGTTGATGCTTGCATCTGAAACTCCTGATCTCTTTCCTAGGTTTTCCATCTCCAGGATTGTCTCCCTTTGTGATTTCTTTATTGTTTCTGTTTCTACTTTTAGATCCTGGATGGTTTTGTTTTAATTCCATTACCTGTTTAATTGTGCTTTCCCGTATTTCTTTAAGGTATTTATTTATGTCTTCCTTAAAGCCCTCTATAATCTTTTTGTTGTTGTTATTGTTGTTGTTTTTCAAGACAGGGTTTCTCTGTATAGCCTTGGCTGTCCTGGAACTTACTCTGTAGACCAGGCTGGCCTCTAACTCAGAAATCCACCTGCCTCTACCTCCCAAGTGCTGGGATTAAAGGTGTGTGCCACCACTGTCAGCTGGCCCTCTATAATCTTTATGAGATGAAATTTTAGGTCAGAATCTTGCTTTTCAGGTGTGTTACAGTATCCAGGGCTTGTTTTGGTGGAAGAACGGGGTTCTGATGGTGCCAAGTGGGCATTGGTTTCTGTTGACAATGTTCTTGTGCTTACCTCTCACCATCTGGTTATTTCAGGTGTTACCTGGCCTTGCTGTCTCTGAATGGACCCTGTTCCTCCTTGCAGGAAGTTGGAGCTCTGTGAGCTGGGTTAGAACAAGCCTTCTAGGGGTCAAACAGTATTGTATCTGGTTAGGAGGGCCTCCTGTGTCCCTAGTTAGGACAAGCCTCCTGTGACCCTGGCTACAGTAGATCTCCTGTGACCATGGTTAGGGTAGACCTTCTGGGAGTCAGGTTGTTTCTGAGTGTGGGTGGGTGGGCTGGAGCACCCAATTTGACCAAGTTGCAGATCAGAAGGTGGTCAACATTTCTAATAGATTCCAAGTGACACTGTAAGACTTTGGTGAGCCTTAGCTTACCAGAGACCCCTGAGTGAACAACTCAGAGTTGGGGATCGATGTAAACACAAGAGGTATTTAGTGTTCCAGCATGCTGGGGTCGCCCTGCATATGAAGGAAAGAGAGAACAACCCTGTGCAGCCCTTTTGGCGAGTTTTTACACAGTTTTTAGATCAGCAGTCATTAGGCACAATGTGATTGGCAGAACTGTGTGACTTTTAAACTGATTGGTTTTTAGGGAATGAGGTAGTAAGGGCTTACTCAGTCCCTCCCTTCCAGCCTATGTGCTCTCTAATCTGTCTCTTCCAGGAGGGGAGGAGTGCCTACATGCTCAGGGGTATGGTAGAATTTTTCAACGGCTCTGAGCTGACCTCTTCAACACTTATCCTGCAGGTCCAACACAGCAAGAGAATCTTTGTTGTAGGTCAATTTTTAGGGAATGATGAGGTACAAATAGAGGATGGTGGATTGATGAGATGGAACCGTAATCATCACCTTTTGCTTCTGTGTTTCCAAGGAAGATGCATTATCCAGGTCCTCACAGGCTCTGATGACTTGTTGTGAGACTCTTCCACCTCTTCCTCACTGCTCAGCAACTATAAAGTATGGAGGCCTTTGTACATGCTTCCCTCAGGCCTACATCCTATTTGTGAATTAACTCTTCTCAAACCACCAACACCACTACAACCTTGGCCACCACCACCACCATGACCACGACTACCACCATAACTATCACCACCACCACCACCACCACCGCCATGACCATGACTACCACCATAACTATCACCACCACCACCACCACCATGACCACGACTACCACCATAACTATCACCACCACCACCACCACCACCACCATGTCCACCACCAACATCACCACCATGACTACCATGACCACTACCACCACCACAGCTGTCACCATGACTACCACCATCACCAAAAACATCACAACCACCACCATGACTACCACCACCACCATGACAACCACTATCACCACCAAGACTACCACCACTACCACCATGAATACCACCACCATGACTACCATGAATAGGGTTTTTTTTTGTTGTTGTTGACTTGGTTCCTTCCTTGGACTGATTCTCTGTCTAGGTTTCCCGTACTTGACCCACAAAGCAGCCACTAACTCACTCCCTCACCAAGATCCTTTGCACTTTCTATTATATCTATTTTGTAATGTTTGCCCTCTGAAAAAACAAAACAAAAACAAAAAGCCCCCCAACAGCCCAGGTCTACTTTCCCAAAGCTTAAAGTACCCTCCCCCAACCCTAAGTCTCTAACCCTGGAAAGTAAACACTAGGCAAGTTCTGTATGTTCCAAGAGCTTTTAAAGTGTGACACAGAGAAATGACATCAGTTATTCCTTCTTTCAATATTTGTTCTCCGTGTTTCTCCCAGAATTCAGTTCTTCCTCAGAGAGGTGTGGCCCACGGTGCATTTGTGAGGTACCACAACTCATTTTGTGCTCAGATCTGAGTGAGAAAATGAAAATCTGGTTTCAAGCATCATTTGAGCAGTAGAGATGGCTGCAGCCTCCACTCTTTCTAGGTTCTATCCAGGGGAATGCTAGATTTCTCTTTGGCCAACCCTTGGAGCTATGGTATCAGGGTAACTAGAGAGACAATAGAATGATAACCTTTCTTAGGCTTAATGACCTGCCTGGAAACATCCATCTGGTCAGATTCCATTCACTTGTTCAAAATTACTTTTGACTCATCTTATACTTTAAGCCAAAATAATATCCTGGCACATGGGGCTAGATAGGGTGAGATGGGGCCAGGTGACTGACATTTTAGCAGTAGCTTAACAAGTTGCAAAGTGGACACTTATCCTGTTACCTTATATCCTTATGGAGTTTAAATGTAAGCCTCAAAGACAATGAGAGAGTAAGTGTGCCTTAGAGCATTCTTCTGATGTCACTGTAGTCTGAATTCCTTCCTTTACCAAGTGCCATCCTTTTATGCCAAGACTCATTCTTTTCTCCTAGTGCAAAGCAAGCAGAGCTGGCAGAGCAGCATGCAAAGTTTGTCCTGCTGCTGAACCAAACCATGGAAGAGAAAGCCATAGCCACTATTTACATCAATGACACCTATACCAGAATGAACTTTGAGAAGGAAGAAATAGAACACCAAAAACAAAGTCTGCAAGAGGCATCTGGTTTAATTGAAAAACATAAACAAGAGTATTTTAAAAAAAAAGAATATTTGTCTGTCCGTGTAAGTAGTGGGATTTATTATTTTTAAATTCAGAATTGTCTTGACTCTGAGGCAACAATTGGACATGTTTTCTTTGTCCTCATGGCTAGCTGGTAAGTGTCCATTACGATTGGCCTCAGGGGATTTCTGAACAGCACTGGTGTGAGAAACTCATGGTTTGTTTCTTTTGTTTGTGGAACCTCTTCCACAGACACTGGGTTGTTCACATTCATTCTGCTCACAGAATAGAGTCCACGGCAGGATCCATGTCTCTTTAGTGGCCTCATGTCAACGTAGAGATGAGTAATTTGCCACCATCTTTTATCTAGTTCCACTTTTGTATAGACAGAACTAAGGAGTCAGGCAGAACACCTGTAATGCCTGCTGTTCCAGGGGCAGCAACCTGAGACAGGAGTAGCCTTCAGTTGGGCTGCCATACCCTAGTGTGCAAAAAGCAAACTGTGTTATGAGGCCAGCAATTTCAGAGGGCAGGGGCAGAGGTAATCACTGCCTTTCCTGCTCTGGTAGAGGCTGCACACTCCATTCTTACTGTACAGAAAGGAGCTAGGCTAGAGATGGAAACAGCTGTGTTGCATGTAATTTTATAAACATGCTTGCTCCTTTGCCCAGCTTAGCTCCACCAATGGCCAACTGGCCACTTTTCCCAGGAGCTGTGATCACTTCCCTAGCCCCTCACAGCTAGCTTTGCCAAATAGCCAACAGCTGCCCTGGCTGCCCACCTTTGCGCTGTGATGGAAACACCGGACAGATTTATTATTTTAAAACTAGCCAGGTAACTCAATGGCTGGGCAAAGAATTCCCTGCCCTAATCTTATCAATTAGCTCCCACCATCCTCCTTGGCTCCGGCTCACAGCAGAGGCTACAAACTCTAGGGGCCCCAAGACCTACATGTCTGCAGCTTCCTCCTCCCTCCAGACCCTGGTCTGAAAAACCTTTCTCTGCACCCCTTCTCTTCCTCCTGTGACCTTTTTTCTTTCTCCCAGCAATTAGCTTCTGCCTCCTTTATTGACACAATCAAGAACCAGTTAGGGAATCAACACCCTCCCTATACAGCTGCAGAGCTTTTGTTGCGTCCTTTCCAAGGTGAGAGCCTGCCTAAGCTCAGATTTAGACTCCGAGCCACAAGTTCCCACATTCAGACCCAGGAGATCAAGCAAGCTTAAACGACGCAGCATTAAATAGGAAGGAAAGAAGGAAGGTTAATTTATTACGCTGCTTTTAAAATTTTACGTTTTATTTCTAATTTTCAAAAAAATGTCTCTATCACAGAATTTCACTCACACGTATCTGCACCCTGGTGCACAGATTATGATCGTATTTGTTCAAAGTAGCTGCTCTACAGCGAAGTGGTTGGTGGCTTAAAGGGAAAGACAGACTTAAACGTTCACAGAGTTTTAATCCACTGTGCTACCTTATGCCTTTCTGCTCATTGTTACCTTGTTCTTGACCATGTTTTTTTTGCTGAAAAAAGCTATGTTTAATTTTTAATAAGAGTTACTCATTCCTCCAGAGTCTGACATGTGACAAGATGTTTGATTTTGGGAAAAACAGGGAAAAGTATTCAAGATTATAAGCTGCCCTGTCTTCAGTGACTTTGCACATGCCACTCTTAGCTGGGTTTTATTTTCCGTTAGGTAGTAGGAAGTGGTGTTTCTAGACAACTGATGACTTCTGATTGCTTCCTTCATTCCCCACATCTCTGTAGTCATGCATGTGATGTTCATTGCTGTGATGTAGTTGCCGTAAGCCACCACAGTGGCGAGATGCTTGTATCCATTCTTAGCAGTGAATCACTGCCACGTTGCTCCTACCACCCTCTTATAGCTGCAGTTTGACCCAGAGGGTTCATGATTTTGTCTTTAACATTAGGAAATACAAAAATCAGGAATGATTTTTTAAATTTTTTAAATTTAAAAATTTAAATTAGGAAATGGGTTTGGGGGTTTTTTTGTTTTTTGTTTTTTTGGTTTTTCGAGACAGGGTTTCTCTGTGTAGCCCTGGCTGTCCTGGAACTCACTCTGTAGACCAGGCTGGCCTCAAACTCAGAAATCCGCCTGCCTCTGAAAATCCTGGTTTTGTCTCATTCTTCTTTTAAATTGTTTGTTTACTTAGATGGAAAATGGCCTGTTTAAATTGAATATTTATTAGGTTGACAAGTTGAAAAATCTTTCTCTGATGTGCTAATAGACTTTTAATTGGCTTATTATTGTTACTGTAGATTAAAGAGATGAAGCATTTCTGTGAAGAAAGGAGAAAAGATGCATATTATAAGAGGAAGGAACTGACCAGATTACAAAATAAAATAATAAAGATGAAGCAGACAGTCACTTCCGGCACAGTGGTAAGAAAAAATAAATACCATCTTCCATTAGCCCATCCTGAACATAGCAGGTTTTTCTTAAAAGTTCATTTAATTCATCTTCCTGCTATTCTGAGAGAATGCCAATGAGCGTTAACATTTCCTGACACTTCCTTTAAAGTATTACAGCATGTGCAAATTTTACTTAATGGGCTAAAATAACGTGAAAATGATTTTTTAACTGCATATAGAACTAGCTAAATATATATTAATGCCTACTAATCTTTTATCACAATTAGTTGAATGAATGGATCTATAGTACATTTTTTCAGTGTATATCAAAAATCACATGCAAAACCATACAATACAGCAGCCATAGAGAAGCAGCACATTTTCCTGCCAGAATGTATCACTAATTCCATCATATGTCACATGAGGTGCATATGGTAACCTTAATTATGATATGTCCATAATGGCATCTAATTATTACAACATAGGTAAAATAAAACACTCCTCTCATATATATGTGTTTAAAGAGGCTGTTGTCTGATTTTAGGTATCAACAAGGTAAAGATGTAGAGGTCAAACCAGGCTTAAGGAAAATCACTAAGCAAAACTTCATGCCATCTGCACGCCCAAGTTCATGTCTCCCACTTGAGTCTCATAAGGTGCAAGGAAGCACCCCACCAAATCTTGGATCTAGTTTTGATCCAAGATTTCTAAGGTCAAGTTAGGCAGCCATAATAATCTTACCCAGATCCTGTTGCCCCTCCTTCCATCCCCAAACTTGAATGTCACCTCAGCCTGCACCTAAAGCTTGTCTCTACCAACCTATTAAGTGGAGACAAGAGGTAGAATATTGCCTAGTATGGTGGATTTTTGTGGAGATTCCCAACTTACAGACAGAGGGTAGTACAGACTAACATACACATGAATTCTTCAGTCTAGACACCTCTGTGGCCAGTCAGACTGATAGAACATTGGCAGAAAAAGAATTGAATACGATTCTCCGAGCAGGATACCTATGCAAGGCAGGGGTGACTGAGGGCGAGCGACAATGAAGAGTAGGCCATGTGTATGCAGTTTTGCTAGCATGTACAATTTATGAAACCCAGACTGGAAAATATGAACCTGGACAATGAATATCAGGCCTAATCCTGATAATTGGTTTAATCATGTGATGCTCTAAGGAAACTGAATAACTTTCTCCCTGTTGGGTGACTCTCTAGAGAACTACTGAATTAACACTTATTCCTAAAATGGTTCTACACCAATCAGCTAAACAAAGTCTCATTCAATTTTATCTTGATGAACAGAAACAGGTTTATTAGAGGAAACCTGCACACATCCGTATATGACACACATACATACATACATACATACATACACACACACATACATACATACATACAAACACACACACACACATACATACATACATACACACACACACACATACATACATACATACACACATACACACACACACACATACATACATACATACACACATACACACACACACATACATACATACATATACA
>JADRCH010000040.1:2634880-2671045 GCA_019843965.1 Rhynchomys soricoides
ACACACATACAAACACACACACACATACATACATACATACACACACACACATACATACATACATACATACACACATACACACACACACACATACATACATACATACAAACACACACATACATACATACACACATACACACACACACACATACATACATACATACACACATACACACACACACATAGATACATACATACATACACACATACAAACACACACACACACACATACATACATACATACACACATACACACACACACATACATACATACATACATAGATTTTTCTCACTACTGCATTTAGTCATCTATTCCATCAAATTTTGGGTTTTCTGTCTTGTTTCATAATTTTTTGTCAAGTTGAGTTTCACAACAACAACGTTATAAAAGTGATATATTTTTTGACTAAAGGGTGACCTCACCATAATAGTTGAATGAGTGATTTATAAAACGCTTAGAGAATCTGAATTACTGCTGTGAATCCCTTGCTGATAATTGGATGTCATACTGTTGTTGAATTTTCAATAGATGATTGGTGACCAAAGTTTAGAGATATCACTGCTACAGGAATCAATATCTATTTGGAAGAAAAAGGTAGAAGAGATGAGGAGAGCTTGTGAAAGTTTGGAAGAAAAACTGTAAGTGTGGCACTTTATGTGTATGGGAGCACTTCTAGATGTTTATTAGTCAGGATTTTTAAATTACCTTAACATAGTGTCTGGTGTAAGCAATCTACATTAGATTATCAGATTATAATCTGTGTTATAAAAAAAGAAATGCTTCTTTTGGTTTACAGTTGTAGAGGCTACAAGGTCATACGACCCCACTGCCCTATGCCTGTGTAGAGACAGCATGTTTGTGAGACTAATGTATGGTATAGAGAATCCCCTTACAACATAGGAAAAAAGAGAGGAAAGCAAGAGACTGTGGGTCCCCAGTCCCAGTCAGGGACATGTCCAACGCCCTCAGGCCTGTTCTGAGCCTCGTCTCTTAAAGGTCTTACAGTCTCCTACTATCACCACCCTAAAGACAAAGTCTTTAATACGCATTTGGGAGAGAAGTCAAGGTCCAAAGGGTAACGATTAATGCATTACTTTCATTCTCAGAAGTACATCTTCAATATTAAATGTAACTATATTTAGTTTATTCACATCCGTGAGATGATTTTATGGTGCCCTCTCCTTACTTTGAAGTTAGATTTTCAGATGATCTGTGGTTTGTGGCAGAGGAGTAGGAGGGGGTTTCAGTGATGTAGACACTTGGCAAATGAAGGAGTTCTTTCCAATGTGTTAAACTCACTTCAGCTCCTCACTCGAAACCAAAACAACAACAACAAAAAGAAATTCCTACAGGGAAGGGCATTGGCGGGGAATGCCATGAATCCATAACACCCAGCCACACTGTTTTACTTGCTTTATACTTAGTCAAAGAGTCTTGCGTGATTTGCTGAGAAAACACAGGGAAGACTCCCACAAAAACCATTCCTATATGAGGAACCACACCCAGAACCTGAAGAAACTCTCATTTATCCCAAAACATCATGATCTGCTTCCTCTGAGCATGTTCCTAAAAGACAAGTAACTTTATGATGAAATCATTTGTACATATATTTTAATGCTTTTTAATTAAAAGTGTATCTTCTAAAACAAAAACAGCAGAATGCAGTGCTAGTCTCCCATCATGGGTCCATAAATACACACAGATTGAACCTCTGTCAGACGTGTAGCTGGTAAAAATTCTCTTATTTCATGGACTTCCTTGTCATCTGGTTACTTGTTTCTTTAGCTGTGCAGACATTTTTTAATTTTATGAAGTTCTACTTGTCAACTCTTGGCCTTAATTCTTGGGAAATTGAAGGGGTTTTTGCCAGTAAGTCCTTTCCTAAGTCAATATCATATAAGGTTTATCTACTTTCTTCTAGCAGTTTCAGTGTTTCAGGTTGCATGTTTGTGTCTTTGATTCATTTGGAGTTAGGTTCTGTGCAAGGTAACAGATATGGGTCTAATTTCATTCTTCTGCACATAAACTCTGTTCCCAGCACCATTTGTTGAAGACACTTTCCTTACTCTGGCTTAGTTGTTGGGTTTGTTTTTTTTTTGTATCTTTGTCAAATATTAATTGTTTGAAATTACATGTGTTCATATCTGAGTCTTTAGCTTTTTTCTATTGGTCTACATGTCTGTTTTTTACACTGGTGCCATGTTGTTTTGATTACTATGGCTTTGCAATAATCTTAAAATCTGGAATTACAATTCCCCCAGTATTGCTTTTTGCTCAAGATTGTTTTGGCTATATGGCTTTTCTTATAGTTCCAAATTAATTTTAGCATAGTTTTTTTCTATTTCTTCAAAGAATGAGATGGGAATTTTGATTGGGATTATACTGAATCTATAAGTGGCTTTTGGTAGAATGGCTATTTTTTAAAAAATACTTTTTATTCATCTGTTGTAATTGTTGTCTGGGAGGCTTACTGAATCTGTCCACTAACCTAGGCCTAGTCCTGGAAGCTTCTAGTCTCTGTATAATCTAATCTAAGCCTAGAATGTTTTTAGCCTCTGAGCCTGGCTGCTGAATAAACTCACCCTTTCTAGCTCTTTCTGAGCTCTAGCTGGCTGGTTCAACTCAGATGTTCTGGCTCAAACTCCTCTTCTAGCTGACTGATTCAATCTGGCTTTTCTCTCAGCCTCTGAATTGCTCTGCTTAGC
This sequence comes from Rhynchomys soricoides, assembly GCA_019843965.1. Taxonomy (NCBI): domain Eukaryota; kingdom Metazoa; phylum Chordata; class Mammalia; order Rodentia; family Muridae; genus Rhynchomys; species Rhynchomys soricoides. The sequence goes on from JADRCH010000040.1 coordinate 2,637,587, forward strand.
CTCAAACTAAACTCTAGTTAATCTTTTCTAATCTTTTGGCTCCTCCTTCTCTTGCTTGTTCTGTCTTAACCTTCGTCTAGCTTGTTCTCTCTTCAATCTCTCTCTGTAAAACTCTCCCACCCTCTCTGTGCTGCTCCCCCCCCCAACTCTACTGTACTGTCCCCACAAACTCAACTGCATCCTGTACTGCACTCTCTTCTCCCTGTACTGTATGTCTCTCCCTTAAGTAGCTTCCCTTCCTTCCCTCCTCTCCTGAGCGTCAGGTGTATCCCATTCTATCAAATCTTACTCTGATTCATCACTTTTTCTACCACTCAATTAGACATCACTTTCAAACATGGATGCTTCCTTCTACAAACTAAATTTACCTTAATTGTTTGGGATTAAAGATGTGTACTAAGGGCGTGTCTGTTTTACAGCCAAAGGGATTGAGGGAGTGAGCTAAAGGCTGAGCCGCACTCTAACTAGAAACAGATTTGAATATCCTGTAACAGTGTTAATTCTACCGATTCATGAGTATAGGGTTCATTTCTGTTTCCCATTGTCTTTCTCTATCTCTCATCAGAGGTTTAGAATTTTCATTGTAGAGGTCCTTCACTTCCTTAATTAGCTTTATTTCTAGATATTTTATTTTCCTTGAGGCTGCTGTGAATAAAAGTGTGTCCACAGTCTCCTCTCCCTCTGTTTGTTGTTGTTGCATATTAATGCTGTTGGAGTGTACAAGTTGATTCTGTATCTTGCCATGTTGTTAAGTTTGTTTATCATTCCTGGATATCTTCTGGCAGAATTCTTGGGATCTCTAATGTACAGTATTATATCCTGTGCCAATATAATCTGTCAATAAAAAAGCCTTTGTCCAATGATCTGAGACAGAATTAAAAGATTGGCATCTGGTGGGGGTGGGAGGGTACTTGGAGGCAGTGAGGCGCAGGAGATTTCACCCCAGGAATGCTAATGGAAACAGACACGTAGCTGAGCAGAGGTAACCAGCCACATGGCAGAACTTAGATTAGACAAATGTAATATTAAAGTTGTGAGCTACTCGGGAACATGTACAACTTTGGCCTATAACTGTAAATATATTTAGGAATCAGAGTCATTATTCTGGGAGGGAAAACATACAGTTATAGATGGCATCCACTGTCTGGCATGTAATCCAAGATTAGAATACTGGGCTCAGGCTATAGCCAAAAGTTCAGGACATGAGAGCAGACCAGAAAGTCCAGCATGGCCCCTCTAATAGCCACCACACCCGCTGACTGAGCACTTGAGCAGAGGCCTGTGAGGGAACTCACAGAATGTGGAACTGGAGCAGGATGCAAGTTTCTAGCTAAGGAGGAGACTAAACTCATTTTAGATGGAGCAGAGGGAGCTAGGCAGCCCATGGGAAGGCTGCTGCCCAATTCAGGTCCATGCAGGAAAAGCACGCTGTGGACTGTAGTAGGAGGAAGTCAGAAGGCAAACAGATGCTCCAGCCCAAACCAGCAAAGGCATCTGGCCCAAGGTGGCAGAATCAACCAGCCACAGGCAGGGACTAAGCTGAACGACAACAGAAAAGAAGCTAAACACAAACTGAGAAGCCCCGGGTGTCTGAACTGTTGAGTTTGGGAAACAATAAAAGAGAAAGGCGCAGGTAGAGATGACAAGAGAAGAAGAGTGTAGTTTGAATATAAGAAAGTGAAGTCCTTAAGGAAAGAATTAAAACTTAAAGACGAAAAGGATCTTGTGTTTAAAAATGGAGACAAGGCTGGAGAGATGGCTCAGTGGTTAGGAGCACTGACTGCTCTTTCAGAGGTCCTGAGTTCAAATCCCAGCAACCACATGGTGGCTCACAACCATCTGTAATGGGATCTAATGCCCTCTTTTGGTGTGTCTGAGGACAGCTACAATGTACTCATATACCTAAAGTAAATAAATAATTCTTTTATTAAAAAAAATGGAGAGAAACACGACGTATCTGGACTCCATATGATTTTGTTTTGTTTATCAGCATAAAATAATTTTTTTCAGTAATGATTACAATTTTATATACCCTCTTTAGGAGAGGTCAGAATGAGGCAGACTAGGAAAAAGAAGAAACTGGGAAGTTAGATATTAGGTTATAGGCCATAAAACAGAGATTAGTGGATCTGGAACCTTACAGCAATAACAGAAAAGGTTAAATGAGAAAAACCTACTAGGTTATTAGGAGTTAGAATGGGTGTTGGAATAAATAACATCCTGGACAGAGCACACCAGTGACAAGTCTCATGTGGGAGGTTTTAGTGACAGAGGTGGCCTCTGAGGCAGTGAGAGGGAAGAAGAAGGGGGCTGTGGGTCAGGGTATGTGTCTTTTATCTATTATCCAAGCTGTGATGCATGACTCATGCACAAAGGGATGTGTGGCAAGTGCCATGGCAACAGATGCAAGAGCTACCCTGACACCTAGAAATGACATGTCTCGTCACTGGGTCCAGGAGCTGGCTATAAAGAGCTTCTGGCTGTACATGGCAGTCCTTAGAGAGGCAACATAGGGAGTTAAAAATACAGATTCTACTTAATGATGATACCTTAGAGTGATGTCATACAATAAATAGTGTGTTTCATTTTCTAGAGTTTGGAGAATTGAGATATGTGCACATGTTGATGCACCATGCTATTGATACATGTTCAGAATTTCAGTGGGCTTTTGTCTTGAATTCTGAGGATGCTTCTGAGATTACAAATTTATTAGAGATGGTGGCTATCTTGGATATGCTTTTGCAGATTAAAGCTGATGATGCTCAGGCATATATATCCATTAGAACAAAATGATTTTTTAGACATTATAGCATAGAACATGTTACAGACATACCTTACAATCCTATAAACAAACACTGTGGAGAGCTCTAACAGGACATTAAAGAAAATGCTAGGCCCCATTGTCTAGATCTGGCCTTGCTCTTCTGTTCAGAAGAGGCCTGCAGGACCCTGAGCGTATCTTGCCTCCCCATTGGAACCTTTGGGGACCCCTAAACTAATCAGCTTAGAACCCTGCCTATTCAGATCTGCCCATCTGGGTCTGACTGGGACATAGCCTGCAGAATTCAGTCCACCCACGACACAGTCTGAAGAGTGGAGTCTACCTGTGACACAGCCAGTAAAATAAGATACTCTGATCTCCATTGTCTGGACCGTGACTCCCCCCACCTTCATGAGAAGTCCTGCTGCCATCAGGATCATCCATCCAACACCAGGGAAAACCAACAAACAAGACCCAGAGCAATATGGCACCACCAGAGCCTAGCTATCATGTTACAACAACCTCTGGATGTCTTAATGAAACTGAAGAACAAGAAGAGGATCTTAAATCCAATCTTATAAAGATGATAGAGTCCTTTAAAGAGGACATGAGTAACCCCCTTAAGGAAATACAGGAAAATACATTCAAGTAGGTAGAGGCATTAGAGGAAACAAATAAATATAAAGAAATACAGGAAGGCATAATCAAACAGGGGAAGGATATGAGTAAAACTGTCCAAGACTTAAAAAGGGAAATGGAAGCAATAAAGAAAACACAAACCAAGGCAATTGCAGATGGAAAACCTAGGAAAGAGAACAGGAACTACAAACCTAAGCCTCACCAACAGAATACAGGATATAAACAAAAGATTCTCAGGTTTAGAAGATATGAGAGAAGAAATCAATATAACAGTCAAATAAAATGTAAAATCTAAAAATAGCACAAACATCCAGGAAATTTGGAACACTAGGAAAAGACCAAACCCAAGAATGATAGAAACAGAAGAAGATTCTCAGCTCAAAGACCCAGAAAATATCTTCAACAAAATAATAGAATAAAAATTCCCTAACCTAAAGAGATACCTATAAAGGTACAAGCTTATGAAACACCAAACAGCTTGGACCAGAAATAAAAATCCTTCTGCCACATAATAATCAAAACACTAAATATAAAGAACAAAGAAAGAGTTTTAATATCAGCAATGGGAAAAGGTCAAGTAATATACATGTAAAGACAGACTTATCAGAATTACACCTAATTTCTCATTTGCAATTCTAGAAGCTAGAAAGGCCTGGGCAGAGGCCTTGCAGACCCTAAAAGACCACAGATGTCAGCCCAGACTACTATACCCAGCAAAACTTTCAATCATCGTAAATGGAGAAACTAAGATATTCTATGATAAAACCAAATTCAAACAATACCTTTCCACTAACCCAGCCCTACAAAGGATACTAAAAGGAAAGCTCCAACCCAATGAGGCTAACTACACTTAAGAAAACACAAGAAATAAATAATGTCACACCATTCAAATAGCAAAACTAACAGAGGTTATGATTCAAATAGATCTAATAGACATCTATAGAACATTTCACCCAAACACAAAAGAATATATCTTCTTCTCAGCACTTCACAGAACCCTCTCCAAAGTTGACTGAATAATTGGCCACAAAGCAAACCTCAACAGAAACAAGAAGATTGATCACCATGGATTAAAGCTGGACTTCAACAAGAACAGAACAACAGAAAGCCTATATATTCATGGAAAATGAATAACTCTCTACTCAATGATCACTGGGTCATAGAAGAAATAAAGAAATGAAAGATGTTCTAGAATTCGATGAAACTGGGGGCACAACATACCCAAACTTATGGGACACTATGAAAGCAGTGCAGAGAAGAACATTCACAGCAGTAAATGCCCTCATAAAGAAGTTGGAGAGTTCTCAGATTAATGAATTAAAAGTACATCTGAAGAGTCTAGAAAAAAAAGAAGCAAACATACCCAGGAGGAGTAGACAGAGGAAATAATCAAACTCAGGGCTTAAATTAATCAATTGAAAACAAAGAGAACAATACAAAGAATCAATGAATCTAAGACCTGGTTCTTTGAGAAAATCAATAAGTTAGACAAACCCTTAGCCAAACAAACTAAAAGGCAGAGAGACAGTACCCAAATTAACAAAATCAGAAATGAAAAGGGAAACATAATAACAGACACTGAGGAGATTCAAAGACTCATTAGGTCTTACTTCAAAAGCCTGTACTATAGAAAATTGGAAAATCTAACTGAAATGGATGATTTCCTAGACAGATACCAATTACCAAAGACAATTCAAGACCAGGAATACTATCTGAATAGTCCTATAACCACTAAGAAAATAGAAGTCTCCTAATCAAAAAGTCCTGGGTCAGATAGTTTTAGTGCAGAATTCTACTAGACTTTCAAAGAAGAGGTAGCTAATGCCAATACTCCTCAAACTTTTCCACAAAATAGAAACAGAAGGAAAACTGCCAAACACATTATATGAGGCCACTGTCACACTGGTAACTAAACCACACAAAGAGTCAACAAAGAATGAGAATTTGAGACCAATTTCCCTTATAAATACTGATGCAAAAATACTCAATAAAGTACTTGCAAACTGAATCTAAGAACACATCAAAGATGCTATCTACCATGATCAAGTAGGCTTCATCCCAGAGATACAGGGGTGGTTCAATATACAAAAATCCACCAACATAATCCACCATATAAACAAGCTAAAAGAAAAAAAAAAAAACATGATCATCTCACTAGATGCCAAAAAGTGTTTGACAAAATCCAACACCCCTTCATGGTAAAAGTTTTGGAGAGGACATAAATACAAAGGGCACACCTAGACACAATAAAGGTAATACACAGCAAAACAGTAGCCAACATCACATTAAATGGAGAGAAACATAAAGCATTTCCACTAAAATTGGGAACAGGACATGGCTGTCCACTCTTCCCATATCTCTTAAATGTACTACTTGAAGTTCTAGCTAGAGCAATAAGACAACTAAAGGAGATCAAGGGGGATACAAACTGGAAAAGAAGAAGTCAAAGTATTGCTATTCACAGATGATATGATACTATATATAAGTGAACCCAAAAATTCTACCAGAGAACTCCTACAGCTGATAAAGACCTTCAGCAAAGTGACTGGATACAAAATTAACTAAAAAAAAAATCAGTAGTCATCCTCTACACAAGCAATAAACAGGCTGAGAAAGAAGTTAGGAAAACAGTACCCTTCACAATATCTACAAATAACATAAAATACCTTGGGATAACCCTAACTAAGCAAGTAAAAGACCTATATGACAAGAACTTCAAGTCTCTGAAGAAAGAAATTGAGGAAGATATCAGAAGGTGGAAAGATCTCCCTTGCTCATGGATTAGTAGTATTAACATAGTGAAATAGCTATCTTACCAAAAGCAATCTGCAGATTCAATGTAATCCCCATCAAAATTCCAACACAATTCTTCACAGATCTTGAAAGAACAATTCTCAACTGTGCCCTGCACAAAACTCAAGTCCAAATGGATCAAAGACCTCACCATAAAATCCAGACACACTTAATCTAATAGAACAGAAAATGTTGGAATAGCCTTTAACTCATTGGTGCAGGAGACAACTTCTTGAACAGAACACCAATGGCTCAGGCACTAAGGCTTCCAAGAGCAAATAAATGGGACCACATGAAACTGAAAAGCTTCTGTAAGTCAAAAGACACCATCATTAGAACAAAAGAACAGCCTACAGATTAAGAAAAGATCTTCACTAACCCTATGTCCATCAGAGGGCTAATATCCAAATTTTATTAAGAACACAAGAAGTTAGACACTGACAATCCAAATATGTCAATTAAAAAGTGGGGTACAGAGCTAAACAGGAATTCTCAATAGAGGAATCTTGAATGGCCAAAAAGCATTTTAAAATTTTTTTTTACAGTCCTTAGTCATCAGGGAAATGCAAATAAAAACAACTCTGAGATTCTACCTTACACTCATCAAAATTGCTAAGATTAAAAACTCAAAGGACAGCACATGCTGGTGAGGCTGTGGAGCAAGGGGAACACTCCTCCATTGCTGGTTGGAGTGCACACTTGTACAACCACTCTTGAAATCAATTTGGCAGTTTCTCAGAAGATAGAGAATAGTTTTACCTCAGCACCCAGCTATAGCACTCCTGGGCATATACCCAAAAGATACCCACTATAACACAGGGGCACTTGCTCAACTATGTTCATAGAAGCTTTATTCATAATAGTCAGAAACTGGAAACAACCTAGATGTCTCTCAGCTGAAGACTGGATACAAAAAATTGTGGTATATCTACACAATGGAAAACTATTCTGCCATTAAAAAAGGAAAGACATCATGAATTTCTCAGGCAAATGGATGGAGTTAGAAAATATCATCCTGAGTGAGGCAGCACAGACTCAAAAAGACAAGCATGGTATGAACTCATTTATTAGTGGATATTAGGCATAAAGTACAGGATAACCATGCTGTATAAACAGACACAAAGAAGCCAAATAACAAGGAAAGCACAGTGGAGGATGGTTGAATCTTACTCAGAAGGGGAAACAAAATAGATATTGGAGGTCAATGGAAGGAGGGAACTGGGTGGAGAGGGGATGGAGGCCATACATAGAGAGAACAGGAGAGAGAGAAGGGAGATTGGGGGGGGAGGGGTAATCTCTAGGATGTGTCAGAGACCTGGGATGAAGAGAGACCCCATGTGTCTAAGGGGGTGATTCTAGCTGAGATTCCTAGCTGTGGGGGAATATGGATCCTTAAGTGGCCACTTACTATAGTCAGAAAGGTCTCCCAGTAGAAGGATAAAGAGAACAACACACCCACAAAGTCTTTGACCCAAAATGTGTCCTGCTTACAAGATGTGCAGGGACAAAGAGAAAGCAAAGTCTGAGGGAATGGCCAACCATTGACTGCCCCAAACTGAGACCCATCCCATGGGTAAAAACCAATCCCTGACACTATTAATGATACTCTGTTATTCTTGCAGACAGAAACCTAGCATAACTATCCTCTGAGAGGCTCCACCCAACAACCAATTGCAAGAGATGCAGACTCACACCCAAACAGTAGATAGAGCTTAGGGAGTCTTACAGAAGAGTTGGCAGAAAGATTGAGGGACTCGAAGAGGACAGGGAATCCACAAGAAGACCAGCAAAGTCAAATAACCTGGACCCTTAGGGACTCCCAGAGACTGAATCACCAACCAAAGAGCAAGCACGAGCTGGACCTAGGCTCCCTGCACATACGCAGTGGATGAGCAGCTTGGTCTTCATGTGGGTTCCCCCAAACAACTGGAGCAGGAGCGCTCCCTGAGCCTGTTGCCTACCTGTCTGCCTGTGGATCCTGCACCCCTAAATGTACAGCCTTGTCTGGCTTCAGTGGAAGAGGATGTGGCTAGACCTGTAACAGCATGACACGCGGGGTGCAGGGTGGGGGTGGGCTGTAGGGGGGTGAGTTTGACACCCAAAGGTGGGCTTCCCCTTCTAAGGAGAATAGGGGAGGACTTGTGTGAGTGGGTAGTGGGAGGAAGGAAGGGCTGATATTGGGTTGTGAAGTGAATAAATAAATAAATGTAATTAAAACAAAAGTGAGACATGGAATCTCCCAAAGATAATTTAAATAATGTTTTATGGACTTTTTATTTTTAAATGTCAATGAGACAGATAACATAACTGTTAAAACACACTGGATTATGGGAAGGACTGCTAAATTAGATCAACATAAATATGTCCTAACTTCAGAATGGAAGGCAAAAAATATGTTGTATTGGGGGAAAGAATATGCTCTTGTTTCAACAGAAAAAGAAAAGCCATAGATTCCCTCCCAATTGAAAAAAATTACATATGACAGGAGAAGACCCTCTGAAGATCCTCACTACAGACATAAAAGAAATAAGAAAGACCAATGAAGCAGATAACTTGTATTGCTGCACCCTCTGCATGGGAACAGCTCTGAGACTGAGACATGAAAATGTCTCTAGCTAGAACCTCAGCTAAGCATAGCCAATAAATCTTCTTGGCCACAGAAGTCTCAAAACTTACCATGCCCACCTTTCAAATGGCATAGATTAAAAATTTATATTACAGTTTGGTTATACATTCCAAACTAACTTATAAAGAAAGACACATTCTTTCACCTGTGCATATTAAGAGCAGAAAATCATCTTTAACTGACTTGTTCACACTGCTTGTTCTATACATGGTATTACAGAAATGTGGATTACCTCTAAAAGCTTATATGCTTTCAGAGAAAAACAGCCAAACAAGTAGCCCTGAAAAGAGCCACCCTGAAGGTGCTGAGACACATTTATTCCAGCATCCTGCCTGATCCTATTTCAGACTGCCTTACTAGCTGTTTCATCAAAACCTGATTCCAGGACAACTTCAAAGACAGCTGCCAGTTTCAATTGGTCCAACCTTCCAGACTGTTCCAGTCAGGACTTCAGGGGAGTACAGGGATGATAGGAATAAAGGGTAGATTATTGAATCTACTCTAAAATTATAGAGCTACAACAAGCAAATAAATCTTATATTGGTAGAGGCCTTTGTATATTGATACAAAATTGAGGTTATATTTTGTTACATTGTATAGACCTTTGTATATCAATGCAAAATTGAGGTTATGTTTTGCTAAAACATACTATGTATATATTTTTTCAACTCTTTTTTTCATACTTTATTTACATTTCAAATGTTTCCCCCTTTCCAGCTCTCCCCTTTGGAACCTCCCCATTCCCTCCCCCCTCCCTCTGCCACTATGGGGGTATTCCCCCACCCACTCACCCACCCACTCTCATCATCCCTTCTTGGCATTCTCCTATACTGGGGGATCTAACACTCTCAGACCTAAGGGCCTCTGCTCCCCCTGATGTCTAACAAGACCCTCCTCTGCCACATATGTGGCCAGCACCATGGGTCACTCCATGTGTATTCTTCGGTTGGTGATCCAGTCTTCGGGAGTATTGAGGGGTCAGGCCAGTTGCCACTACTACTTCCTCCCTGGGGCTGAAAACTCCCTCAGCTCCTTCAGTCCCTTCTCCAAGTCCTCCATCTAGGTCCTTACACTCAGCCCTACGGTTGCTGTGAAGTGACTCTTGGGTATTTCAAACTTTTGGGCTAATAACCACTCATCAGTGAGTACATACCATGTTCATTCTTTTGTGACTCCATTCCTCTGTGGAGGGACTTCTGGGTTGTTTCCAACTCTTGTTTGAGATATTGTACCTCAATATTCAGTACTGGAGAAGTAGCTGAGAGTTCTACATCTGGGTCTGTAGGCATCAGGAAGAGAGAAACACTGAGCCTGGCTTACTCATTTGAAACCCCAAAGCCCATTCCCAGTGACACACTTCCTTCACCAAGGCCACACCGCTGAACCACTTCCACTTCCAAATGACCAAGCATTCAAACATATGAACTTATGGGGGCCATTCCTATTCAAACCATCACACCTGAATACACCTATGTATGCCTACTTGCCACCATCACCACTGCCTGTAGACTACAGCTATCACCTTCAGTATGGTTGTCTTTCTTTCTTTCTTTCTTTCTTTCTTTCTTTCTTTCTTTCTTTCTTTCTTTCTTTCTTTCTTTCTCTACAGACACCAGAGTCCACTTTACAAAGGATGTATTAATTTAAGATGTTGCTGTGATCTAAAGATTTCTCCCCAGTTCCCTTCAGAGTCAAACATATGACCACCCTACCTGGACATTAAGACCCTATGTGACGTAGTCACCATCTCCCACTTCATTCAGATCATCTTTCTACCCTGACAATACAAGGCTCTGAGTTTTTTTAAAAACTGAGTTTTTGTAATTCTGTGTGTGGCTGGCTCCTTTCAGCACACAGGTCTCTCAGAGCTCAGCCCCAAAGAGATCATCCTAAACTATTCATCAATTGTAGCATTCTTCTTCTCAGAGTCTCAATGTCTTTACCCTAGTTGGAATATGTAACACTATCTGAAATGCAGTTTAATTTTTATATGTCACTTCTCTTCTGACTACTTACAAGATTTCATCCCCATAAGAGTAAGGATTTGATATATTTTGTGTCCCTTGTAACGAGAACAAATTTTGCACAGTGCAAGTGCTCAATAATGTCTTCACGGATACATGAATAAACAAATGACATATTAATTTTTAAAGAATAAAGATATTTCATTATAATAAATAAAAAATAAGTTGTACAGTGATGGGGCCAAGGAATTTATGGAGTGGGAAAGAACATGTTCTAACACCCATGTGTTTTGTTTCCTGTATTAATAAGGTTGTTTTTTATAACTCACAAGCAACAGATAGATAATACATCTACTGAGAAGAAGAATGTGTTCGTGAATAAAATACAGCAGGTAGGATGACAGAAATGACTTAGCTCGTAATTAGGTTTAATTTTTTAGTTAATATATTAAATATACAATAAAGGTTGAACATTTCTAAAATAGGGTTTTCATGAGCTACTATGACCATTCACAGAAATCAATTCAAACAGTTTTCAGTGGTCCTAATATTGAATCCTATCACACAGTTCCTCATGCTGTTGAGCCCCTCAACCACAACATTATTTTATTGATATTTAATAATCAAAAATTTGCTGTTATGCATCATAAAGTAAACATTGTTTGGAGATAGAGATTTGCCAAAGGGGTCCCAGCCCACAGCTTGGGAACTGCTGATTTAGCTCCTACCTGAGCCCTAAGTGTATTAAACAGCAAAGATCACTTACGTGAGATGAATCGGATCTGGCTTGCTTACTTCTCATGTGTTTTGGTAGCTTATATCAGGAATAACTATGTTTAATGGACATGTAAATTACTTAGGAGAATATAATCTTTTTGCTATTGTGTGGTATCTGTAAAGTGTGGCAATTATTCTATATTAATTAACATTAGTGTTATTTAAAAGTACTTGAGTTGGCTTAATCATCAGGAGGATATCTTATTTTATTTGTTTTTATATATTTTTCTTTGTCTTTAAAGCTTTTCCAAAGTCTTGTTTTTATTTTTATTTTAAAACTTTTATGTCAAGTCTTCATCCTTATGGAAATTCAATCTAGACATTTCCCCAAACTTACATGAATAGCATAAGTATGTAATCACAAATATAAACCAAGATTTAGCCAGAGGATACTCAATGATGCATACTAGGATAGCAGAACTTAGTGAGTGGGAAATCTGAATTAGAGCTGACAGAAGGGTATTAGTTACATGAGCAGGAGTATTGCTCACAATATGCTAGTGAATGGCATGTTCTTTACTGTAGAACAATGTATTATGCGGTACTCTAGACATGGCTCACCGCAAGTTCATTCTCTCCAAGGAAGCATGAGCCAATTCCTTTAATTCTCTCTCTCTCTCTCTCTCTCTCTCTCTCTCTCTCTCTCTCTCTCTCTCTTTCTCTCTCTCTCTCTCCTAGGTGAGTGAAAAACTACAGAAAACAGGTCTAGAGAACAAAAATCTCCGAGAGAGACTGAAAACACTCCTCAAACAGTATAAGGCTACCTTGAAGGAGGAGGAAGCTGTGGCTCAGCAGAAACAGAAGATGTCTGAAGAGTGAGTATGGCTTTGTCTGTGCGAGTCAGCTTGCCACAGTTAGGGGTGCCCTGCTTGCTGTCCAAGCGGTGACTGTCCATCAAAACTCACCTTAGTTGTCAACAAAGTTGACAACAAGGCACTCTTTATCCAATAGGCAACAACCACACTTCTAACTTGCTTTTACAGTGCTAAGAAATGCTTTTCTTATCAAGATCAGCTCAAACCCACAAAAAGAGTAAATGTGTTATTTACACTTTTAAATCAAACATGGGAAACGATAATTACCGTGTAATACTTTTCAGTGAGCTGTAATATCTACCTTTGTCAAAAGCTGACTTCATGCGCACATTCCCTTTCTCACACACAAGTTTGGTTACCTACAGTGACATCAGAAAGCATTCAAGAATATCATTTCTCATTGACTATAGATTGGACTCCATTTAGTCAAGAAGCCTTGATAATTCTACCTCCCAAATATTTCTCCACGGTATTCCTTTCTCTCCGTTCATTCTTTTGCTTTGCCTTTCCTCTTAGTTTTCTCCCATTCTGACGTGCCTACCTCCAACCCTTTGACCCAACATCTTTCTATAACACCTGGATATCAAACCCTTGGTCTTATTGGACTACAGAGAGACCAGAAAAGGCATTCTGACTTATTTGGTCCTGTATGCCTGGGACACCACTCAATGCTGTGTAGATAGTCAATTCTCAATGATTCTTTCCTTACAGAGTGGTATCTTGAAAATATGAAATTATGTAAAAAAAATTCACTTAGTACACCCAAAATTACATCTCATAGATTAAAAATGCTGTGTCCAGGCCCATTTACATGAGGCAGAGTTTGTTCATTGTTGTAGCATTTAAACTATACAGTTATTGGAATCATTGTGGCTCATCTGATTGCACAGAATACCAGCCATTAAAACTGGAGTACAAAGCTTCCCCAGATCATTAGGTACCACCCAGAATAGTAACATCAACTGATAGCAAGTGACCGTAACACTTTGTCTTCAGCTCAATCTCCATAACAAAATGCCATCAACTGGCTGGTTTTAACAGAAATTTATTTCTCAGCTGTAAAGACTGGAAGCCTACCATGAGAGTGCCAACATGAACATGTTTGGGTTCCAGTGAGTACTTTCTTCCTGACTTACAGATGGTGTTCTCTGTCTCTCTGCCTCTGTCTCTGTCTGTCTCCCTTGCTCAGTTTAGTCCTTCCTCTCCCTCTCCCATCCCTCCCTACCCCTTCTCATCTTCTCTTTTATCTCTCCTTACATAGGGAAAGAGTGAGTTTTCTTCTTTCTTCTTGGAAGGGCATCAGTCTCATCATGAAGACTCTACCTTCAAGACCTCATCCACACTAAATCACTTCCCACTTCCCAAAAGTTCCATCCCAGTATGTGCCCAAAACATCAAAACATTGGATCCTTATGTCTGTGCATGACTCTTAAACTTGAACATAGAAGTATGTAACTTAGAGTGCACAAGTTACTTTGCTTTCTGCATCATATGAAGATGGTTTTAAAGGTGGATCACTTAGGGGGCTTTCTCATCCAGAGAAGTTCTTATCACTGTTGGGTCATTAAAAAAAAACCCACAAATTTCCCCAAGCCTGCACATCAGGACAACAAACAAACAAAGAAAAAAAGCATAAGAAGTCTCATTGGTCTGTACACCCAGCCAGTAGTGAGTTAATGCTTTCTACCAGTAAGGCAGATATTGAAGCCCTCATTTAGAGAGGTTGAAATGGTGACTTATCCACAGATAAGGTTGCTTGTCCAAGGTCCTTGAAATTCAGATGTTCAGCTTGTCTTTGAAGTTTGTGTGACTAGCTTATCTTCTTTCTCAGAAAAGGCGTGATGGAAGTTGTATGCATTAAGAGATACACGGCCACCCAGACACTGCTGGGAAGCTATTCATGCTGTCCTATGCCTCTGTTGCAGTTAGAATTCTTTCAGTGGCTTCATAAATTTTATACATAGGACTTTCATAAAATTTACAGTCCTCAAGCCACTGAAAGACTTCAGAATCTAATCTTCCCCAACTCCTTTAAATTTTTTTCAATTTAATTATTTTATTTTATGTGTATGGATGTTGTTTGTGATGGCATGTATTTATGAGCACCTTATCCTGGTGCTCAAGGAGGTCACAAGAGGACATTGGTTCCCTGAGACTATAGTTATGAATGGCTGTGAGGTGCTACATGGGTGCTGGGAATCAAACCCAGGTCCTCTGCATGAACAATTGCTCTTAACCACTGAGCCAACTCTCTGGCCCCCAATTCCTTTTCAAAGAATTTATACATGCAAATTTTCTTACCTTGAGAAATGAAGGGTTTTTTTTTAAATTTTGCCTCTAGTATCTAAGCCTCTGCATTCAACCTCCAGTACCTCAAGATGACCATTTTAACTTTCAGTAAAATGACTGCCACTTCTTTTTCTCATCCTAGACATCAGAAACAGGTAACGCTTATTACTCAGAAAGAAACCTTCCTAGCAGGAAGAAAACAGGACATCAAAAATATGGAAGAAGGATTTGGAACCCTTCACGATCTTGATATGTACGTTTTGGGTCTTTGCCATTTTAAACTTTTCTTTATATATGTTTCTTTAAACTGGAATAAAACATCTACACATGTACTTCATGTAGAGTGTTACCGGGAAGTAAGTTTTTAATTAGCTCTTTCTGTTTCACAGTTCAGAAAGGTCGCTGTCTGTGCATCTTTCACTGAAGGAGTTGACAAGTGCTACAGAAGCTGAGTGACACAAGGGAGGGAACAGACTCAGGGCCAGGGACCAGCATACATCTGATCATTGTCTCAGAGCTCTTCACCTTTGCCATTCTAGGTCATTTACATCTTTGCCTAACAAAGTAGTGCAAATTTATTTTTTAAAGGTAAAGCAGTATAATTTATGGGAAAGGTTATCCTAATCTCTTCATAGAAATAATCATTATTAATAGCTTGCCACATATACTTTCAAATGCATATATCATATATATATATCATTTAAAATTGGATTTTGTGACTCCATAATGTGATATTCTACTTAAAATGTATCTGTGCAAAGACTGAAACATAGCTCAACACACTTGCCTTGCACACTTAAGTTCTAGGTTCAGTCCCAGCACCATAGAAGCCAATGAAGCAGAAATAAAAGACGGTAATACCCAAAACTTTGAGACTGTTACAAGAAAAGGAAAAAGCATTTTAAATACAGGCACAAACTACAACTTTCTGAATAGGACTCCAATAGCCCAAGCATAACAATAAAACCTGACAGACAGGATTGTATCAAGTTATAAAGTTCCTGGCAGGAAAGAAAACAGCTACCATTGTGAAAAGAGAACCCAGAAAATAGAATGAAATCTTTGCCAACTGCTTGTCTGATAGAGGATCACTATCCAACACATATAAAGAACTCAGAAATTTAAATACCTGATAAACAAATAGCCCACTCAATGAATGTGCAAATGAATTAAACAAACTTCTGGTCAACTAATCCAGTATAAACTGTTCACCATCCTCACCAATACAGGAAATGCAATGAAAACTCCATTTCACTCCAAGAAGAATCTATCATCAAGAAAGCAAATTATGGGGAGGATGTATAGAGAAAGGGGCATTTACACTCTATTGATGGTCACATCAGTGTAGCCTCCATGGAAATCAGCATGGGGGTTCCTTAAATAAACAAACAACAACACCAACAACACCTAAACATAAAACTGCTATGTGACCCAACCTTGGTATAGTTCTTTGTATATTGATACAAATTAAGGTTATATTTAATTACACTGGTACAGAGCTTTGTATATTAATACATATTTAAGATTAAATTTTGCTACATGCTAAGGTATTGTGCCTATGCAATTGATTTAAAAATACAATGTTAAGTTCTAGTCCTTGACAGCTGCTATTAGCAGTGAGACAATCAAACTCCTGGTCATGTTAGATACTAGTTTGGTTAATTACAAAAATATGTTTCCTAGATTGAACAGAACTAGTAAATAGCTAAAAACAAATAATTCAGATATATGATAGATAGATAGATAGATAGATAGTCTTCAAAACCTCAGAGATCAACAGAAAATGGTATTTAAGGATATTTTATTAAGCCTCTTTTGACAATGAGACAGGTCTGCCCCGGCTACCCCCATTCCACTTCAATGATGAGCATCAAAGAACCTCCTTATAGAGTTTGCTTCATTGTGGCAAGAGAGCCACTGGGAAAGAAACTGCCCTTGCTTCAACTATAGACAAAATACTGTACAAACCAAACAAACTGGATGTAGGGAGTTGACTGCCCAGGCCTTGCAAAGACAAGGTATGCAAGTCCTTCATAATCTCTGTTTCACAAAAATGTCTGTCAGTTATTCTTGACCAGAAGGCTGGAGATGATGCTCCATGACACAGAGGAAATTTTGGGGGACTGTCCAGGCAGCCACCGTCTCTGTTGCTTCTGTAGTTTTGGAAGCTGCTTGTCTGCACTTCCTGCATACTCAGGTGATATTTATTCCTTCTCAGGGCTCTGATGGTGTTGACAACTAGATAGTTAAAGTCTCACAACTAAACCTAAGTTATGTAGAACTTAGGAAAATAGATTTTATGCCTACGTAAATTATGATAGAAATTGATTTAGGTACAGAACTTTAAACTCACTAAGACAGAATAGATAATAGAATACTTTATCCAAAGTTAAAAGGGGGAGATGTAGGCATAATGTTATTGTGCACTGTGTAATTCAAATGCTAATTCTGTGCCCCCATATCTGGGTGCGATCCTTATTCTGAGAATCTCCTGCTGCAGTGTTGTGTAAGCATCGCTCCCCATTTATTCTCTGATTTGTCAATAAAAGCTGATCAGCCAATGAATGTTCAGGGAAAGAATAGGGCAGGACTTCCTCCCAACAAGAGGGAAGGGTGAGAAAGAGAGAGAGAGAGAAGAAAGGGGGACTAGCCATGGTGAAGAGAATCCAGGAGACATCATGAGAAAAACAGCTGGAGAACTGAAAAGCATCAAATGCAAGTATATCAGGGACTTCGTCTAGGAGGTAGCCAGAGTAGTTTAGAGGATTAAAATAGAGTAATACTGCTCAGTTGTTGTGCCTTTAAAGCATGTTAAGTAATATAATAGTCCAGTCTGAATTATTTGGGAAGTAGCTGGTTAAGAGGAAGACTGACACACATATTAAAAAGCCACTAACAAGCCACGACATAGCACTCTTGAGTATATATCCTAAGACATCTAAAAGCATACAATAGAGATCTCTGAACACCTATATTCACAGTAGGCAAGTTATGGATAGACATCAATACATTAATGGATAAAAATTGTGGTATTTGTAAACAATAGAATTATCTATTGTTCTTCAACCAAATGAATACAAAGATTGTGTCATTTGCAGGTTGGATAGATCAAATAAAGCAGAGTCAAAGACAAGCTCACATGTTTTCATGCTTTTCATGTAGAATCTAGATTTATAACTAAAAAACAATATGAAAATACTAGGAAAACTATTTGAGGGATGGAGGACCACTAAAAGGAGGGAGAAAAGAGAGCTACGGGAGGTGAATATGATCACAGTAATACACACACGCGCGCGTGTGCGTGCGCGTGTGTGTGCGTGTGTGTGCGTGTGTGTGCGCGTGTGTGCGCGCGTGTGTGTGCTTGTGTGTGTGCGTGTGTGCGTGTGTGCGTGTGTGCGTGTGTGCGTGCGTGTGTGTGCGCGTGTGTGCGCGTGTGTGCGCGCGCGTGTGTGTGCTTGTGTGTGTGCGTGTGTGCGTGTGTGTGCTTGTGTGTGTGCGTGTGTGCGTGTGTGTGCATGTGTGTGCGCGTGTGTGCGCGCGCGTGTGTGTGGTGCAATAATTTTGTTTTAAAAATGACTTGTCCTTTAATGTGCTATAAATAAATGCATAAGTGGAAGAAGTTAAAATTTTCAACTTCAAAAACTGTAAAACAGGTAACAGAAAAGGCCAAATGTTAGTTGTTGGACTCCTTGTGCGATCAGTTAATACTATGTCATTGGAGAAAAGATCAAGGAACCGCATCTTTTTTTTTTTTTTTTTGAGTTTTAAATTCTTTAATTCTGTGCAAAAGACTTGAAGGATAAATTTTTTTTAAATAGGAAAAAGAAAAAGAAATGAAACACCTTAGGTACAGAGGTTACAATATAATTCTGCTTCCTTATGTAAAATGTTTCTGTTCTTGGCTGAGTTCATAGTTTGGTCCACAGCTATTGGATCTTCTTCAAAAGGACCATGGTTTCTCTCTGGTAATGTTGAGAGATAGTCTTTAAGTATTGACTTTTGATTATAAATTTTGCATAGAAACAGTTTTCACGTTCTGATTCAATGAGAACATTCAGTGTTTCCTTGACTACCAGAATACTCTCCCCAAAGATTCATTTGATTGTTCAACAATATCTCTGATTCATTTGAATTTACTATTTCAGAGAACTGAGAGGTTATTTTCTGAGTCCCTAATAAATTCTTAACACTAAGCCCTAGAGGCATAATAATAAATATGGCAAATATAGTCCTTACCTTCACTAAGCTTTTTTTTTTTTTATTTTCATATTTTATTTACATTTCAAATGTTTCCCCCTTTCCAGATCTCCCCTTTGGAACCTCCCCATTCCCTCTGCCCTCCCCCTGCCTCTATGGGGATATTCTCCAACCCACCTCTCCACCCCACCCCCCACCCACTCTCATCTTCCCTCCTTGACATTCTCCTATACTGGGGGATATAACACCCTCAGGCCCAAGGGCCTCTCCTCCCCCTGACGGGTAACAAGACCCTCCTCTGCAGTCTTTGTGGCCAGCACTATGGGTCCCTCCATGTGTATTCTTTAGGTGGTGGATCAGTCTCCAGAAATATGGGGGGTCAGGCCAGTTGCCAGTGTTTCTACCTCCCTGGGGCTGCACACTCCCTCAGCTCCTTCAGTCCTTTCTCCAAGTCCTCCATCTGGGACCTCACACTCAGTACTACTGTTCCTGTGAAGTGACTCTTGGGTATTTCAAACTTTTGGGCTAATAACCACTCATCAGTGAGTACATACCATGTTCATTCTTTTGTGACTGCGTTACCTGGCTCAGAATGATGTTTTCAAGATCCATCCATTTGTCTATGAATTTCATGAAGTCACTGTTTTTAATAGCTGAGTAGTATTCCATTGTGTAAATGTACCACATTTTCTGTATTCATTCCTCTGTGGAGGGACACCTGGGTCGTTCCCAGCTTCTGGCTATTATAAATATGGCTGCTATGAACATAGTGGAACATGTGTCTTTATTACATGTTGGTGCATCTTCTGGGTATATGCCCAGGAGTGGAATAGCTGGGTCCTCAGGTAGTATTATGAAGGAACCACATCTTATACAGGTGATCTTTCTATCTTTATTTGGACATAGTTTAAAGTCAACAGTAAGTATTTTAAAATATGTAAATGAATCCCATATATGTTCATTAATTTCTCAGAATGTTACCACTTTGCTATATGTTTTATCATTCTCATGTTTTACTCAGCACAGACATGAAGTGTAGGTTCTTCGCACTACTGTCTCTGTATAAATAACCAACCACTTAAACATCTATTTTCATTATATTAGCTTCAAAAGGAAACTATGAACTTCTACCAAAGAGCAGGAAAACTGAATTGTGTTCAATCAGATTTTATTTTTCTAATGAACAATGCAAACTTATTATTAGTTATAGATTTTTTGAGACAGGTTCTCACCATGTAGCCCTGGATGTTCTGAACTTACACTGTAGACCAGGCTGTCCTTGAACTCACAAAGACCTATCATCTGCCTCTGCCTCATGAATGCTAGGATTAAAGGAGTGTAGCACCACACACCTAGTCCTTTTGATCAGTTATTGCTCTGCTTATTAAGAAGCTCAGAATAAAATGTTTTAACTGAATGTTGCTATGCCCTTTGGTAGTCCATGCTATCTTCACCTTATTTTAAATTGGTTCAGATCATTTGTGGAACATGTTATATATGTAAGTCAGCAAACTCATTAAAGAAAGGCGAAATTGTGAACAAACTTAGAGATCTAGCAAAGGCTATTAGATCATTTCAAATAGACTAGAAACATAGACATGGTTCTTTCTGGCTGATTTAATTGCATCTTGATTATTTTCATTTGTATTTCTGGTCTTTAAAAACTTATGTAACAACCAACATTTTATGAATATTTTCATCTTTCAAAAGACACAAAGTAGTATTTTACCTAAGTGGCTTTTGATTCATTTCTGTACCAAGCACTGGTACGGAAAGACAAATAGAAGCATAGACTTTTGCTGCTGCATTGAAGTCTTTGCATTTCCTTTCTGCTTATCACAAGAAAGCCTCACAGACTTAGGACCTTCCCTTAGTTCAAGAACTTGTCTTATGTTTTTGTGTTCTCTGTTGTACAAAGTTAGCACTGTCAAGAATGCAGAGTTTCTTAATAGCATGTTGATCTTGACCCCTCCTGTGGTCCTGTTGTTTTCTCCCTTCATGGTCCCTGGGCAGCCAGCCTTACAGACTATGTCTTTCTATGCTCTCTGCAAATGATTCTACCCTTCCCTTGGTACAATCTCACCTCCACTCCTGCCGTCCACATTCCCCCTATTCACCATTAGCCTCACAGAACCTGTCTTCGATTGCTTCTCTATACTCTCTTCTTCCATTCTTGGATAGTAAACCCAAGGCTTGTAGGAGCAGTCCAAATGCCCTTCTATAAGATGACCCCTAAAGCTTTTAGTTGTTTTACAATTAGCCATATTCATTTTAAGAAATACATTAAGGCTTTCTTACATATTTGGAAACTATGAATATAAAATCCAATATATGTGTGTTTTTTGTTTTCAGAGCAATACAGGAAGTATACCGAAAACAAATAAAACTCATGACTGAAAATCGAGAAAAAGAAATTCAGAGATGGTAATGTGTATGTGTGTGTATGTGTGTTTGTGTTAGTAGCAGATGTTACAAATAATTCCAAAAGAATTACTATCCTAAGTTAAATTACATATAAATTCACTCTGATCTAGATGTCCATTAGATTGTTTTGGGTTTTTTTTTTTTTTTATTTTTTTTTTCTTATTTGGTTTTTCACTGAAAAAGAAATAAAAATCCCAGAGTTTTCCATCTCAACTGAGGGAAATCACCAAAGATTAAGATTGTCATTATTGGCGCAATGTTTGCTGTCCATCCAGACTTCTGTGCCAATTTATAGTAAGGGTAATATGAGGAACAACAGTTAAGATCGCAGACTTTCACGTGGGCCACTCTCCCTTAGTAGTCCTAATCGTGGCTTGGTTAATTTCTTCTTTGCCCCCACTGTAAAGCTGGCAATGATGGTGGTCCCCTCCTTATAAATTGGTTGTGGTTTTCAGAGACAATCCTTCAAAAGTATGTAGATCAATGTTCCCAGTAAGCACTCTCTAGCCCTTAGATATAATTTATTAGTACTGTTGTTATTAATGTTGTAATTTATAAAACTCAAATTGTACATTTCTACCATTCTCCAAAGACACAGCTGTGGTAAAGAAAATAGTTTGAGAATCGAAAACCTTGAAGTCTCTCATTAGCACTTTGGGCAATCTCATGACTATTTCTGCCCATGCCTCTCCTTTCTCCACCTTCCCTGGAGCCTGCCTTGTTTCCATCCATGCGGAGAGCAGCCCAGTGTGTTTTCTGCACTGTGCTGATGGGCATCAAAAGCACCACTTACTCAGACAGTGCTTACGATCAGTGCTGAGGTAGCCAGTGCTCTACCTTCTGCCTCAGTTAACATCTACAGTGTACTCAGCTGATGGCCTATACGATGCTGTAAAACTGTGGTTGGAGTAGTTTTGCTTTGTGTTTTGGGGAAACCACTGTGCCAGTATAATTAATTAATGGTCATTCTGTTATATTCCTATCTCTAGTATCATAAATCAGTGGAGAATATTTTGTTCGAAAAAAAGACATGCACGTTGGCTACTTAAGATAAAGATATCCTTGAAAAAAATTATAACTAAAATTGAGATTGCAGAAGAAAAGCGTCTTCAATTACTCCAAGAGGTAAGGTAACCCAAAGTGCTTAGAATTATGGTAATCCCCTACACAGAAATGAGTCACACCCGTTTCAATATTTAAGTAAACCTTATTTTACTAAAAGATATTTTCCTTTCTCCTGATTTGATAGTTAGAATGAATTAGCATTTGTCTTTCTTTAGAGATCTTTCCCTTTGGTGTGTGTTAACTAGAGATGTTTAAATCATTTTATTGTATTACATTCATTTATTGATAAGTGTATGAGCATATGCTAAAGTGAAGGGCAGATGGACAACTTCAAGGGGTTGGTTTTCTCCCTCCACCATGTGGGTCCCAGAAATAAAACGCAAGTCACCAGGCTTGGGGGCAAGAGTGCCTACCTGTGAAGCCATCTAGCTGGTCTGAGAGCGATTCAGCAAATTAAGTGCTAGTGCTCTCTGGGGTGTGTCTCTGAGGCATGGAAGCTGGTCCTTGCTTCCCACGTATCCTTTCCCACTCCTGTATGCACCCATTGGATACAACTACTAATCCCTTTAGACACAACTTGGTGGGCAACTAAAGTGCTGAAGGAGAAAGGTCACCCTCCTCAGTGCCCGCTGAGACATCCCGCCATTTATCAGGCCATGTAGAAATAGAAGACTAACCACGACACAAGCAATGATGGATCCCATTTCCCTCCGACTAGACAAAGCGTAGAAAGAAGGAGATCAATCATTTCGTGCTCCAAATCGAGAAAATCAAGGAGCAGCTAATGGAAGAGGAGAAAGAATATGTGAAAAAAGAAAAACGGCTAATCGAAGAGCTAAGCAAGTATGAGGTGAGTGTTGGTTTGTGTGTGCGGATGCCGGAGGATTCTGTGAGAGAAGGAGAGTGACATTTTGTGTGACCAGGATCGTGTAAACATAAAATAAACCTTCCACTATGAGCCAAGGCAAGACCACAGACTGTTTCTCAAGTTTCTTCTTTTTCTGTAAAAGAGACAGAAATAAGATACATTTTTTTCTGAGTTAAAAAGATGAAGCAAACCCCACCCACATGTACTTCAAATTTTGCGAAGCAACAGATAATACACACTGCTAGGAAGGGTGGAGTCGTTTAGGAAGCTGGCGGGAGCTGTCACGACAAATCGAGGAGAATGTCTGGGAGTAGATCTCAGAACCTCTTAAGAATTTTCAAAAGCCAACCTGGGGTAAATCAAGAGATAATAGAGAACGTAGAGGCAACAGGCATTGAATACATCAGGCTTCCAGACTGATGGCGCACACGCCCCCACACTGCCTCCCCACCTGACACTGCCCATCCAAGCAAGGGCATGTGTCTTGGAGACAGCCAGTGGAGAAGCAGTCGAGGAGAATGAGATCTGTGGTAGAAGCACAATCGTGGGGTTTTCACAGCTTGGGTCAGAAGTAGGCACATATGTGATTCTCAGGACAGATGGGACTTTCCTCCAAATTGCAGTGAACCTTCTTTCTAACTGTTGGTGAAGCTACACACACTACGCTGACATTTGTTTTGCTTTTAATTTACAGTGTGTTGGATATAGTATTATTTATTTTTCTATTGCTGTGATAAAATAGCACGACCATGGTAACTTATAAAAGGAAAGTTTAATTAGCCCTCAATAGCCCTTAATTCCCAAGGGGAAAGAGTCCATTCTAGCAGAAGACATGGCAGCCAGTGAGAGGCATGTGCGCAGAAGCAAGGAGTTGAAAGGCGACCTCTCAGCCACAAGCAGGAGGCAGAAAGAGCAGGAAGTAGGGCAAGGCTGAGTTAAGATCTCAAAGCCTGCCCCAGTGATCTACTTCCTGCAGAAGGCCATTCCTAAACCTCTCAACTCACACCACACACTGGGGACCAAGGGCTCAGATGCCCGAGGCTGTGAGGGACATTTCCCGTTCAAACTATCACAGGTAATATTAATTAGTTTCCCTTTGCTGTGATGAATACATAGAAGGATTTAAAAGAAAGAGGGGCAGGAAGAGGCCGGGCAAGACACCAGTGAAGGGCACATTCACCCATCACCTGCGCCCTGCAGCTGGAACCCATCTACTGTTCCACCTTCCCCCTCCTCTCTAAGACCCCCCCCCCAGTAATAGCACTGCCCACTGGGGAACTAAGCCTTCAACACTAAAGCTGTGGGTGACAATTCTTATCCAAACATAACACTTGCTAACTATTCTTGGAAAGATGACTAGGGGCAATCACAGTGATGACAACTTAAAGTGACCACAGTCATATCTAGCTGACGCCCTACTCGATGCTTTCCTGAAACTGATGTACTTCACAGAGGAGTCTCACTTGGCTATGCCAAAGAGAGTCTCACAGTACCAAGGAAATAGAGAGCCCTCAAATGTCAATATAAAATGTCCTGTGGTCTGAACTCACTTCCCCTCATCCCCATCCTACATCTGCCTTGCCTGTCCTAAACATAGCCAGTTCTCTTTAATATGTAGACTGAAAATTAAGCAGATGCAGTGTCCAAACAAAACGTTCTGAGAAAAACAACTCAAAGAGGGAGACAAATGATATTAAAAAAAAATGTGATCAAACATTTCTTTATGAATTTAAAATGTGATTTAATATAGATACAAAGATAGGTCACCAATATGAAAAATACAAGAGCTAGGAAAAGAGACGTCAGAAGTGATGGCCACAAAATAGCTCTTGGTGAGATAGAAATGGGCAGAACTCAAGAAACAGATACACATCTAAAAAACAAACAGAGAAGACACAGGGTGGAGAGCATCCTCCATTTGACTGGGGCATCCCTAAGTGACATCCTTCCATTGCATTCCCCAAGCACCTTGGCATTCTTCTGGATGCTAAAAAACACACTGAATACTCCAGAGAGAGGTACCTAGAGAAATGGCTCAGTGCTTAAGAGAATGCACTGCTACTGCAGAGGTGTATGGAATTAATTAATTAATTAACTGCAATTAAAAATTGATTGTAAGTGGTCCTTGTGCTTGCACTTGAACTGCAGCCTGTGTTCCACATCAAATCTCTGTCTCTACACACTAAATCACAGAAGACAAGGACTGACAGCAGCCTGGGTACCATTATTATGATAATCACCATCCATCCATCCATCCGTATCCCCAGACACTTTGTAAATCTGTTTCTGCCTCTAGTTCATGCCACAAGGATCCCCAGGTAGAAATGAAGCAGTCTCAGGTTCTGATCTATGAACCATAAAGTACCCTCTGTGGGACCCTTGCTCTCTCCAGCAGTGAGCTCTCCAAACTCACCTGGGAATCAAAATCAAGATCCTTTAGGCTCAACGGTAAGAAGTTCTATTGTCATTGAGATCTCTGATGCATACCTCCTAAGGCAAACAGCCTTATATATTAGTCTGGTTCATAAAATACAGTTCCAAAAACCTGGGAAGTGCTATCTGTCTTCCAGGCAATAATGCGCTGGCTTTTCCATGGTGTTGGGAGCTCTGCTGTAATTCACGTATCAGAGTATTCCATAGGCTCTATACATCTTCAGATCCCACAAGCTCAGTAGGATCTTCTGAGAAACAGAGAGCCACCATGAAATTGTTTAGTATAGAGTTTGATCTTCTGAAGCTATGAAGACTGGTCACAGTCTGTCTAGGCTCTCGACTTTACACCCCCTTCTAGAACCTGAAGTTTTCAAAACAAACACTAAAGAAACACACAGACAGGGAGCAGCTGAAAGTAAAGGCCAACCAGAACTCTATGGATAAGCTTCAACCCACAAGCAGGGACTGTCCTCTGCCTTCTAAGGCTCCTGGTTCAGGAGGTTGGGACCCTCAGGAGAAGTTAGAGCTCATCACTGATGATCTGAATAAGCACTTGGCTCAGGGATCAGGGATCAGGGATGCTTTAGAAAAAGCTAGAAGATTCAATCCTCATTGGCTGTCCCATGCCAACATCCTGATCCCACAGACAAATCAACAACTTCCCTGACTTGTGCTGTACCTGGGACCCACAGCCATTCCAAACACAAAACAAGTGCATGGTTTCTTGTGATGATGCCCTAAGCAGACCATGGAGATGAATAAACACACTCATGTATGTACCTGTTGACCTTTTACAGAAGACGTAATATAGATAATACAAAATTGAGTTTCTTACCCTGCTCAGTGCTAAGGCCTGGAGATAATCATTTCTGCTTCCTTGTTATGATATTTTTTAAAATGTAAAAACATACACATATTTATTTTTCTAGATTTTTTTTCAAAAACATTCTAATAGTAATTTGTGTGGAAATACATAAGCTGTGAGCAAGATGCTGTATCAGAGAGATGGAGAAATAAGATGTACACTAAAGAGTTAATCACCCTCTCTCCTTTATATTGAAAATTGATGTTAGGTGAACTGGGTTTCTTGCCCCCACTAGCTTGAAAAGGTGGGATATCCAAAGTGCTACCCTGCAACATTGCTTATAATAAGGATGCTCTATGTGCACTGTGAGAATCATCAGTGGAGAATCTGAGTAGAGGGCATGCCCCCTCAGTGACACTTTAACATAGGTCAGTGAGAACTGCAGCTCAGTGCATGCAAAGAAGACATTAATGGCTGTTTCTGCTCGATGAAAGGCATTGTGTTGTGTGTTTCTGGCAAGCACCCTTGCAGGTGTGACCTTTGCCTCTACTTGGGACCAAGGAGTGCTCAAGGGAGAGTTGGTGCATTCCAGAGTAATTTTATTGTGCAGTTAATCAATAAAAAGTAAGCTTAAGACAGCAGATCACATGTTTGAAGTAGTGAAATGAGATTACACCTCCTAAAAAAATAGCCCCAACAAACAAACAAAACTATAGACTTCAGTGGAAAGTTAATCCTTAAAATCCAGAGGGGGCAAGAGGAAAGTCCTGTGAATTGGTCTTGATGTGGGAGTGCTTTTAGGGTGGTTTGAATAGGAATGACCCCCATGGGCTCATAGATTTGAATGCATGGTCACCAGGGAGCAGCAGTATTAGGAAGTGTGGCCTTGTTGGAGTAGGTGTGGCCTTGTTGGAGGAAGCATGTCACTGGGGGTGAGCTTTGAAGTTCAAATGCTCAAGCCAGGCCCAATGTCTTTCTTCCTGCTGCCTGTTAATCTGGATGTAGAACTCTCTGCTCCTTGTCCAACACCACATCTGCCTGCATGCCGCCATGCTTCCCTCCATTAATGATAATGGACTGAACCTCTACACCTGTAAGCCAGCTCCAATGGAATGTTTTCCTTTATAAAAGTTGTCATGATCATGCTGTCTCTTCACAGAATAGAACAGGGACTAAGACTGTTTATGTGTCCTTTCGTTTCTCACTCCTGGTTCAGGTCATGGTAAGAGCACAGGGATGATAGGAGATCTTTGGCACGTCAGCACGAAGCTGACATAAAAGTTCAAATGATGGCTTCCATTTCCGTTGAGGGCAGGGGCTAGAAGTAGCACCCACATCTTCCATTTGTAGACACACCCACATCCAAGGAAGCCTCACTCCAGATAGAAGCCAAGTGCCAGTTATAACCCAGAATTCAAGTCATTGAAGGAAGAGCGAATAGATATTAAATATCAGCTGTCGGTTTCTACTTTAGTGACCATTTATAAATCTACTCTTAATTTTCTAAAAGAAATTATTATTCCATTTGGAACTAAATATAACATGAGTTTGATGAATATTTGAGTTAGGTTTCTATTGCTTTGATAAAACATTGACCATAAACAGCTTGTCCAGGAAAGGGTTCATTTAACTTGCATATCCCAGGTCATATATAGTCTATTGAGGGAGGCCAAGGCAGGAACTGGATGGAAGAATCTGGATTCAGGAACTGATGCAGAGGCTGTAGAGAAACACTGCTCACTGGCTTGCTCCCCATGGCTTGCTCAGCCTGCTTTCTTATATAAAGCTGTATCCCCTGCCTAGGGATGACACCTCTCACCCATCAATCAATCAATCAATCGTCAAGAAAACGCCCCACAAGTATGTCCACAGGCCAATCGGTCAGGGCATGTTTTCAGTGAGGTTCTCTCTTCCCAAATGACCCCAGCCTGTGTGAAATTGACAAAGCACAACTAAGTAAACATATCTTCATGTTCTCCTCCAAGTACCTTTGTCTGTTTCTCGTGTCATATTTGGTTGTTTCTTCATTGTCCACATTTCTTGGAAGATGCATGTTCTATTTCACAGCCCTTGTTCATGGAATATGGTGAGCCAAAGGCATCTTTTCTCAAGCATGTTTTGGCTGCATAAATAGTAGGAATGGAAATCCAGCAGCAGAGATTTAGAACTGACAGCATCTTTGTAGAATGAATGACAGATTCCCAGGGTGAGTGGATGAGGTAGCACTTACTTATTAAATACAGACTTGTGCCAGGTGCCTCTCTCAGCTGCCCCAGTGGAAGACAGAGCTCCCCATTTGGAGAATGCCCCCTTTACTCTAAGCTGTGTAACCAGTCCAAATCATTTTCCTCAATCAGCTTTACTTTCCTTGAAGGATCTAATCATAAAGGAAGCACAGATTAACAAGGTAAAAGAAGAGGAGCTAGGTGACACCCTCCCAAAGCTTCAGGAAGCAGAAAAGGAATTCAAAGAAAAAACCAGGAAACTCAGGTCCCTCCACAGCGACATTTCAGGTGATACTTCAGATATTCCCCTCTCCCTCTTCCCCTTCCTTCTCTTTCCTTCCCCCTTTCCCTCCTCCCACCTCCTTTCTCTCCCCAAAGTACATAGGCCTCTCCCCCACTCTCTAACCTATGCCTAAGGCAGATATAAAGAAGGCTCAGCAGACAGGAGCTTTTGGAAGATGGGAACCATGTCTGTAAGTATGTATCATTTGCATTCCATTACACAGCACAGCATGTACACACATAACTGTGTGTGTATTCAAATAAAAAAATCCTACACAGCATTGTCTTCTAAAGGAAGGACCATGGACTGTGGGGCGGAAAGGGATGATGAGATGCCTAGAGAAGCCTCCATATGCCAGTTCAGGTGGTTGAGTCTGCGTATAAGATCATAATGCTGTTTGTACTTTTGGGAATACAATAGCTTTTTTTATTAAAAACCACTTAAAATGAAAAAAACAATCCTACACAAAAATTATTTTTGGTCACCTAGCCCTAAGGTCCAGAATGTTTGGCTTTTGCCTCCATTCAGGAAGTGGAGGGCCATTGTCCCGGAGCTCTGCACAGGCCTTTGAGCAGATACCTCTTAAAGATGCCATGTCTTCCTGATGATGAAAGGACTGTGGGACTCAAAAGGCCAGGACCCAGAGTCAAAGAAAGGACCAGAATGGGACCAGTAAAAGAACAATGTCTGAGGACAGGAGAGTGAGTGAGATAACCATAAAGATGCGGATTAATACAGCCTGTATCAGTAAGATAAACTGCAAACCAGAGACACATTTTAAAATGAACGGTGATTATTTCCAAGAAGGTAAAATTTCAAGACTATATACATCTAATAGCAAGAGCCTGGGCAGTCAGTCTGTCTGCTATTTCTGAGCTGTCTTTCTGTTTCTTGTCAGATTTTCATCCAATTAACTCAGGTAGGCTCGCACTTGATGCTCTTACCTGGTTCATGGGTACTCCATTCTCCCAGGTCTTTCTGCCTCTTTTCTCAGTACAAAGAAGAGGGTGAAGGCAACACTGTCAGGATTAAATAAGCAACAGTTTCTACATTCTGAATCTCTCACAAAGGGAAGAAGAGGGATAGGAAGTCAGCCTCAGGGAAGAAGGAACAGAAGAGTGAAGTGCTCAGTGCCTGCCGAGAAGCCCACCAACCCAAGATGGGTTGCACAGGCGCAGGTCTCACACAGGGCAGGGGAGTTAGTAAACTACAACAAAAGGTGAGACTCACAGGAGTACATCTTAGCTGCATCCTGAAACTTGACACAAATGTGTGTAAAAGCATGCTTGTAAAGTTGTAGGTCCACAAGATGAGAGGCACCAGTGAGGAAGATATCTCTCACCAGCTGATGGCTCACTTATCTGATAATAAGCCTCAGCAGCTTTGGGGAAAGAATGACTGGCTAGAGGAGATAAAAGAAAGGGGATTATGAATAGAAGAACCCATGGCAAAGGACATCATAGAGGCCTTAAAGCTCTCTCCATGGGATGTAGATTATAGGCATGGCTATTACTCTGGGCCATGAAACATGACCATAGGAAAGTTAACTAATACAGCAGTTGAGCCTCCAGGGCAAGCCTTCCTCTGAGTTGTAGTTGAGTAACTACTTTCTCTTGATGCTGGCGAAGAAATGAGCCAGGGCGTTGCAAACTGGAGCACCCAATAAGGCTAAGCGCAAAAGACGGTGCTGTGGCAGGATCCCTTCCCTGTCTGCCTAGAGGAGTGGTGCTTGCCGTCCTGCCAATTTTATGATTAAAAAAAAAAAACTGATTTCCATAAAAAGTCATCAGAAAGATACCAAGTAATGAAAACAGTAGTGAAGGACTTTTATCTTTATCAAGTATGGCTAGAAAGAACACACGGCAGTGACTGGACCTCTTCACCTGAAATTGTCTTTTGAAAAGATTTACTCGAGGCTGGAGAGCTGTCTCAGGGGTTAAGAACACAGACTACCCTTGAAAGGGATCCAGTTTCAAACCTCAACGCCTATGTCAGGTGACTCACAACTGCTTGTAATTCCAGCTCCAGGAGCACCGAAGCCCTCTTCTGGCCTCATACACAGTTATACACATACACAAAATTAAAAATTAAAAAATACTTTTGAAAAGATTTACTTCCCCACACTGCTTTGCCCCACCCAGAGGGAGACTATTTGACTCTTCCACTGAGGAAAACTAATGATTCAAAACTTATAACCGAAGCTGACAATGGATAACGCCTTCCTCTAAGGTAGCTGGGAAATAATAGAACATGGTTTGCAATTGTGTTGTAAATCTTGGTGTAAATTCTCGATATTGGCAAAAAATAAAAATAAAAAATATTGTGCCAGTGGACTCACTAGCAACTAATCCTTACATTATTGTGATGGTCGGAATAGTAAAATTTGTTGAAGCAAACCCACACCTTTACGAGGAAGTTAAAGGGGGAAGAGCCTGTATGTAGATAGTGGTGGAGAACTTGTAGACAGGAGTAAATTTGTTAAATCTTCCTATGTCTTGCTAAGAAATGAATAGAAAATGTATGGAAATAGCCACAGCTTTATTAGCAGATAGTTTAAGGAAACCGAACTAGGGGGGCAGCACAACTAAAGAGGTTGGGGGATGGGGAGATGGCTCATCATCCCCCAGTGGTTAAGAGCATTTGGTTCACAGTCCTGAGGACCAGGGTTCAGACCACAGCACCTGTGGAATAAGCCAGGCATCCCTCAAATGCCAGAAAGAGCTTCGATACCATCTTCTGACCTTCCCATACGTTTGAGTGCATGCATCCTCCCTGTCTCTCACACATACATAACTAAAACAAACAAAGAAAGCAACAGATAAAGTGGTTGATTCTGAAGAACCAGACGCAGAGGTAGGTAGATGCATGGGGAAGCAGCTAGCTGCCGTCTAGTGTGGGTGATAGTTTATCACAGTGAAGACTGTTAAAACGATGCATGCTGTACATTGATTAATGTTTTTAAAACTTTCTTCTTCTTCTTCTTCTTCTTCTTCTTCTTCTTCTTCTTCTTCTTCTTCTTCTTCTTCTTCTTCTTCTTCTCCTCCTCCTCCTCCTCCTCCTCCTCCTCCTCCTCCTCCTCCTCCTCATCTTCCTCCTCCTCCTTCTTCTTCAAATAGCAAAGAAGCAAGAGGAGAGATTACTGAGCAGCCACATTTTCCGCTATAGAAAAGACATCATCAGATGTTCAGGCGGCACGGTAAAGACTCACTGTGGCTCATTTGTCTTGGTTTTCTGCTTTGTGTGATTTACAGTGTTGGGATTGTGTGCCAGGCCTTGCCTATGCTAGGAGAGTGCTGTACCACTGGAATTATGTCCTCAGGCCTTGGTATTCTCAGATTTTTTCTGTGTAGTCAATCCTTCACTTAAACTCATGAATCTCCTGCCCTAGCCTCCAGAGTGCTGGAGTAAAAGGATGCTCCCACCCAGAGCCCCCAGATCTTCCTTCTTTAAACTGAAACACTGGTGCATGCAAATAGCATGGTGACTCCGTTTTCATGAAATCAACTGTTATTAAAGTTATCCTAACAATATCAGTGTTTAAAATTGCAGTCAATATATACTTGGAGGTAGAGAGGAAGGGGGCGTGGTTTTTCACTACTGTCATATGCACCTGAGAAACCCAACTTAATGAAGGAAAGGTTTGTTTGATCTCAGAGGTCCATGATTATCTGGCTTCTCCTGTTTCTGAGCTTTCAGCACGGAAGAAGGAGCATGGCTGAGGAAAGCCTTTTACATCATGGCCACTAGAAGGCAAAGAAAGGTTATGGGAAGAAGGGACAGGGACCAGGCCACACCATTCAATAGCACATCCCCAGAAATCCATTTCCTCCAGCCGAGCCGAGCCTTCCACAGTCCCACCACCTCCAAATACTCTGTACAAAGCTGGAGTCCATCAGTGCACTACATTTGCTTACTGAGCATCCTCATGGCCTAGTCATCTCTGCAATGCCCTCCAAGACATATTCCCAATGTGAGATTTACACATTTTCTAGATATTATAGCTCCCAATTCCATCAGATTGTCAACCAGGATTAAGAAGGTGGGGCCTCTTGAACCAAATCAGGTACAATGGTAGAAAAAAAAAATACAGAGCCATGAGGAGATCTAAAAACTCTCATTTATAGGGTGGGGAGTGGGGATTGGGTTGTGCTTTTTGAAGGTAAGTAGGCAGAGATTGATGGAGATAGAACAAAACCAGAGCCAGTAAAGAATATTTCAAAATATGTAATCTACAGTTTCATTACAAACTTTTTTATGAGGAGTTGGTTACTTGAACATGGGATAATCCTATTCTTTGATGTATACAGATATCAAACATAATTTTTGATATGCTGTGGGTATGAAGAAATATGAAAAAGAACATTACAAGGAAGTGTAATACACACACAAGCAAACGCATGCACACAGGCACACAAACATACAGGCACACAAACACACAGGCACACAAGCACACAGGCACACAAGCACACAGGCACACAAACACACAGGCACACAA